>CM031961.1:19977515-20095015 GCA_018749465.1 Paracanthobrama guichenoti | reverse complement strand
AACCAAAAATTCAAAAAGTGCTGGAGTCCTTGTTTTCCAGTAAATATATGAATAGAACAATGAGGGACAGGCGCCCGGTAGTCACTGCAACTAAATACAGGCGATGACGCCAAAGAGGGCTTTGGCATTGTGTTTGTCAATGTACATGCCTTAGCAAATCCTAATCTAATTTACTACAAGATCAAACTACCTGAGGAAGTCGATCAGTGGATTCCCAGACATGATGACGGAGATGATGGTGAACACTGAACCGTTGAACATGAACCATTACGGACATTACTGTCCTCACTGGCAGCTGTCTAGCGTCCTAACCCTCATAAGTGATTGATCTGCAACACTCTTCAACTCTGTCCACAGCACAAATAACAGTCCTACTCCTAACTATTTAAAGAAAAAAAAAAAGAAAAAAAACATTTAATAGCTGAATTCTTGGTGAAGAACTACATTAGCTATAACCTTAAAGAGAGATATAAGAGAAGCAGTGTTATTTTAGCTTTATTTATATACTATTAAGGGTGTAACGATACACCTATGCCACTTTTTTGGAGCCACAGTTCGGTCAAATATTGTTACAATATTTAGTAACAATACAGCTCTTATTAGTTGTTAAAAGTGCACTAATTACTATTTAATTAAATGTCAAGGAAGAAAAAAATGATTTTGTGACATCAGGAGGCGGGGGTCGCTCGATTCGACATGAGAGTATCGCGGTTCGAACCGTGGGTGGTGCATCGTGGTTTTTCGGTTCGGTTTGAAAATCGTTACACCCCTACATACTATTATACTATATACTAGAGCTTCACGATGAATTGTTAAAAGATCGTGCTCTCAATTGAACACCCACACAAATCTCATTCCTACATGACAATGATTCTCCTGTGTCTATTAAACCTTTAACAAAATCATACTGGATCATTCTAATCTGCATTGGTACTGCCGCTGATAATATTAATAATACATAATTATTAATATTATCAGCGCCCTAGACTTACTGTGCTCACTTAACACATACAGTATGTGGCAAACACAAAGAACGCTCAGCTTCACAAAAGAGTGACAGTTTCCATGAGCGCATGCAATGTATTATTGTGATCTGAGTGAGGCACAAACAGAAATTTAGCAAGATGAGGAGAAAGAGACAGAGTGAGTGCCTTTGTTGTCCTTTTGAGAGGTACTTTCTTTAACGAGAGGTCTGGGTTCTTTTGCCCGCTAGTAAACTCAATGGTGACGCACAGCTCTGATGTCTAGGGGAAGTCACTTTGGAGTTCAGTGGAAATATGCATTATAGCAGAGCAACAGCTAAACCACAAACGCCATGGAAACCAAGACAAGCTATAAACAAATAGTCCAACACTCTGCGTTCTTCAAAACTGAGTCCAAGTGTCTTGGCTTTCTGTCCATGTCGATTCGCTTTGAGGAGATCTATATGCCAGTGTACTCAAAATAAACATTCACCAGACATACACATTTAAATTCGACATGAAATTCTAAATTCACTCTAAATTATTAGAACATGTTTACGTGACAGCGATGTACTAAAACATACTTTTCCTTTGTGTACAGACAACGTCAAAACAATTCTCAAATCACACAGATCCGCGAAAACGACTAAAATGTTGCATTATGCCAGGCCAGTAGTTGGCGATGTCACTGTCAAGAAAAACTACACTCCTATAGACTGAACATATAATAAGCATACACATGCCATCACAGTTTTCACAAATTTGCATTTTCCATGGACGATAATGGTATTGCACTTTGAAGCCCGTTTTCAGGCCCCCAAAATGTTGTTGTTGTGTAAATGAACGGCCAAAATGCATAAAAAGTTTAACTTTTTTAGTTGAAAATGGTGTCGCGTAAACAGACCCTTAATCTTATTCCTTCATGCACGTTTTATTTATTTTTTTATTTTTTAAATGTAATTTTGTGTTAAAATATAACTCCATGAAAGGACAAACATCTCTCTGGTTACGTATGCCTTAAACTTAAACACCGCCCCTTTCTTACGATCCACTGTAAGCTCGCATTCATCTAATCAAAAACCGATGCATAAAGTTACATTTTTTTCTTTTTGGATAATACATTTGAAAGTAACTTGCCACTTCAAATAACGATGGTATTGTACAATCTGTACTGTATAAAGTGTTATATAAATAAAGGTGACGACTTGATTGTATCGATTATAAGTGACTGTTTAAAATATGTATTTGTCATTGAAGAGGTTTGTTCAAAAACACTGATTCATCCAGTAATTAAACAAGTGAAGTATTCATAAGTGAGTCATTGAATCATTCATTCAAATCGATTTTAATAAAGTTCCGGCCTACATTTTATTCCTTTTTGGATAACATGTTACATTCAGATGGGCATCACAATACGGAAGAAAATATCTGTCGCTACTTGCGTTACATCACAACTTTTACAGTTTTTCCTCCATGGAAAACAGACCAAAAAAAATTATTGAAATCTGCTCGCGCATATAAAATGAACCTTCAAAATAAAAATGTCCCTCGCCGTAACACCACCCACAACTGACTAGCAATAGATAATGGTTTTGCTGGTTTGTCTTTAAAACTAGGACACTGGCTATTAAAAGAAGCATGATCCCAACTTCCTGTTTCAACAAGAAATGTGTCAACACATGAAATTGGGGTTTTTAAATCTACTACTTTCTGCTCAACGTTTTCAAAATTTTAATTTTTTTTTTTTTATTATTTTTTTTTTTATAAGTCATAATATTAATTAGTGTCAGGATTCCACAGACACCGTCTAAACAGAGTTAATCTCAGACTAAGCCAGAGTCCAGAGAGACATTCAGAACACTACATCATTTTATTCTGGGCCAAAAGTCAAAGAAGCATGCCTTTCCATCTCTGTCCGTCCAGTCAGCACTCGCAAAAGCAGTCTGGAGGAAAGAACGGCACTTTGGGTTCACTGCGGCATAACACCAGCTGACAGTAGTGCTGTTAAAATCAGTCATTTCACGCCCCATATGACTACCAGTTACAAAGCAATGGCATCAAGAAGAAACGCAAGGAGAAAGAACAAACATGAAGACAGCAAACAGAGAATAGTGTAAATAGTTAATTACCAGACCCTTATCCAACGCATTCTACAGTACACTAAAGGAAAACATGAATAATTACCGTATTACCGTAATATACATAATATATTGAAAACCACAAGAAAAGAAAGTCACATGATGAATCAAAGTTCATCACAAGTAGCTTTTCCACAAGTTGAGGTAAATCCTAATATATAGAAGGTGCACGTAGTGTCATGCACACAAGTACAAAATACTATCATGGACACATGTAACACTAAAATAAAGCAATAAACATTAATTTAACAAAATAAGATGTAACAAATCCCTAATGTACATGACTGATAACTAAAAAATAGAAATATTAAAAAAATGAATAAAGAATTCTGGGAATGTCACAGTAAATTACATTCATTCACAGTAAATTATTAGATCACTTAGTTCTTTTTCACTTCCAAAAACTGTACGTTTAACAGTAACAGTGTAAAATTAAATGAAACGTCCTATTAGATCTATTGCAGTTTTTCGTGTAGAGTAAGGGAACTAATTTTTACAGTCTCTTACCATTAAAATTACAATAATTATTTTACAGCGTACACTTAAGGGCTATTCTCACTGATTAAATTGCTGCGCATTTAAATGAACGTGAACTTTATGGCATTGCTAAAGGTCACTCATGTCGTCTTAAAATGCCCTCTCTTATTGATAATGGTCAATATGAGGTCATATTGTCGTTGATAATCGCTGTCAGTTTGTATGCATCTTCACAGGAATAATGGCCTGGACCTCAAGGGCGCAATGGTGATCAGGTTCATAGCTTGCACACTGCTAAGATTGAACTAGCAACCTTCCAATCACCAGCCCTGAGCTTTTACCATCATCTCACACCAAATCAACATGATTTGTCCCAGAAAGACAATTAGGAGAGAAAGAACCTTTCTAATCTGCAGTGAGAGACAGAGAACAGGAAGGGAATGAGAGCAAAAAAGAAGGGAGAAATATTGGTTGACTCTGTCCTTGTCCTCTCACTGACAAACTGCTGCTCTGCTAACCTACTTTACTAGTCTATTCCCAGCATCAGACATTGCGGAGAAGACCTCAAACACACACAGCATGTTCGTGTACACGGTCATGCTGGTCTGTTGAAAATTGAACAGAAACACAAAAGGTACAAGACTTGGCAGCTTTAATGAGAGAAGGAACTAAAACAAATTGAGAAATATAACCATTGGATTTACATACATGTGCATATTATTATATATAATGCATGCAAATATTTAAGTTGTTTGAGGCAAACTGATTCGATTACTTCTTTCACAGTGCTTCATGGGAGGGGGAGCAGGGCTTGACATTAACACCCGCCAACCCTCTAAATGCGGGTGGATTTCAGCAGTGGCGTGTAACGCAGTCACTCCTACTAGCCACTTTGGCGGCTTGAATTTCATATATAATATAGACATTTTTCAATTGTAGTCTTTTAAAAGGGAATCTGAAATAATAAACAAAGCGCATAAAGTGCAATGTAGTATTGTCAAAAATATAAATTTTTCGATGCGTATCGATCCTGAAATATCTGAAATGCTTCCAATACTAATTTCCTGTAGAACAGATACACGATACCAGCTGTGCGTTCTCACTTTCTCAGCTCTCTGACAGCGAGTGGACACACAAACCTGCCTCCCCTCCCGCGCTTCATTTACTCCGGATGAATATTGTTGGTGTTACAGGGCTTGAATTTCGGCATGGGATTGCGTGTATGGCACATAATTTTCCTCATTCCCGCAGATTTGATGTGTGTGCACATAAAACTGCCTTTCAGTACTAAATAGTTATTTTTCACTACTTATTGCGCTTAATCAAATACACAAAATAAAATGTCAAAATGCCGTCTTGGCGAGTATTAATGTAAACAGTCAGTTATGCTTTTGAGAAATACATTATACATTTGAGAAAGAAAATGCATGTGCAACTGTATAATGGAGCCATGCATCAGGTCTTAGTGTGACAGCAGCCTAATATACCTGCTGCCAAATTATGAGATAATATAAAAAATATTTATATGTCATTTTTCCGCCATGGTATTGACGTCAAATCTGTGGCCAGTGAAAATGTTGGAATGGCTAGTAACTTTAAAAAAGTATACATGCAAGGAATAATGCACATCCAATCAGTTGTTATTGTAAAATAAACCCCGGCAGGAGTCCTGAATCACCCTAAAGGGGTTTATTTTGCGATAACATTATCTTATGGAAACATTATCCTGCTTATTACGCGGCTACTTGCCACATAAGTAAATCATTGGACACAAAATATTGATCCGAGTTGAAATATTTTATCAGCTCATTAAATGCAAACTTCTGTGAAGAAAACAGTTCCTAGAAGCTGTGAGCCAAGACAAACAAATGAGCATAAATAATGATTGAGACATTGAATACTGATTCAAGAAGAAACTGCTTATCTTATAATCCATTAGAGTGCACAAAAGTCCTCTAGTAATATTTACAGTAAATTCAGTTGATAACTGGGCCACAAAATACACCAGCTTGAGTGAAATGAGAGAGAGAGAGAGAGAGAGAGAGAGAGAGAGAGAGAGAGAGAGAGAGAGAGAGAGAGAGAGAGAGAGAGAGAGAGAGAGAGAGAGAGAGAGAGAGAGAGAGAGTGAGTGAGTGAGTGAGTGAGTGAGTGAGTGAGTGAGTGAGTGAGTGATGAGGGACATTAAAAGCAGCAACGACCATAAATACCCGAATGAGTCATTATTAGGGCTGGAACGACACGTCAATGTAATCGATTAAGTAAATTAGTCGATTTACGTGAAATGCGTCGATTCGTCGCGCTGTTTATGTTCCCCGATCTAAAGTGTGGGAATTATTTAAACAGAGAATAAATAAAATGGTGCTCTGCACGCTCTGTACGCTCTGTAAAACTGAAATGGCATAGGCCTACCACAGCAGCACAACTTCTATGCAGGAGCATCTAAAGAAAACATTCCGGGGCTCTCTTACCTCAAAACGACGAGACGGCAGCGCAAGTATTTGGACTATTACTACTATTTTTTACACAGCACTAGAATACAGTTTTCATACCGTTGCATATGTTGTTCTTAAAATGGTCATGAACTGCATTATTTTATGTTTAATGGGGTGCACTTAGTATGATTTTTACATCAAAATTGCATTCATAAATTAGAAATAAAAGACATTTTTCCTACCCTGATTTTAGCCCTCCGATTTGAACGCTCAGTTGGACATCTTGAAAATAGCATATGAAATAGCTAGTATTACTTGTGGAACTCTATTGAATAAGTTTTTACTATTACAGCTTTCAAAGTGAATTAATAGTGAAAAGTGTTGATTATAGGATTATATTTAGATCTATGGCATTATATTTATATTGTGTCAGGAAAGGTTGCAGTGATGAGCATTGACTCATAGACATGTTGAGCATATGAATGCAGGGATCTCGTCATTGCAACTCAATTTCTGCACACTAACGAACACTTTCATCATTACTAACAGTGCAAACACAATGTAAATAAGAGATTTGTTGATTATTACGAGTTTTGGCGAGAGTCCAGTGGCCTGTTGCACAAAGCTGGTTTCAGTTGCTACCCAGGTAAGTTCGAGATTAGTTTGAGCAAACTCTGGTTTTTCGGGCTCAAGAAGGCTCATCACCATGGTAACTTGCACTACATGGCTAACCTGCTCCGGAGCAGGTTTAATTCTGGGTTAGAGATCGCAAACCCAAACTGGACCATTCAGCTGCAAGTAAAGATGCAATAAAGCCACACCCCCTGTATCTCTCGTTCCAAATTAAAGCAGTTTATAGTGAAAAAACTTCAGAGACAAAATTGCTTGTCTTTTGGTACTAATTATTTATTATATGAATTATAATTACTTTTAATTCATATAATATATTCATATAATTATTATATTAATTGACAAGTAGCCTAATATTAATATAAATGTAATAAATGCATTCGTAATTCTTTTAAACAACATGTACTCATTTGAGCAATTATTAGGCATATTTCTTTGATATAGTCAGATAATCTTTCAGCTGCCTTCTCAAACAAAAAGTGTTTATTCCTGCCTTTTAAACGCATTTAATTTCATGATCATTTTCGATGTTCTCGAAACGATCTCTTCAGAAGGGAAGTGAATTGCGCCGTCTCACGGA
Organism: Paracanthobrama guichenoti; assembly: GCA_018749465.1. Taxonomy (NCBI): domain Eukaryota; kingdom Metazoa; phylum Chordata; class Actinopteri; order Cypriniformes; family Gobionidae; genus Paracanthobrama; species Paracanthobrama guichenoti. The sequence continues at coordinate 20,087,796 of CM031961.1, read as the reverse complement.
CACTGTGATTGGCCGTTTGCCGCACGTGTCACACGTTCAGATGCATGCACTTCAGAGTTGACAAGAGAACGTTTATACCAAGCTTTGAGAGACCGTTGAACTTGATCTAAACCAAGTTGGATTTATCTGGATTTGTCAACTCTAAACCTACTCTGAAACTCAGTTTTATGGACACCACTATACTTAATACTGTGGTTAGCTAGTTAGAATGTAGTTTGATCATACAGCTGAATGAATATATTCAAGCAGCTATTTCGATCTCCTGAATGAACAAATCATTCACACTTGCAAGTAATTTTTGCTGTAAATCCCAAAAAGTGACTGTGACCGCAGCCATTGCGAACCTTTCCTAATTAGGCCTACCTAATGGACCTTATCTTTTGTGATAAATAATATCATTAGTTAAAAGGTTCATTCATAGCTTAGTTACGGTTATTACTTATTGGTAAATTAACCAAAGGATTAATAGACTATTCAGAAAACAATAGATTAACCAAGGAAAAATAGTCAATAGATTAATCGGTTAATCTGAAAAGAAAATCGATTGAAAAAAGAATTAGTTCCAGGCCTAGTCATTATACAGCGTTGCTTTTGGTGATGGTTAATGTTAGAGAATAATTGACCTCAGAACACTTTAATGAAAGAAAGAGGTGTGTTGTCTGATGAAGTGTACCACTACCTTGTCTAAAGCCTCCCGATCGGCCAAGTCTTGAACCGCTAGCAGCTTAATGCTGGAAAGAGAGAGAAAAACAAGACACGTGAGACTTAGTCATAGTAGCACTACCACATAGTATCACAAGTATATAAACATAATTGGGCATTTAAATCAAAATAACAATAAAAATAGACTGCATGTATTCAAGGTGTGGTGCCCGCCATACAAACAGATCGATAACACAGTCATCTTCAACTGCATCATTTAAATCAGCCTGCCAACACTTTCCCCTCCTGCTGTGCGGGATCTCTTAACATAAATTATATATCTTACAAACATAATAACAAACTCAAGGTGACGACAGTAGAGGTAATGACAAAGCTCTGGAAGCAGTGTTGATGTTTACAGCCCTAATAACCACTGAGCTGTTTGTTTTCAAAAGTAATTCTTCTGGTTATTGCGCAAACAATATAATACAGCAAACAGCAGATGGTTCTGTGAACATGCCATTAATAATTAATTACTTAAACACACAATCAGAAATGTCAAAGCTGTGCTTTTCATTGAATAAATGTTGGAAGTTAAGATGGCACATGATAGACTGTCACACACACAGAAAAATTAAGACACACGTACATGCGATATTGGTGGGACCAAATGTAAAATTGTGAGAGTTTGCCATTGTAAACGCCACAACGAATGACCACTAATCTCAATGTCGATGGTGATTACATCCCACAGAAGAGCAATGTCAACACAAAACATTCAGGAAGGTCAGCTCTATTACCGGACAGCGGACACACCTTTGACAAAGTCAAGAGCTCGCTGCCACGCAAACCCAACTGTCTCTGCCCAGACATAATAAGAATGTCATGTCCATTTTTTGTTTCGTGCCATATGAATTATCACTTTCCAGGACACACTTTGGCCTTTTACCTCACCTTTGATATATTTTATATCTAAATAAAATCCTGAGAATTCGCTTTGCCCAGGAAAGTGTTATTTTATCAATATTTGGAGCTTTTATTTTTATATTTTTAGTGTCCATTTTAATTTTAGTTGAGGTTTTAATCATTTTATTACATGGTCTTGTCATTTATGTTTTGTTTTTTTAAGCTTTAACTTATTTTTATTTCACTGGCCCCGGAGGACTAAGGACCGAGCAATATGTTAATAAATTTAATGTATATTTAAAATTGAATAAACTTTTACAATGATGCTGCAGAAAACATGGATAAACTATGTTCTGAACACTGTGTTGAATATGCTAAAATGTGTGGGCAATGGGCATATTCTTCAGAAAAAACTATTTAAAAATCAAAAATCTCATTAAAAAACTTTTTTTTTTTTTTTTTTTTTCAATGCACAGCATAAGTAGTTTTAATCCCAATATTTTGAGACACACTTCATAGAATTCATTAGAAAGACCTGCTAAACCATCATTCCCACGCCAACATTTACTTTAACTGCTTTGACGACAATTTGATAAGACATTCACATTCACTGTCCATTTAAAACATACATACATTGTATATTCCAACGGATAGTACTGCAGTGTATAACTTAATTTTGACCCTTTCTGAGGTCTCTGTCTCTACAGGGATGTTTATCTACACTGAAGCTGTTTAGAACTTCAAATTAGATCCACAAAGTTGACATGAACTAGAAGAGCTCAGAGACCAACTATAAACACAGATCAATTATACTGTACTGTCAGGAGGCACAGAACACTCCTGCAGGCTTTCCCAGATTTCATAGTACTTCATTATATAATAAAAATATCCCAAAGTTTCATTTTTTCAATGTTAAAATACTGTTCCAATCACAACTTTTGCAGTCAGCATACCAGCAATTGTATGCTTGCTTAAAACAACCCAATCGCCAACCCAACTTGTGTTGTTTTTAACCCAGCATTTTTTAGAATGTAAGATTCTATCTCAGAATATACAAATTTTTAGGCCAAACCCTAGAAGCAAGTTGCATTTTGCCGCTAGAGGTCGCTTATTCAAAACGAAGGCGGAGCTTGATTTCGTTGAGCTTTTATTATGCCGCAGACAACCACTCCCGCTTTTTCCAGTCATGCGTACGCAGCACTGTTTTATCATATTAGATACATTATTTGAGCGTGTTTAAAGTTATGTTATAATGCTACTCTGTATTTTAGCTCAGTGGCTACTATGAGACACTTGCTAGATCGATTCGGCATGGTAAAACATGGTACTCGCTGTAAATCAAGAAAACCAGAATTAAACAATAAGACTAACTGTGTTGAGCTATATAACAATGATTAGTTTTCTGTTGATGAAACAGTTGCTCACCTGTCTAATAAAACACATAATATATAAAAAAATTAAACCGGAAATCAAGGGTAATGCAGGTATGATGTCATTGATAGGCAACGCACGGACGGCTTATTTCTCTTGATTGAGACATTCTTGGAAACGTTTGGGATAATGTAACGTAAGCACACAAGTCAACAAAATATATAACATTGTTCTAGTGGGTTTTGGATATTTGAATCCAAAAATCATACATTTTGTGCCTTTAATTTAAAAGAATCTGCTAGTTCACTACTTGAACAGCACTATCATGGTGACGATTTCTTCAGTTCAAATGTAAAAAGTATAACATTATGCTTTGGAATACAACGAAGTAAAAGTTTCCCAAAATAAAAATACTCTGATAATATTGAAAATACTCTAAAAATGTTGAAAAAGTGCAGTAACAAAGACAAAATACTTTTCCACCACTGTAAATTACACACTTCACTTTATCTCTGATAATACCAGTACTCTCCTAAAATTGTCCTGGTCTATAGGGTCACAAGTACAGTTGCAGTGAATGTTCAAAAAAAAAAAAATAAATAAATAAATAATAATAATAATAATAAAATATATATATATATATATATATATATATATATATATATATATATATATATATATATATATATATATATATATATATATATATATATATATATATATATATATATATATATATATATATATATATATATATATATATATATATATATATATATATATATGAAAAAACAAACAGATAATACATCTTTATTTTGCAGCCAATGCTAGAGGTGATCACATAGATCCTGTTTTGAGAACAAACAGTCAGACAACACCCTGTTTCCTCATAGATGAGCGCACGGTCGGTCGGTCGGGGTGTGGGTGTGGGTGTGTGTGTGTGTGTGTGTGTGTGTGTGTGTGTGTTTATGCGTGTTATAAAAACTCTATGCTCTTTTCAAACCTTGACCAGTTATCAAAACTCAGATCAATAAACTTTAACACTGAAAACAAAGCAGCTGCTCAGTCATAAAATAATAATAAAAAAAAAAATCTCATAAACCTTAATGACATTAAACAGTAAAATGATTATATAACAAACCTAGACAACGATCTCAATGATGATGAACCATCATGTGCTTTTTTACTGTCTATAAAACTCTGAGGAGGGAGTGAATGCCTACAGTATGCATTAAATTTTTTTCTGATGTTATTTTTGATTTAGTAAAATGCTTTTTTGTTTCATATCATAACTTGTGTATTGATGTAAAATAGGACTGGTGTACCATTTCAGCCAAATACAGACATGTTGTAAAGCAAAACTCCATGCATTTATTTTATTTTTCCTCAGAAATGTTCATTTACAATTATAAAAAAATGCAGCATTAATCAATCTAGATTAATGTAAAAGTACATATGAAAACATATGACAGAATGTTTTACAATTCTATCACGGAATTCTTCAGTGAATTCAAGCGTGGTACCGTGATAGGTTGCCACCTGTGCAACCTGTAAAGGTATCGTTAAAGGTGTTGTAAAGGTATCGTTTATCTTTAGGTCATGTTAGATATTGCATTAACTAATGTTAATGTATAGAACATCATTACAAAGTGATAGCAGGTTCCTTTCACCTTAAATCATTTACTTTTATTTAAAAACACATCAGCTAAATTGAAGAACAGTGTGTATTATTCTGCTTGTCAATTGTCAAAGACAATTGAGTTTGATCAAATTATGCCCATCAAACCTCTCATTCAATGTAATCACAATCACATCACAATGTCAAACAGATTCAGGAGATTTCATCCAGATAATGGAGAACATGGTGGTGTTGATTGGTGGAGGTCAAAAACACCAGCAAGTTACATAGTTAAGCAAATAAAATGTGTCAATGAGTTGCAGTTCTTATGATAATAAAATCTTTTTAACAAGCACAGCTGTGTGTAAAACAATGTAAATTACCTTCTCTGTTGTTTATAATTGGTCACCTGTAAAACAGAAGAAATTTTTTTAAAATATTCTTATTGTTAAACTAAGATGCAAAAACATCTTGTTCCAAAGTTATTGGATTTCTGACAGCATACAATATGCCTGTTTGCTAGCCAGCAACTTGGCCCATTCAGTCAAAGTGAAGTAATAAGGAGGAAATTGGAGGTTCGGTAAGCATGGTTTCTCATTTCCCAAAATCACATGCAAAGAAGGTGTTTACATAGAAAGCACAAAAGCTAAACGCATCTCGTCCGATTCAAAAGTTCAGAGAGCGAGTGGCACACTGTCATGTAAAACTACTCAGATTCTTATTTAGTTTAGTCGGAAGTTATTTAAATCAAAATGAAAAGAAGGTTCTATTGTAGATGCAGTCAGAGTTCTGAGAAGTGCTATTATTGCCAAATAATATATACATTTATATATCAACTTAAATGTAAACTTGGCATGGTAAAACATGATACTCGCTGTAAATCAAGAAAACCAGATTTAACTGCTGAACTGTTGAAAATCACAACTGTTGCCTTGGTCCAGTGTAGGCAGCTTCCTGTTGCGGCGTGACGCGTCAATGGTTGTGTCCGGTGTAGACGTGGTGTAAGTTGAAGTGTAATTTTGGTTAAAATTTTGGTAATTTTGGTTAATTACAAATGACATAACAAAAATACTAAAATGAAACTAAAATAAACTGAAAATACAAAATATAATGCTAATTAAATAATAAACATAAGGCTAATTAAAAATAATAAATACCATAATAACAAATAATACTAAAATGTCACTGGTTCTGAGCTGGTCTTGGTTGACTAGTTTGTCATCCAAACCATCCTACACATTCTTCTGCTTTCTTGAGTCTTTATTTATATACACTTTATTGCCAAAAGTATTGGGACACCCCTCCAAATCATTGAATTCAGGTGTTCCAATCACTTCCATGACCACAGGTGTAGGAAGAAGAAAGAAAAGAAAAGAAAAGTCAAGCACCTAGGCATGCAGACTGCTTCTACAAACATTTGTGAAAGAATGGGTCGCTCTCAGGAGCTCAGTGAATTCAAGCGTGGTACCGTGATAGGTTGCCACCTGTGTAATAAGTCCATTTGTGAAATTTCCTCACTACTAAAAATTCCACGGTCAGCTGTTAGTGGCATTATAACAAAAAGTGGAAGCAATTGGGAACAACAGCAACTCAGCCATGAAGTGGTAGGCCACGTAAAAATCACAGAGCTGGGTCAGCACATGCTGAGGCGCACAGTGCACAGAAGTTGCCAACTTTCTGCAGAGTCAGTAGCTACAGACCTCCAAACTTTGTTTGGCCTTCAGATTAGCTCAAGAACAATGTGTAGAGAGCTTCATGGAATGGGTTTCCATGGTCGAGCAGCTGCATCCACGCATTACGTCAGCAAGTGCAATGCAAAGCATCGGATGCAGTGGTGTAAATCATGCCGCCACTGGACTCTAGAGCAGTGGAGACGTGACTCTGGAGTGACGAATCACGCTTCTCTGCCTGGAAATCCTATGGACGAGTCTGGGTTTGGCAGTTGCCAGGAGAACGGTACTTGCCTGACTGCATTGTGCCTAGTGTAAAGTTTGGTGGAGGGGGGATTATGATGTGGGGTTGTTTTTCAGGGGTTGGGTTTGGCCCCTTATTTCCAGTGAAAGGAAGTCTTAATGCTTCAGTATACCAAGACATTTTAGACAATTTCATGCTCCCAACCACAGTTTGGGGATAGCCCCTTCCTGTTCCAACATGACTGTGCACCAGTGCACAAAGCAAGGTCCATAAAGACATGGATGAGTGACTTTGGTGTGGAAGAACATGACTAGTCTCCTGACCTCAACCCGATAGAACACCTTTGGGATGAATTAGACCGGAGACTGTGAGCCAGGCCTTCTCGTCCAACATCAGTGCCTGACCTCACAAATGCACTTCTAGAAGAATGGTCAAAAAAATCCCATAAACTCACTCCTATACTTTATGGAAAGGCTTCCCAGAAGAGTTGAACTGTTGTAGCTGCAAAGGGTGGGCTAACTTTATATTAAACCCTACGGATTAAGAATAGGATGTCATTAAAGTTCATGTGCATTAAGGCAGGCATCCCAAAACTTTTGGCAATATAGTGTATATTGACAAATTAGCATATTTTCACACAAGCAAGCAACTCAGTTCCTCAAATTTTTGTACGTTACAGACAGGATCAAAGGTTACCCATGGTTGTGCAGCATACAGCACAACAGCCTGTTCCTAATAAAACAATACAATTACATTTCAAGTGTACAGTATGTAAAGCTGTTCAATCTCAAACAAGAACACAAACCAAACATAAGACTTAAGTAAACCCAGCGACATTATAAAAAGTTGAGAGACTTTTCGAGAGACTACCACTAGACGTTTTCAACTGCGACCTATTTGTGTTGCATAATCTATGTCAGATAAACCCAGTAATCAGTCAGTAATTACTTTATTTTCCTGCGACTCCTAAGTGATTAGTCACATGGTATTTATGCACAAGGTGACTCAAAAAAACGGTATAGGAAAGATGGCAGATTCCAAATCAAAATTTTCCAGGGGTTCCTGCACCAGTAGAGCAACTGCCATTGAGAAGAACGGTAAATGTTAACAAATAGCTTTCAGTTTCTCCAGGCATTATAGACCACTCAAGACTACAAGTATAACAGAATCTGCACATAAACTGCTCAGTGCAAATCCAACAGTAGTGATGGTTCAATCAATAAGAGCATGACTCAGACAAGGTTCAACTCTGTCAAAATGTAACTGGTGAGTCTGCAGTTCCTAATGTGCTTGGCAGTTCATTACAGCACTAAAGGAAAAGGATGGAAAAAATGTCCTATAGACACACACACACGCGTACGCGCACACGCGCACACACACACACAGGTCTACACATCCTGCCACATTGTGCAACTTCCAGTACTTGTTTTTATAATAATGCTGCAAAGCTGTTTTGTGTCAGCAGAAATGGAAAAGATTCCAGAGAATTGAAAATGATGACTTTGATCCAACCGCGTGTGTGACCCTGAGGTCAGTCTTGGAAATAAATCAACAGCAACTGCTTCTTTCTCACAGTCTTTCATTCTCGAACTCTCCACAACCCAAATATGTCAACACCTTGTTTTTGTTGCAAGGAAACCTTTTGAAACCCAATTTATTTTGTAATAAAAATGAAAGCACTTGCAAAACTTACTGTGACACTTAAAAAGGAACTGTATGTAAGAAATGTATTTCAATGAATCATAAAATGGCCCTGATATGTCACTAGGGAAATCATGTTAAATTTCAAATACTTATATCACTGACAACAGTAGTCCGGCCAGGATATTGTCATTTAAAAGTGAAGTTGCAGCCCTCAACTGATGTTGATGTTGACATATTGTGTTTTGGCCTGAAGCGCCACCCTCCACCTATCTACCAATCATGAAGTCAGTAGTGTTTCGGCATCCGGGTTGCCAGCTCTGCTCTAGTTACCACAGCTGCAGCTACAAGCTTTTTGGATAAAACATGTCTAACTTTACGAAACCTAAAAGACCTCGTTATGAATCAGAAAATGCCGTGACAATGTCCGAAATAAAATAAGGATTTGTATAGGAGATGCCTTTGAAAGATGGAGATGACTGAAAACGGAGAAGAATTTGAAGACAGACGCCAACGTTGCTAATTTTCTCCTGGACAGCTGAGGTTCATCTATGTTTGGCTAACTTGTACTTAATGTAAATGGACATTTCAAATATTCATGACAGTCGAACAAAGTTATGCATGTTCGTGCAAAGTAATGTTAGGTTAGCGCATATGGAGGAGGTGTGTCATTGAATTGAAAAGGTAACATTAAGGAATTGTTTGGGAAATAAAAACGGCGAGTCGTCATTGCTAACATTAGTAATGCATTATCAGAGCCCGTTTCTCTGTCATTATGCTGAGACGCTGAGGAAAACAACATTAGCATGCCCATTATGGCACTGTGAAAATGTATTGAGACAGTAGCCTAACGTTACCTCGGTAAAAATGATTCCTCATTCGTTCTTCACATATATAGTGGACAACACATGCTGCAAGTTGACCTGTATGACCATTGCTAATGTTATTTAGTAACTCTCAATCTTTTTTGATGGGACTGAAAACAACCCTGTGATAGCCATTGGTGATATTGAATGCAGACATGGCGTAATTTGTCCCGCGTTATATACTCGCTGTGGCAAATGTGTTGGTTATTTGTTAACCTACTTATGACAAAAACGCTTGTCTCTTCAGCTATTAATAGCCATTACACCAATGAAAAGCACATTGTAGCCTATTATGTGAATAATTTGGCCCACCTGGAACGTTTTGTATCGTACTTGTTTTTCAAGCAAGTTCTACAGCCAAAAATAGTAGAATGTCATGTAATCTTTCACATCACATATTTTAGCGTTATGGACAAATACAGCTGGTCCCGTTCACTTATAGCTTCAGCTAAATGAATAGCTGTATCTTTGATATCTGTTACACATAGTGACTTAGGCTTGTGCTTGTACTTACGTTAATGACTGATACCTACCGTTACAATTTAGACTAACAGCTAACTTACCATTCTAACAATGCACTGTCACATACGAGCGTTCATATTTACTATTATATTTGGCTAATCGCCATTAGTAAATTTTTGCGATACATAATTACTTCACAAAACATCTCTCATGAAGCATAAACATAATTAATAGAAAAAAGAAAAAAAAATGTACTGTGTAGGACTCGTCACTTGCCATTGGAAGCTCCTTGTAGCAGCCTACGTTCCTGCTGGATCCTGCAGCCTATCTGGCAACCTCGAGTCAGGGGGAAGGGGGAGAGAGGATACACGCTCTACAGTAATTTGAAAGTGATTGCAGTACCGGTTTTGGCCACAATCTTACATATAGTTCCTTTAACTTCCTAGGACCTGAATTTTGGCACAGGATTGTGGCTATTGTGCATCATTTTACTAATTCAGGGTCTGAATTTCATTTAGGTAAATGGGGGGATTCCCCCTTTAGCTGACTTTAGGTTACAATGGGGTCATTTTGTTACACATGAGTTTACACACAGCACAAGGAAGCTTGAATTGAATTTACAAAATAAAATTACAAGCAGAAGCACAAATATACAATAAAATACAAATACAAATGAAATAAAAAGTGCTTCAAGGTTTTCAGGTAGGTTTAACAGTATTCATGTACAGGAATACAGAAATTGAATAAATTGAATGGCTAGTGCACGGATCCAATATACTGATACATAAGCGCTTTCTCAACTGTTGACGTTCACTTAAGACATAACCAACTGTTTATGTGATTACTCACCAAGACAGGCATTTTGACAATTCTGTGCGTTTCTGACCATTTACGCACAATAAGCAGCAAAAAAAACAGTTAGTTTGGTACTCATAAGCTGTTTGAGAGGCAGCTTTATGTGTGTGTGTGTGTGTGTGTGTGTGTGTGTGTGTGTGTGTGTGTGTGTGCCCTTAGTAGGAGCGCACAGAAAACCATCTTTCAGGCTACTCAACACTTTAAAATCATTGAATGTTTAAAGTGACACGTCGTGCATATGATAAAGTTTAGTAACGATGCAACACTGGCCCGAATGGGCAAGTGACAATTCTGTCCTGAAACGCGAGCAAAAGTCTTGCGTGCAGCTTGCTTGTATAGCTATTATATATTAGGGGTGTAACGGTACATGTATTCGTCCCGGTACGAATGTTACGGTTTAGTGCATACAGACAGACAACGAATAGAGATGGTTACAGGCAAGCCACACTCCAATCCAGATGGGGGCGTGTAATGCAACGCTGTTTGCTAACCGTCACAACAGGAAAAGGAGCAGTAGACGAAACATGCATAGATGTTATATGTAATCTCTCAAACAGTGTTTGCCAAGCAGAAACAACATTAATATAATGAGAATAATCTCTCACGTTGCATTACTTTTACCTCAGGCAAGACATTTAGTGTCCACTGCAAGTTAGTTCACTAGAGAAATTAATTATATGCATTACATTAGTTTTTAAATTATATTTACTTTACCTGCTCGTAATGTCTCTAATGTTTAAATAAAGTTGTCATGAAAACAGGTTATGACAGTAACTGTGTAAATTATTATATTTCAAAAATTAATTGAGAAGTTAATGCAAAACCTGCAAAAATAAATAGCATAGATAAATAGATTGGACTGTTGTTAATTGTAACACACACATATTTGATATTTATATTTAATCACACACACACAGGTCATATAATTAGAATATCATCAAAAAGTGGATTTATTTCACCAATTCCATTCAAAAAGTGAAACTTGTATATTATATTCATTCATTACACACAGACTGATATATTTCAAATGTTTATTTCTTTTAATTTTGATGATTATAACTGACAACTAAGGAAAATCCCAAATTATTAACGAATATTGTGAAAAGGTTGAATATTGAAGACACCTGGTGCCACACTCTAATCAGCTGATGAACTCAAAACACCTGCAAAGGCCTTTAAATGCTCTCTCAGTCTAGTTCTGTAGGCTACACAATCATGGGGAAGACTGCTGACTGGACAGTTGTCCAAAAGACGAACATTAACACCTTGCACAAGGAGGGCAAGACACAAAAGGTCATTGCAAAAGAGGCTGGCTGTTCACAGAGCAACTTTTTGATGATATTCTAATTATATGACCGTGTGTGTGTATATTATATATATAGCGTAGATTTTTTTTCTTTAAGAAAATGTTAATTATAATTGAATTTATTTAGAGAAAAATTTGTTCAATAAACCAGTTTAATAAAAAGAATAAAGCCATTTTTGTGTTAGTTTACTCTCCCTCTGCTGTACCAAACTGTCATTTTTGTGTACCGTTACACCCGTAATTTTATATATATAAAAAATACCAGCTACAGATTAATATCAGAAAAAGAAAAATAACTGAAAGAGAGAGGGAAACAGAATTGAGTCAAGCACCACTCTTTTGCTCCCAAAAAATAAATAAATAAATAAATAAATAAATATATAGATTTCATCTAATATTTCAAGCAAACCAAAATTACACATTCAGGACATAAGATAGAGATATGAAACTGTCTTTTTGGTAGATAGGTCATCATAATGTAGTACAGCACCATGGAGACTAAACCCGTGACGTGTGCCACACTCAGATTAGTCAGATGAGTCGGATTGTTTGGCTTTGTGCGTGAGGTTACTACAGGCCGTCTCTGCGCACACTTCTTTTCTCCAGAGTGAACTACAGTAACCTATGATCAAGCAGTCTGATGGCTTCCTCCACCCTGTGTGTTTAAGACACAAGATTCGTTGCAGCATTTCAAGCACTGGGAGTTTTAATGTGTCCCTTTACCCTAACAACAGAATAGACGTCTACCAGATAGTGCTTAATTTACAAAAACAACCCAAAACAGAAACCAGATAAGAAGCTAAAGGAGTCTGTTGCGTTACACAGCAGTGGTAAGCATGTTGACGGCTGACTCAATTGTAATGACTGGAGACGGGTGGCTTTGGGTCACCTGCAGTGACTCCTAGGTTGAGATGATTGTCTGAGATGTTTACACATAACTTAAAGTATTAAACTTTGGTGCCACTTGGCTATGGACATGAATGATATTACAAGTCATGCAGCTTGTTAAGGAGAGTTAGGCTATTACTTTTCTACGCAGTGTAACAAAATGGATGAAAAATCTAATTTAAAGTAAATGTTTTCTATTTTAATATATTTTAAATGTAATTTATTTCCGTGATGGCAAAGAAAATATTAAATTAAATATTCACCGTCACATAATCCTTCAGGAATTATTCTTGCTGCGCAACAAACATATCTGTTTTTGTAGAAACTGGTGTTTTTCAGAATTTCAAAAGTTCAAAAGAACATCTTTAATATGAAATCTACTGTGACATTATTAGGGCTGCCCCCTCGATGAAGTGTCGAATACATTTTAATTTGTTGGCTAGTCGCAGAAAAAACAACTCGGAAACATCAACCATTCATCGACCTAACTATGCAGCTTATCATTTGAAACCTGTAGAAATAGTAGCCTAACATTTGCCACTTTACATGGCCGCGCGCTCTAACGTTAACTTGGATAAATGTTCGCTATTATTAGCACATATAAAAGCATTTGTCCGGACTAACCCGGAAGCGCCCGTGTGATCACCTGCAATTATTTCCTGATAACAGCAGAAAGAACTTAAAATATAATTTTTACACTTACACTTTACACTTACAATAACAACAAATCTTTGTACTTCTGTATAAAAAATAAAGATTTTTTTTTTTTACGGTATGCTTTCTGCCGTGTCAGTCTTCGTGTACTGGAGTGCGTCACAAAAATGAACCGAAACTCAGCGTATACTTGCCTCACTAATGTCTATAGATATATTGAAATGTCTACCAATTCAAGTTGAAAACAAATATTTTATGTAATCTGTATGAAACATGCATTTCTCTCTATAGGCGGGTAGATGACAAATAAGGGCGAAACAGCATTTTTTAAAACAAAGTTCTAAATTGCTTGAGAATTGTATGCATTTGTAAAGTTCAAACTGTTAGAGGGTAGCAGATTTTTTTTCTCATTATGTAATTTATTAAGCTTTTCTCACAGCTCCAGGCAAAATATGTCCTGCGGTGTGACATGACATATATTGAAATATTATTGATTCCAAATACAAATCAGGTATGTTTTAAGTTGAATAAGTATTCTTAAAGAATGATCATTAAAATTCAGCATTTTTTTTTTCACAACTGTTTTTCGATTATATTCTTTGCTTGTGCCATCTTTAACCACTCACTATATTGTGTAAATATTGTGTAAAATCAGAAAAATATTTGAAAATGTTTATTTTTTTATATAGTTATATTATGTAATGTTTTCAAATGCATATAATTATTTAAGCTAGTTAACATTGTTTAATTGTGTTTGATGTGATGTCACACCACAGGACAGCCTGCGCATCCACTACTACACTGAGGAGATGGAGAGTCCGCATCGTCATCTACATCAGGGGTTTTCAAACTTTATGATGCCAAGGACCCCAAATACATTCACATTTACATTTAGCAGACGCTTTTATCCAAAGCCACTTACAAATGAGAGCAATAGAAGCAACTAAAAACAGTCAAGGGCAACAATATGCAAGTGCTGTAACAAGTCTCAGTTAATCTAGGACAGAATTTTATATATATATGAGAGAGAGAGAGAGAGAGAGAGAGAGAGAGAGAGAGAGAGAGAGAGAGAGAGAGAGAGAGAGAGAGAGAGAGAGAGAGAGAGAGAGAGAGAGAGAGAGAGAGAGAGAGAGAGAGAGAGAGAGAGAGAGAGAGAAACAAAAGAAAACGAATCGAGTGATAAGTGCTATTCTTTATTGGTCAGGTGCTGTTGGAAAAGAAGTGTCTTAAGATATTTTTTGAAAATGGCTACCTACTCGGCTGCTCGAATTGAGACAGGCAGGTCATTCCACCAGGTGGGAACGGCCCAGGAAAAGGTCCTTGTGAGGGATTTCATGCCTCTTTGGGACGGCGCCACAAGGCGTCGTTCACTTGCAGAACGCAAGCTTCTGGAGGGTGTGTAAGTCTGAACAATTTATCTACGATTTATTTAACAATTTAAATAAGATGAATCTTTATGAGGGAACCCCTTCCTAAAATCCATCTATTTTTATGTAGGCCTATGAAAAAAAACATTTAAACTGTTAGATAAATTGTGTGACATTATAAATACATAATATTGTTTCCAAACTTAATAAATTGGCTATACTGAATGTTGGATGTAAAAACCTAGAGACATTTTTCAATTAAAAATTATTTGTAGAAGCATCTTTTAAAATAAATGTATGTAAGCAGCTTACGTACTGCGTTAAGAATACTGCCTTACAACCCCAGTGAGCAAGATAAAGATAACTCACTAGAAAGGTACAAAGCAAATTCTGGAAAGTAGCCTATATGGCAAGAAAGGAGAGAAACATTTAGAAATGAAACAGAATGTTCGGTGGACTTTATCCAGTTTTGCTTTGTCTTTTTATTCTCTGAAATTTTCTGGGGACCCCTTAGGACATTCTGGAGGACCCCTGGGGGTCCCCGGACCCCAGTTTGAAAACCCCTGAACTACATCTTTGCAGTCGACATGGACTCAGAAATCACTAGTTTATTAATAAATTATTAAAATGCTCAGGACTATTGGAATATTTTACCTTTTTATGTAATATTTTTGGGAATGGCAATGGCAAGAAAACTCATGACAACTCTTTTGACCTTCACTCATCTGTTCAAAAGGCCTTCCCCAAATCCAATCAGACAGTAAAGTGAGTTTTCATGGTTATCTAGTCAAAAGGTCAAAGCACCAGAGAGGCTGTATAGATTCTCAAGGGTTTTCATACACTAGACTGTATTTATCAACAGATATTTTATCTTAACAGCACTTTTGCTGGAAATCATTACTATTTGTATCAATATTTACTTCCAATTCATGTTACATCTCACGTCTTCTCCCTCCAATCATTGTTCTATCACTAGAGACCAGGAGTAACCACAGACAGCCGAAGAGAGGCTGATCTCAAGATTACCCAGAGTCATGTGTGCAGCGGAGGGAGCCACTGTAGTTCCTGCACAAATAAGCATCGGATAGGATTTAGGTTTTCAAGTAGTCATTTCCAATTCAAGGTTTGTTTTGATCCAGCTGAATTTTTGATACAGTTTTATTGACATTACAACCCATACGAGTTCCCAAAAGATGGAGTTTGTAAGTTTGTAAAGTTGTTCCACCAACAGTCAATCAACATTAATAAACCAACCTTGAGAGATGCTTATTGCCGTTTTGCAAGCTGACTTAAGTTTTTAAATGCAGCAATATGCTGGTGCATCAAAAAATATTTCTAGCACAGCAATAAGAGTTAAGTATATGCATATGACCTTGTGTGGTAGAATCAGGTTCTGTAGAACAGTTTTCCAACCCGTGTAAGGCTCAAGTACAAATTCATCAAATTATTATTTTAGTATTATATTTAATAAAAGTATTTATTATTATTTATTTATTTAGTATTTTATTATTATATTTTCAGTTTGTTATATTTTAATTTGTTGTTTTATCGTTATGTACTTTTGTCATTTATATTAGTTTACATTGTTTTTATTTCGCTTTATTTTATTTATTTTTAATTATTTATTTTAACTACTTTATTTTAATTTAGGTTTTTAAAGTTAACTCAAGTTTATCTAATATTTGTATTTTATTTCAGCTTTATTTTTATTATTGAAAACATTTTAAAGCGATTATGACATGAGAAATCAAATCCTTGATCTTTTGACATGCAAGTCTACACTGTCAGAAAAAAAGGTACAGTGCGGTCACTGGAGCGGTACCCTAAGGTACAAAACCGAAAAGGTACTAATATGTATCTTTGAGGTACTAATGCGCACTCTTAAAGTACTGATATGTACCTTTTAAGGTACTGATATGTACCATTTAGGGGTAAGGTACAAAGATGTACCTTTTAACTTTTGTACCTTAGGGTACTGCCCCAGTGACAGCATTGTGCCTTTTTTTCTGAGAGTGTATGTACTATTAAAACATCCGCAAGTTTCATAGCTTACAACATCCTTCTTGTTATAAACAAAGTGTTTATTTAATCAAGCTCCAAAAACAGCTTGTTTGGATATTGTGGGATTTGTGACGTCACACGGGCAAATATATTTGCATACGCCCGCCTCCAGAGCAAGACGATAGTTTTACATCATCGCACCACAGGCCCCGCCCACCGGAGGTCAGCTGCTTAATGGCATGCCTACAAAGGATGCTTGCGTTGCATGTCGTCAAAAGCAAACAGAACCCATTTTAAAATCACAGACGCTGTGTACACTGGATGTATACAGTACAGATGCTCGTTCACTTTCTGCCGTACTCCTGAGTCTGCTGACAAGAGGACAAACGGAAGAGGAAGTGTAAAGGAATGGTCGCAGTTTAAACAGCTCATTTACACACTTCAGTAGAGACTTCACAAGGATTCACAGTGTCAGGAACAAGTAGATGGTTTATTTTTAATGGCGTCCTGGATCGTGACGGAGGATTATGTGTTTGTTCTGAGAATTTTTCCTGCAGACCGTTTTGTAAACGAGGCACAGCATAATGGAGAGTTCGCAAAGAACTTTTGTTGGCAGATGAAGCAGTCAGCTGTGTTGGATCTGACAGCACTTACGCTGCAAAGTAAACTGTAATGTTTAGTCTCACGTGCAACAGCGAGTGGGCATTGACACGGTTTCCTAGTTTCCAACATTAGCCAATCATAACAGTGGCTGTTTACTGACAAACTTTTAAGGAGTCACCGTGTAAATGCCCCCTCAGACAGAGGATCAGAATGTGGTTTGAAAATAATCATTTTTCCACATATGTATTTGTGTAAAAAACTATTAAAATTAAGTGAACCTCAAGAAACATATTAAAATAAAAAAAATTCATGTCATGACACCTTTAATAGTTTTAGTTATGATATCAACACTGCTTCATCAACACAGAACCAGAAGGTTTTTCCTTAAAGGAGTCATATGACGGTTCTAAAAAGAATATTATTTTGTGTATTGGGTTTAATGTGTTTACAATTGCAATGTGTTTACACTGTACATTATTGTTGCTCCTCTATGCCCCTCCTTTCTGAAACGCGTCGATTTTTACAAAGCTCATCGTTCTGAAAAGCGCGGTGTGCTCTGATTGGCCAGCGATCCAGTGCATTGTGATTGGCCAGAATAACCAGGTGCTAGAAACAGTCCTCTGAAAAATGCACAGCACACAGTCAAATATCTGGGTTGAGCTGTTCTGGAAAAGTGTTTCTAACTAAAGCTTCGCCACTGTTTTCTAATGGTCCCCTCT
This sequence comes from Paracanthobrama guichenoti, assembly GCA_018749465.1. Classification (NCBI taxonomy): domain Eukaryota; kingdom Metazoa; phylum Chordata; class Actinopteri; order Cypriniformes; family Gobionidae; genus Paracanthobrama; species Paracanthobrama guichenoti. Next base: position 20,069,983 of record CM031961.1, on the reverse strand, counting down.
TTTGGAAGGCCAAACAAAGTAGTTTGGATTTCGCAATGAAAAACACAGCGTCTCCATGACATGGCGGTGCCGGCGACAACAATACTACAGCGAATAAAAGTTACACCTTCTTTCTTTACGTATATATTTGGGCGGTGTTATGAAACTGCCCCCACATACTGACGTAGATTTGTGGGGGCGTGTTTGAACAAAGTGTTTTAGGAAGGTGTGGCTCAGCCTTAACTTTTACAAAAAAATATATCTTTGGGTTTGAGAATTTGAGCTTTGTAACTCTGCAGATCTTATACATGCACAAACAGCTACACAACACACTAAAGAGAAAGGAAAACAAGAAGTCGCATCATAGGACCCATTTAACTCATACTATACTAGATATCATTTATAAATTAAATCATAAGCAAAAAAAAGTTGCACATATATTTAGCTACCAGTGTCATCTATACACAATTTACTCAAATTTGATTTCTTTGTTTAAAAAGGAAATAAATAAACATTAGCAATCACAACTAATTATTTTAATTTATGAATGAAACAGCAAAATCTAAATCTTTCCAAATGCATTATGAACATATTACACGAGCCTCTGGATGAGACTTGCTGCTTTAAAGGGACAGTTGAAATGCATGCATTGCTTCACCGCTCATGTAATTCATAACACTATATTCTCCCGGCCAATACTACTACTATTTCAACTCCAATCAACACACACACACACAAGCAAGCTTATATAACCACCCTCCCTGAGACATGACAAGAATGAGGGCACATACCTCAGCAACACCCTGAGTGAATTACAGTAGGGGTGTGGGTGTGTGTGTGTGTTTGGACCATAAAACAACTAACAGTACAAACATTTATCTTCTAGAATAGATCAATGTGATAAAACATGGGCAGTGCTGAATTCTGATAGCATGCAGTCAGATGTGCCCTAGCACTGTATGTGCTCAGTCTTGCATGTGATCCAGCACTGCAACACAAGCCAGCTGGACGTCCTATATCCACTGCACCAATAACCTGCCACGCGGTTTCTTCTTCCCTACAAAGATCTTACAAATTGCAAACAAACTGTGTGATATGTACAAAGTATGTGATTTGAGAATAAAGAAATCGGAGGTCTTAAAGCTTCACAATTCAGTTTTCAGACCATACAGTGCAATTACAAAATGTAATAAAAATAATAATTTTCCTGGTTACTTAATCAATGGATAATTGCCATTTTCTGTCCTTTTTCAATTTTACTTTTGCTCAATTTTGACTTCAGAAATTATCATTTGAATATTTTTTTTGTTTGGTTTTTTTTTTGTCATGCAATTTGTTTTACATCATTCATGCATTGATTTTAATAACTTTAAATGTACTTGAAGTGTGCTCCATATACTCAGTATTCAATGACTCGCACAAAAAAACTTGATCGGGAAATCCCTTGTAAAAAGTTTGACCCTATTCACCTGTAAACAGGTCCAAATGTCCAAATACCTTTACAAAGAAGTACTATGATGCTACCAGGGTGCAGTGATGGTATCAGATGGTAATACCATGGTCTTTTAATATGTAACCACTGTACTGAATGATTACCATACTCATGTATCATGTTGTTTACATGGTAGCCTCCTCAAACGTACTTAAAAAAATAAAATAAAAATAGAACATGCCAAAATACTTGTATTGCCATGGTAGAGTGTCAAAACATGCCAATACCATGGTACAAAAATTTGATATCATGACACTTAAAGGTACTTCACAGAATACTATTGTACTACCGTGTGGCACATGTTAAAATGATGGCGTTAAATGTCTAAAAGGCATTAATGTTGTAATGCAGTTTACTCACTCATTTTCTAGTAGGGTCATACAGACGACCTCTTTGACCCCAGGGTTGTTAGCCTTCTCACTGGAGCAGCGCTGCAGGTTCCAGGTGGCCACTCGCACCACGGGCTTCCCATCACGCGTGCCCCCCGGAGGATCCACGCAGGGCCGGACAGACGTGACGAGCGGCGGTCCTCGGAGCGCAACGTCCATCTCTTCGCTGCGAACACTGAAGGACGTGGGGCTCGGGTGCGTGAACCCTCCGTTCGTGTTCGTGGAAGGAGTCCTGGAGCGCTCCACGAACACCTGGAAACGGATTCGGTCCAGCAAGGATGAATTTATGTTGGCCACTTTGACCAGGTCTTCGATGCTTCTGAACGGGCCGTGCACGGAACGGAACTCTACGATGTTCTTGGCGATTTTCTCGGTGATGCCGCGGACGCTCATGAGCTGCGGCGGCGTGGCCGTGTTTATGTTCACGCCGGTGCACGGCAGGTGCTCGTGCTCTTTGCGCAGAGATGAAGGCGAGTGATTAGACGAGCTGTTCTTGCTCGACACGCAGATCTCTAGTTTAATCGCCTCTAGTTTAGTTGCACCGACTCCACTGACTAGCGCCAGGTCTTCTACTTTCTTGAATCCGCCGATGCATTCCCGGTACTCCACGATGTTCTGAGCCACCCCGCGGTTCACGCCCGGCAGAGTCATGAGCTCCTCCTCGGTGGCGGTGTTGATGTTCAGCCGCTCCTGATTAACTAGTATGTGGCTGAAGTTGCATGCCGCGCTGAACTTGCGTTTGCCCTGGCAGAAATCCGTGGGGTCCTTGGGAATGGACCGGTGGCACCCGAGATTCCCACCCATGTGTTTCGGTGATTCAGTTCGGGAACTGAGAATGAAACCCGTCCGGATCCAGGTGGCACATAGACTAATTTTGATATTTGAACTTGATATTTAAAGCTATAAATTCTTTAACGACCTCTCGTTAAACATACACGAATAGACGTCGCTGTAATCTCACTTATCTGTGTCAGTTCTAGCAGAATTCCCCGTGTTTTCTCAGTCTCGGAGCAGAAAGAACAGCGTCCATGTCAACGCTCATCCAGTCAGACTGAACTGAAGTGAACTCTAGCGCGGTTTCTCGTGTTGTCCGATTCGCGGACGAATTGTTCGTTTGAACCGAGTCTTTTTAATGATTCGGTCCAATCAATTCAAGAAGCAGAATCACTGGACTCCAAATGACAGTTCACACCAACGATAACTATAAAGCGATTTCGTTGGATTTTTCCAGCGGTTTAATGATAAAAACATTGACAGCCAATCAGAGTCCACGACAAAACTGCATCGCACGCTTATAATAACCAGAACGTTATATGTGTTGGTGTGAACGCTAGTTATCATCGTTCTTGGTGTAAACTTTCTGTGAGAAAACTGTAAATGAACCATGATCAACATATCAGACAAGGTAGGCTAGGATCATTTATTTGACACACACACACACAAACAAAACAATCAAGCAGAGTTATATTATCAAACTGGGACATTTAGGCTTACACACAAAATGTAATTAGAATTTATGCAACGTAATAAAAAAACCAAAAAACACAGTAAGCCCTTTCGAGCGATGACTCGAACGAATCGACTCTCTAAAATGAATCGCACTTCCCAAAGCTATTTCAAAGCACTCATCAAACCTGATGGGGGCGTTTCCTCCTGTCTTTATTATTGGCCATTGTCTGTGACTCTCCCAATATGACACTTGATAGAGAGACACAGAGCTATTGTGATTATTTGATCCCCCTGAACATTTTGTTCAGATTTATTGTACGTCCAGTAACAGGAGTGTAAACAAATTTGAGCTTAAATATCCATTCTGAAAGGCTTGTTTAATTTATGTTTTGAATATTGTCTTAACTGAATGAAAGATCTTGTATGTATGACATGTCAGGAGACACGAGGACACCATTTATATAGGCCTATCTTTGAAACCTTGTCAAAGTAATTATGTCAACATGCTTTGAGCTGATGTCAATTCAATACCACCATTAGCATCTGAATGCCAGATGATTAATCTTGGATGTGATTGCAGCAAACAGACGATAAAATCAGCTTCTAGATTTAAAATAGTTTCTTATCAGGGATGAGTATATCTATCAGGCTGTTTAATAAAAATAAAATGATTCAAGTAAACGATACAAAGTCCTATAATCTCCTCTGATCTGTATGACTACACTTCTTTGTGCTATCAAAGAATATATATGAATTTTAAATATATTACCTTGCATTCTGGACCACAAACTGACTATTGTGTTTAAATGTTCCCAGCTAAACTATTTCTGGAGCAAGGTGTGCTTGGGGTTAGACAGACACTGCCATTCATGTGTTGAGCTCACATATCTGGCCTTCTCTATGTTGACTATAGTAGGCAATGTAGCGATGATCCAGCACCAATTCCTCACAACTAGTACTGAGATGTGTGCTATGAAGTGTCAAGACAAAAGTAGACACAAGACTAGTTGTGTCTAAAATCACACACTAGCAGGTACTACATTTGTTTTGACTGTTATAAAGGTATATTTTATATATAGTATGAATGTGTGTACTGTGTAGTATGAATGAAATTCGGACGCGTTACTTCCGGCATGTTGTCACTGTCACAAGTGTCCATCAAATGCGCAGTTCAGATTCTTGTTGAAAGTAGTAAGTCGTCTGGGTACTTTTTGCCTACTGTTTTTCAAATACTATATTCAGACATACTCCTCTGTTGCTGTAGTTACTGTTTTTCGCATACTATATATTAATGTCACACGACTCATTCAATGAGGTCAAGGCTGTAATGTGATTGGTAATCAAGTCACACGTGACCCAAGTTGGCCGTTATGCTTTCTCCAATCATAGAGCTGCGTACCTTAGTATCTCCAATAGTGCTGTAGTCGAGACCAAGACCAATGTGTGAGACCAAGACAAGACCAAGAATTTGAGGGGTTGAGACCATGACAATAAAAAGACCAAGGCAAGGGGAGACCGAGTCAAGACTAAGACCAGACCAGCACTCCTTAAATTTATAAAGATCCACATTACTGCCTGTGAAATGACTTATTTTTAATCAGTAAACAAAATTAGAATAAGACAATATAGAGCTGTTATACCAATCAAATGAAATCCTTAACAACAAAATTAATCTTTGTACTGGTGGTGGTACAGAAGATGCATCTGAATTGGTAAATTACAAGTGCATAAATAATGTTGAGAATAATGTTTAAAAAAATGTATTTAATGTTTGTATGAAAGCAATATAACGTTTGCAGTCATGCTCAAATTTGTGAAAACAGCTCTCTTGCTCTTGTGATATTGCTTAATTACATCACGTTATAATATAAAAATCCAGATCTCATACAAATACTTTTTTCAACAATATCTTGAATTTTGTGAGCATTTGTATTAATTTTGGTGTCATTTTTGACACAATCCCTCATTTCTGAACCGGCACAAATAAATCAAATTAGAAATAAGTTATTGATTGCATCTGAAGTGGTAAGTTTTACATCCAATCACATTAATTATGTTAATAATTAAATCAGATAATGCACCGGCAATTTAGTAATATCCCAGCAGTTATGGTCTTGACCGGTCTTGAAACAAAATCCTGAGTCCTCTAAGTCTGAGACCGAGACAAGACCGAGTACAAATGTGGTTGAGACCAAAACAAGACCTTCAAAAAATGGTCTCAAGACCAAGACCGGTCTCGAGTACTACAACACTTATCTCCAATAATAAGACCAGGTGCGTCCCAATTCGTGTACTTTAAATACACAGATGATGCACTTAATTAACCAAATGAATAATTACACTTCATGCACACGACTGTCACAGCTATACTTGTGTAGTGGAGTGGGAGGGGCTCTGATGTCGACAAAATAACCTTATTTATACACTAGACGGTTGCATACATAGTGCATAGTATAAGTGCATAGTGCATAATTTGGGACACACAACTCATATCTGATGAGTGTCCAACATTCAACACTTTTTGGTTAATTAAATGCATCATCCTATTTAAAGTGCACACTACCCACACTATTTATACTACAAAATGGCATATATATATATACAGTCTAATTTTAGGAAATAGCATGGTGGTATTCATCTATGGGCATTCATTTATTGGCATAGGAGAGATTTATCCAATAATCAGTGAGCATATAATAGACTATCGCTGTCCAAAATCGTACACCATGTAGTAGGTGCTACATTTGGTTTGAAACTTACTTTGTGGCATCAGAAAATCAATTCCTGATATCAAGAACTGCATTTGAATGGCATTTCACTAGTGAAAATACAATTACTGATATCAAGAATTAGCATTTTAACTAGTGAAAATTGAATTGTTGATATCAAGAATTGATATCCTGGGAATTAATAAAAGTCAAAACGGCTTGCCATAGAATGTGTGTACTATGAATGAAATTCAGACATATTACATCCGCCGTGTTGTCACTGTCATGTGACCTACGGCGTCAGTTGCGTCACTTCACAGCCATTCACAACTCGTGATAGTACATGAGAAAAGTGTCCATCGGACGGATCAGATGGTCATCCGGGTACTTTTCACCTGCTGTTTGTTGAAATACTATGTATTCAGACATACTACTCTGTTGGCAAACTGTTTTTCGCATTCTATATAGTAGGGAAATATTTGATTTCGGACACAGCACACAATCCACTGCATGGCTCTGAGTCTGCAAGCAAATATTTACTAAATCCTTGTTGTATAGATGTCCAAGTGTACTTGAGGTTCTGCGTTTGAGTTGAGTTCAGGGGGTTCAGAAACAAGTTAAATGAATGTAACTAGGTGATGTAATTATATTTCTTGGTAACAAAAGGACTGTATCCACGGTGAGAGACTGCAGGTGGTGCAACCTAATTTAGACAGGCATGAATATGACCTCACTGATTCTTTTGGATGCTAGAGTGTTTCATATTTTACAGTTAATATGCAAATAAAGACTTCATGCTACAGTAACTGTTATTAGTTACACAAAGAATTTGTGGTGTCTGTAAAAAGTTAGTAGATCTGATTCATTGGCCGATGAGTCTGCAGATTTGTCTGCCAGCCAGTCATGTTTCACAGAGCCTGATGGGAATGAGGTCACCATTAAGCAGGACATTACGATTGGCCAAGCCACAGTGGCAGGCAGAAGCCATTGTCCGTCCTGCTCAATGAGATGTCATGGTAAGGGCTTGTATTTGGCAGGAGGTGTCCAGCCTTGGCATGAAATAAAGAGCGTTGTGTTGGTTACATAAGAGTGATCAGCCAGAGGGCTTTAGAGCGTGGAGGGAACACATTAACAACCTCTCACATAGTACAGCTTCCAGACTAGCACAGCTGCCAACATGGACACAAGCCTAATCAGACATTAAGTTGAACTTTATAGAGTAGGCCTATATTACCACATATTCTGTGCACAAGAGGCGAACATGGGGTCAGTAAATGATATTGCTTCTATCAGTGTATTTGTTTAAAATGTAATTTAATGTGGGTCATTCTCAGGACACAGGGCCATTTGTCTCCCTGACCTATCCACTGCAACTTACATTGAATCCAAGGTGTACGTTTGATCAATTTATGCATTCCTTGGGATTCAAATCAGTCAGTGTACTTTGGCACGGTTTATTGTTTAAGCCACAGGAACACATCATTATTAAATTATGTGTATCTTCTGATCATGTGGTTTTCTACTTAAAAGAAATATATCAAATATTCTTCAAATATTACATTATTACATAACATTTACTAAAATTAACTTTATAGTTGTTGTTTTTTTAGAAAATGCAGAAATTCTCTTTCAACCTCTAAGCATTTGGAATATTACAAGGTTATATAAATCATTCCCCAAATTTATTTCAAGCCAAACTGAAACTGAGTGATGATATGAAATCCAAATTTACTTCAAAATTAAATTAAATTCAACGAACCCAAAAAGCAATATTACCTAAAATATTACCCTGACTGGACCCAGTACTACATTAGAACCTACACTTTATTGCCAAAAGTATTGGGACACCCCTCCAAATCATTGAATTCAGGTGTTCCAATCACTTGGTCACAGGTGTATAAAATCAAGCACCTAGGCATGCAGACTGCTTCTACAAACATCTGTGAAAGAATGGGTCGCTCTCAGGAGTACCATGATCGGTTGCCACCTGTGCAATAAGTCCAGTCGTGAAATTTCCTCACTACTAAATATTCCATGGTCAACTGTTAGTGGTATTATAACAAAGTGGAAGCAATTGGGAACAACAGCAACTCACAAATCACAGAGCAGGGGGCAATGCAAAGCGGCGGATGCAGTGGTGTAAATCACGCGACACTGGACTCTAGAGCAGTGGAGACGTGTTCTCTGGAGTGACGAATCACGCTCCTCTGTCTGGAAATCCAATGGACGAGTCTGGGTTTGGTGGTTGCCAGGAGAACGGTACTTGCCTGACTGCATTGTGCCTAGTGTAAAGTGTGGGGTTGTTTTTCAGGGGTTGGGCTTGGCCCCTTAGTTCCAGTGAAAGGAATACTTAATGCTTCAGCATAACAAGACATTTTGGACAATTGCATGCTCCCAACTTTGTGGGAACAGTTTGGGGGTGGCCCTTTCCCGTTCCAACATGACTGTGCACCAGTGCACAAAGCAAGGTCCATAAAGACATGGATGAGTGAATTTGGTGTGGAGGAACTTGACTGGCCTGCACAGAGTCCTGACCTCAACTGATCTTTGGGATGAATTAGAGCGGAGACTGCAAGTCTTTTGAAAGTATCTTTTTTTCTGTCTTTGCCTTTGTGAAATCTTTCTGGTCCATTTTCATGCTTTAATTTGACCAGGTTTAAGTGACTAAACAGATTATCTGATTAACAGATGGACCAATGGCAGGTTATCTGATAATCATTTATTAGTCTCTGTGATTCCTGTCATTTTAGTGTGAAAAGCTTCAACATCTCATCAGTTTGAGTTCACACTAGTCTTACCATAACACAGATTGTATTCACTGTGTCACTATCCATCTATGAACCTTTGACACATTGATTTTACTTTGAAGTCTTTCCCACATGTTTTCAGAGAGCATCTGTGTGCTTTATTCCAGCTTAAACACACAGAATGCTAGGGAGTGTTCAGTGTTCACACTGCTCACTCTCCACAGTAACCCTATGATGTTAAAAATGAGAGTCAGCGCTGATTGGCTGAAACGACATCTATCTTGATGACCAGGGATAATGGTGGGCCAATCACAGAATCAAGATATGTCACATCACCTGATGAGCGAGTCCTCCTGCTGATTACTGCAAGACTCCATTAGTTCAAAGTTCTCCATTTGTTTGACAGTTACACTGGGGACAGAGGTCATACGCGATAGGAAAGACCAAACACACACAAATGTCATGTATTGGATGAGCTCCTCTCAGAGCACAGAGACCTCAAGACTGTGTTTTGTTAAACCTGATGAGACCCCATGACTGAAATTAAACTGGCTTTTCTGGCTGAAAGTACTAGTACTGTCTGAGAATGTGGATTATCCCGTTTATACCATGGTCATTTGCCATCGTTGACAACTTAAAGCTGTTACTGGTGTTTGCAGCACAATATTTGACCAGAAGGGTAAAATTACAGTAATTTTCATTAGATCTAGTGTTCTGCACGCTTTAAATCTGACGCAGAGATAAAGTGCATAAGATTACATTTATGCATTTAACTGTAGCCTTTATTTCAATTATATATAGAGAGATGAGAGAATGACCTGTATCTGCATGCAGTGTCTTTCTCTCGACAAAGCTGTTTAAAGTCCTCATGAAATCAAAATTGACCCTATTTACTTTGTTAGCACACATTACAGGTCTTAGGGTGAATAATTAATCCGTGCAAGTTAATACACAGAAAAAAATAGTTTGCCGTGGTAATCTTTATCAAAATCTGAAAAGTTACTTCCGGTCTGGAAACGGCATTCCTTCTCAGATGATGTCAGTTTGACGGCTTGGGTTTGAATATCCTTAATCGCTGCCCTCCAACCGTTAGTCTGCTATGAGCGCGATATGGAGAGGAGGAGCACTGAATTAAAACCCTGCCCTCTATTCAGTATTCCGTTTCACTCGGAAATACATCACAGCACTGGAATAAAATCAGATGCAACTTCCGGTTCACTGGGACTTTAATTACCTCTTGTTGCTGAGAAATATAGTGTAGCGAATAGTGATGGGTGATTTCGAAACACTTGCTGCATCCCAATTCGCATACTATGCCCTAAAAGTATGTACTTTTTTTTGAAGAAGAAGAAGTAGTAGTACATACTTTTGAGTGTGTTGCAGAAGAGTTTGCAAACTTTGGGACATACAACTTTGCCATCTTTAACGGACAGCTCTGTCGCTTAGTTACATGCATCCTGTTCCCTGTCCTGTCGATCATCTTTTCAAATCCTCCACATTCAATTTAATTTCCTATCGTTTCAGAGAGGAATCACTCAAACCCCTTTATCCAAACCTCATATTTAACCATCGGACTCACACTTCCACCATATTTGTAGTTTAACATGTTTTACCCCGTGTTTGTAGTTCTAATCGAATCCTCGTCCAACTTTGCAATGGGTTGTGGGCAAGGGGGTAATCCAGCACCCGGAAAGCGTACCTTCCATAGGGGCAGCCATTGCTAACCTGCTGTTAGCATTCCATTGACTCCCATTCATTTTGGCGTCACTTTGACAGCGAATAACTTTTAGATCTGAGGCGTTTAAAGACTCCATTTGTCCATTGTTTATTTCTAAAGAAACACGACAATGTATAAAAGACTCCATTACCTTGTATCTTACACTATCGCTCCATAGAAGCCGTTTTTGTAAAAATAGGCTAACGATTGCGTCATAACCACACGACTCTGTCGCACAGTAGAGAAATTACCATATAGACAGGAGGAGAAGCTCGCAGGCAATCTTTTACTGTCTATGAGGCAAACGGGGGGCCGTGGAGGCATAAAGTCCAATAAAGTCAAGAGAGACGCATGGGGAGAAGCCCATAGAGGGCCAAAATCTCTGCAAGATTCTGTGATTCAGATTTGACTTTGCACAACTACTAGAAGACTTACAACTGTCAGACAGGTTGCTTATGTCACACCTACATCGTCAAGCTCAGTCTGAGACTGCATAAGCTCAGCCATCAGGAAGTGAGTGCTTCTAATTGACTTCACTTCTCTCCGTTGAAGTTTATGGGGTCGCTGTGTCCATTTCTTTTACTGTCTATGGTTGTGGGCAATAGACTATTTATGCAAAAACCGGAAACATGTCAAGGAAGTGTAAACTCAGTTCCGGTGTAAGCTTTGTTGATGGAGAAATGGCAACTAGAGTGTTTTTCGACTAGCCTGACTTTTCTTCCGAAGTTCACCAGCACCGATGTGGTGAAGATACATTCGTCCACTAAAGGGAACAAGCTGGACAAGGGATATAGGTGCTACCTCTTTTTATATTAAAACTGTTCCCTTCTTCTCTTTGGATCATCTGTATCCATTTCAGTTTCAGGTTTGGATCCACAGGAAAAGAATGAAATTAAAGGTAGGGCTGTTTTTGGGTGGAAGACGAACAGCCTGGAACACAATAGAAACTGCGACTCTTTAACTCTGACATTTTTCGTATCTGCCGTTACGACAACAGAAAGTTCTAATACACTTCATTGACGTATTTCTGGGTGGAAAAAATGCGGAAGTGCGTAAAAAAGCCTTAGTAGCCGTTAGAGTGTCCACGGATCTGCACTTCGGAATCTAACCGGAAAAAGTGGACCTCATTTCAACATACGATTTAGGATGCACCAATTCTACTTTCGAATACTATTTAGGACGCATAGGTATGTGAATTGTATCACACTGCCAAAATAACATGATTGCAGTAAACAAGGAGCACCCTTCTGACACCTAAAATGACAAATGGGACCAATAAGTCCACAAGACCTTAAGTGCATATATGAAGTGTGCCATTTGGGACAGGGCCTACTGTTTAGAAACATTTTGAATTTCAATGGTTCACAACTGGACCATTGAACAAGTGTCTATGTTTTTTACCAATCAATTTTTAAAATTTCTAGACGTTTGAATTATACATTAGTATAATTAAAAGGAATAGTAGTAGTTTTTATGCATGTTTGGCCTGGTGTTTTGTTGCGAATACACTGTTCTGACCAGCATGGGTAACCAGCCTGTGGCGTTTTGAACGCTTCAAAACAGTGAATCATTTTGTGAAGCAATCGGTTCAATTGATTCAAAGCTTTGAAAATCTCCGCTGTATGTGCGAGTGATGTGTGTGTGTGCTTCAATGAAAGCAGCTTATTAATAAAGAACAGTGATTAAACTGACTTGGAATTACCTGTACATTGAACAGTTTTACCTTCCAGCCCATCAGAATTGAGTATTCAGACAGACCATGGTTAAATGCATGCTGATTACCACAGGACTCCCTCCTCAGTTTATAAAAACAACAGTGAACAGGAAACATATAGGACGTCTAATTAAAAACAAAACATTAATGAATTCTTCTGTTGTTGTTCTAGAATCTAGATTAACTTTTAGTTATGCACCACCAATGTAATAACTTTGATGTCAGTTTGTTTCATGTAAACAGTTACTATTACATACACTCACCTAAAGGATTATTAGGAACACCATACTAATGCTGTGTTTGACCCCCTTTCGCCTTCAGAACTGCCTTAATTCTACGTGGCATTGATTCAACAAGGTGCTGAAAGCATTCTTTAGAAATGTTGGCCCATATTGATAGGATAGCATCTTGCAGTTGATGGAGATTTGTGGGATGCACATCCAGGGCACGAAGCTCCCGTTCTACCACATCCCAAAGATGCTCTATTGGGTTGAGATCTGGTGACTGTGGGGGCCATTTTAGTACAGTGAACTCATTGTCATGTTCAAGAAACCAATTTGAAATGATTCGAGCTTTGTGACATGGTGCATTATCCTGCTGGAAGTAGCCATCAGAGAATGTGTACATGGTGATCATAAAGGGATGGACATGGTCAGAAACAATGCTCAGGTAGACCGTGGCATTTAAACAATGCCCAATTGGCACTAAGGGGCCTAAAGTGTGCCAAGAAAACATCCCCCACACCATTACACCACCACCACCAGCCTGCACAGTGGTAACAAGGCATGATGGATCCATGTTCTCATTCTGTTTATGCCACATTCTGACTCTACCATCTGAATGTCTCAACAGAAATCGAGACTCATCAGACCAGGCAACATTTTTCCAGTCTTCAACTGTCCAATTTTGGTGAGCTCGTGCAAATTGTAGCCTCTTTTTCCTATTTGTAGTGGAGATGAGTGGTACCCGGTGGGGTCTTCTGCTGTTGTAGCCCATCCTCCTCAAGGTTGTGCATGTTGTGGCTTCACAAATGCTTTGCTGCATACCTCAGTTGTAACAAGTGGTTATTTCAGTCAATGTTGCTCTTCTATCAGCTTGAATCAGTCGGCCCATTCTCCTCTGACCGCTAGCATCAACAAGGCATTTTCGCCCACAGGACTGCCGCATACTGGATGTTTTTCCATTTTCACACCATTCTTTGTAAACCCTAGAAATGGTTGTGCGTGAAAATCCCAGTAACTGAGCAGATTGTGAAATACTCAGACCACCAACAACCATGCCACGCTCAAAATTGCTTAAATCACCTTTCTTTCCCATTCTGACATTCAGTTTGGAGTTCAGGAGATTGTCTTGACCAGGACCACACCCCTAAATGCATTGAAGCAACTGCCATGTGATTGGTTGATTAGATAATTGCATTAATGAGAAATTGAACAGGTGTTCCTAATAATCCTTTAGGTGAGTGTATATTATTAAAGTTACTCTTAACATGAGTTAAAAGTTTTCATTGCCCATAAGTAAAGCATCACACTAATCTAATGTTAAATTTAAGTCTAGCGCAGTGATTTTCAGCCTTTTTGACTCCAAGGCCCCCTATTCTAAGATATATAATCTAAGCTTATGTACTTTTGGTACTTCTGTTGTCATAAAAAATAATGTCGATGTCAATACTATGTCAGTGTTGTACATATTTCTATTATTATTTTTCCCCATGTTAAGATTATGTGAATATAACTTAAAACGATTTTAAGGTTTATTGGGGGCCCCCTTGAAGTTAGTGGGCCCCTGGGGTATGCATTGTCATACCCCATTCTTCCATTGTAAAGGCATTTATGTACACGCATTTTTAACATTAATCGAAAGTCAAGATTAATTTATGTGACAGTATATGTCACAGATATTGTCCATACAGCTTACCTGTTATTGAAACTGGAACATTCCTTTCAAAGGGATAGTTCACCCAAAAATGAAAATGTTGTCATCATTTGGTCTGTCTGGTTACCAGCATTCAAAATGTCTTATTGTGTTCAGCAGAAGAAACCAACCTGTATGGGACAGGTTTGGAACAACATGAGGGTGAGTAAATGACCAATTTTTGTGATGACAATGTCATTTTTGGGTGAACTATCCCTTTAAGCAGGGTTATTTTCATTAAAAGAAACTTGAACTGAAAATAAAATATAATAAAACCCTTAAACTTATTTCAGTTAGGTTCCAAAGCAACATTAATCGTGTTCATTTAGTTTAACTTGATGTACTAAAATAACTAAAACTGAAAGATGTATACAAATAAAAAAATTACAACACACAAATCACCAAAACTTTAAAATGAAAATGGAAAATATAAAAAGACACTAATTTAAAATAATAAAAACTAGTAGTTCAATTATAATAAATACTCAAATCATCAAGTGAATCCTTTTCAGCTCTGCTTTTCTAGATTGATGGTTTCTGAAAACAAAACAAAACCTAACACACTTTTAAAAAAACGTTTGTATTTTAAAGTGAGAGTCCATAGATTTGGTTTAAGATATTTTTCATGAATGTACAAATGATGAATTCAGCTTGACACCAAGGCAGACCTACATTTCATGCAGTATTTGCTGCCCCCTTCCTGTCAAAGCTATTTCTTAACAAGACACTTTATGTTCAGGGTTTATCATCTGCATTCACTGAGTTCAATGAGCAGCATCTGTGGCATGTCTTCAGATACCACAGTACATTTGAGTCCTCAGTGTGAAATGAAATGCCCTTACAATAGATGCCAATGGCGCGGTCGTTGTATTTTTGCCTCATAGATGTGCAACTGTTTTATAACTGTTAATGCATCTTGTTTGTCTTGATCACTTACAAACTCCACACAGTATATTAAAACAAAACAACTCGTACTATTCAAATGGCATCATCACAAGTTTATTATGTGACATTGTACAATAAAAATGAAAAAGCAAAACAAAGAGAAACAAAATTATAAAACGAAGCTGCAGAGGTACATGACTGAAAGCTAAGTGTGGTATTGGGGGAGGCCAGCTCAGAACTTGGTGCCTATAGAAAAAACTGGCCAAGAACGCCAGCTCACTGCTCCTGTGTCAGTTTACACGACTAAGAACAGGAAACACACCTGACGGTAGCCAACATACAAGAACAAATCACTTAAAAAAAGCCCCATAATGTGTGATGTATCCTTCTTTTTTTTCATTTGCATAATGTCGTACAGCACTTCAGTATAGGAGGATCCATAGACAAATCATGTGACATCCATAAAGGCTCTGTAGATGATTGTGTGCTACCGCTTAAAACAAACAGTGAACTGGAACATTCTATGAGAAACAAGTTAAACATGACAAAATAATAGTAACTGAAGAAACATTTCATGAATGGCTAAAGTCCATGGCTAAATAATTTAATTTACACACATATTGGAAGAGCTTAACATTTCAGGAAGGGAAAAGAAGCCACAAAAAAAAAAAAAAGTTGTTTAAAGGACAGAAATGCCTGAGGTAAGATTCAGCCTTTAGGTTTTATTGATGTGGCCAATCAATATGCAGTTGGAGAGGTGGAAGTGACCTCTGGATCTAAAAAACACTAAACAAACACATGATGCGGGAGGGGAATATGATGCATTACAAATTCAAAACAGACCCAAAGAGGTTATCGTTTCATACAATATTGCATATCTCTGAGAAGTTTCTATGCTTTTATTCATTATAGATTAAGTGCGCTTCTGCGGTCTTGGTTTCTGGTGAATGAATCAATGCTTTTAGATGTGGAAAAAAAGCATAATGTGTGGACAGTGTTAAGTGTTTCCAGGTCAGGGAACACTGTCCCCACACAAAAAAAACAAAAACAAAAAAAAACTAAAATTTGGGGCATTCTATAAATGTATGATTTTGGTCGACAGACTGACTTGAGGGTCCAGGCTGGTATAATTGGCAACTAGAATGTGGTGATGGTCCAAGTGGTTTAAAATATCTTTTCTTTTTGTTCTTTCCAAGGTCCTTTAGAATTGAAAATGAGAAAAAAGGAAATTAGAGAAAATAAACATTGGCAGTCATACTTTATAACGGTTTCAAATATTGCACAATATTTTATTATTATTTAATTAGATGGAACTTTCTTTTTGAAAGTTGAATAAAACATGCATAAAATAATAATAATAATAAGAAGCCACTTTGTTTTAATGTGCTGTTGTTACAGTGTGATTACACAAATAAGTACTGAGTAATATTTAAGTGCTCCTATTATGCTATTTTAAAGGCTTCTAATTTAGTTTTGAATATAAAAACCCCACTGTAAAACTTATACACTACAGCATCACCTCTTTTCTCAGTTTCTGAAACTCAGGTCTCTAAACCCCTCCTTTCTGAGAGCCTACTCTACTCTACTCTACTCTACTCTACTCTACTACTCTACTCTACTCTACTCTACTCTACTCTACTCTACTCTACTCTACTCTACTCTACTCTACTCTACTCTACTCTACTCTACTCTACTCTACTCTACTCTACTCTACTCTACTCTACTCTACTCTACTCTACTCTGCCAGAGGGTCCAGTCTGTCGTGATTGGTCTACCACTTACAGTGCATGTCGGAAACGAAAACGCCTTATTATTTCAGCTCCGGAGGCTTCCTCAGTGCTTGTATACACAGTAATACGAACAGTAACAATGTCATTGGTTTTACTGTATCAACTGACCTTAGTCATGGTCGTGAATTTTTATTGTTTGAAAGGAATGAAAACAGGACTGTGAGGATAGAATAAAGTACATTCAATGGATTGAACTGTTGTTTAACAGCAATCCAATTGTTCAACCAATGATACATCTTTCCTTAAAAAAAAAAAAAAAAAATTATTAATATTCATTCAAGTTAATTTTACTGAATCTGAATAAAAAAAATACAAGCCAATAAAATAAAATAACCACACTTTTATTTGAAGTAACGCCAAATTTGGACAGAAAATATTTTAAAATAATATTAAATATCAATATATTATGTCTTGGTACATGATGTAACTATACACATCACAACATGTAAATAGGAAAATGTTGGCGTTATTTTGTCACTTTTTGAACAATAAAAAAAAACTTTTACCTCCAGTCTTTGTGCTAAGCTAGGCTAGCGGTGGGTGCGTCAGACAGAGTTATGGCACGCACGGAGATGAGAATGGTATGTATGGACTTATCTAACTCTGGGGGATACAGTGAATAAGCCAAAGTCCCAAAAAGTCTGCGTGTTCCTTTAATGTAAAGGTTGAGAGGTCTATCTATCACTGGTTTCCATGTTCGTGGAGTTAGTGTGTGGAGTAACTATATAGGCTATAAACTGTGTGTGTACAAACTGGCTTTTTTTTTTTTTTTTATGGCGGGTGCTGGTGTTTCACATGCGTTCAGCCAATCAGCGTACACTTACATCACTGGTAGTTCCTATTGTGCTGGATTAGACCCTACTCTGAAGTAGGAGCTAATTTAGTTCCCCTAAAAGGCGTTCCTACAACTAAAATCATTCACAGTTCCTGTGGTGCATAAATGCCAAAAAGCGGGTACTTCTGCCATTAGTTATAGGAACTATGAGAAGGTTCCTCCAGAGCGAAAGCCCTTAATAAGTCCATTTGTCTTGTACTTTGATCTTTAAAACTATGCAGACCTTTTACATTCACAAACAGCTAAAATACACACTACATTAAAGTTAATATCTGAAAAGCATAATAAGGGCATGCACTTATTTTAGGGTTAAGGTTTGGTTTAGTGTTAGTTGCTTGTAATTATAAATAATTACTACAAGAAATACATGTAACGTGTAACAACGGCACATTAAGATAAAGTGTTACCTAATATGAGTAATGTATTCTAGAATTTCCTTATTCATGAAGTATGCATGCAATCATTTTACTTTATGTAGCTCACTAGTTTTGTAAAAGTGTGTGTACCTGGAAGCGTCCAGTTTCTGCTGCTCCAGCATGCGTTGTTGGGCCTCCCAGCTGACCTTTTCCTCCTCAAACTGACGTCTCTTCTCCTCCAGCTCCTTGTGCTGGGCCTCCAGGTTCTTCTTCATCTGTTCATGACGCCGCTGCAGCTGAATAGACAAATAAAAAAATTTAAAAAAGTTTATTAAGATTCATTTATGATGTGCTGTGCTGCACTTTTTTTTTTAACCATTCCTCACATTTAGATGCAAAGGTGCATTCTGTGTGAACGGCCCCAAATGCGTCTTCAACAATGAAACTATTTCAAACAGCGATATGCTATAGCACATTTTTGTCATATGAACTCATTCAGCCCGGATATCATTCTGAAAATACAATTATTGTGCAATATTAATGAAATTTTGAGAGAAATGTCTTAAAGGAGCACGCAGACCTTTTGGGGCTTTAGCTTATTTGCTGTATCCCCCAGTTACGTAAGTCCATACATACCATTCACATCTCCGTGCGTGCCGTAAGTCTGTCTGACGCACCCACCGCTAGCCTAGCTTAGCACAAAGACTGGAGGTCAATGGCTCCAGCTAGCCTACTGCTCAATAAGTGACAAAATAAGTACCAAGGGTGCAGCGGCAAAATTATATTACGCAGCGTCTGAAAATAGTCCCCAGCATGCTTTCTGTGCAAGCAGGTTGTCACGTTGTTTTTGTTGACAGAAGTT
Source organism: Paracanthobrama guichenoti (assembly GCA_018749465.1). Taxonomy (NCBI): domain Eukaryota; kingdom Metazoa; phylum Chordata; class Actinopteri; order Cypriniformes; family Gobionidae; genus Paracanthobrama; species Paracanthobrama guichenoti. The sequence continues at coordinate 20,051,146 of CM031961.1, read as the reverse complement.
GCGTAATATCATTGCACTGCTGCACCCATGGTACGGCAGCAAAGTTCCTAGATCATTACGCAGGAATGAGAGTATAGTCCCTAGCCACATCCGTTACACGATGTAACTGAGTTATGGCACGCACGGAGATGAGAATGGTATGTATGAACTTAGATAACTCTGGGGGATACGGTGAATAAGCTAAAGCCCCAAAAAGTCAGCGTGTTCCTTTAAGGTTGTCAGATGAAATAATGGTAAAATGGTATTTTATAAAAATCTGAATAGTGCACAGAATACATACTGCAGAAACAGTATGTAGCTCGGTCAAATATTAAGTACATTTATGCACAAATACACTTGAGCTCATCTTTAGGAAACACACACTAAAAGGTTTCCAAGACAAACTACAGCAAGGTTTTGTTGGGTGTGTTCTTGTGAGGTGGTACCTCTGCCTCAGAGTCTTTGAGTTTCTGGATCTTCTCCTTGACCTTCATCTCAAACACCTGCTCCATCTCCATTTCCATCTTCTTCATCTTTGCCACATGATCTCTCCTCTCCTCCTCCATCTGTGCCAGGGGGCTCCTACTTACACACACACACGCACACACACACACACACACACGCAAAAACAACGCACGGGCAGATGCACAAAAACACATTCATTAGACTGTTTAATCAAAAACTTTGACTTTTACAAACAAAGGAGCAGGAGTAGTGGAAGAGAGGACCCTGGTGGGAGAGGTTTTAGGACCCAGTGCGGTTGTCTGAGGAATGTGAGTTAGTTAGCTGAATCGCGGCTGTGTTAGTGTGAGGCCGCAAGATCAACACCGCTCAGATAGCACAGGGAGGCACAAAGCCGAAGTAACTTATCAAACAATAAGAGCAGATTAACCTGGCAAATAACATGGGCTGCAAAATTACATACAAATAACTAATCAAGATTATATACAGATAATCCAGAGCTGAATTTCGGAGGACTGAAAGCCTGTACATACTAAGTCTAATGCAAATATATGGAGCAAAAGTTTAAAGAACTTCATGCACATTATCATTATTTTCTGGAAAACAGTTATACACCTAAATAAAACAGGGTTCCTACATTTTCCATTTCAAAATTCCATACTTAACATCTCTTGATTTTGGACATAAATCGCATTATTCTGGCATTATTTTCAGCATTATGGGCCAGATTTACTAACAGCTTGCGCCAGCGCAAACCCTCTTTTGGCATTAAAAAACTAAAGAAATGCAGTGAAAAATTAGCGATGGAAGGCTAAAAGATTATTTTTGTGGCTGACCTTATTGCATAAGTATTGGATTTCTATGAGTTTCCCTTTCAGACCCAACATTTATGGGAGTAGAGTATTTAAATTAATCATGCAAGGTGATTTACTAAGGTTTGCGCTAGTCAATTTGCTGGTATTTGCTCAATTATTTAGCACCCTCCCAAAAAAAGCACATCTTATCCCAGACGCTAATTTGCACTGCTCTTGGTCATAATCGCGTTAAGCGCAATTTCATGTTAATTGTGATTTATCGCGCAGCCCTACCACTTTATAACCTGCATATATTCCCCTCTGATACATCAGTTTGAAACTGTAAATGTTGTTTGATGTGGCACAGTTACCAAACAGCAAGTCTGAATGAAGTACAAAAGAGACTCACTTATGATAAAAACAAACAGTTTTGTGTAATGAAAATGTGTTTTGAATTCATTCATTGAAGTTCGACAATCACTAAATGATCGCTTAACTTTTGCCATGAAATCACTCTATTTGTAACTGAAAAGTGGGGAGTAGTCTGGAAAGACGAATGTTTTTTTTTTTTACCATACTTATCCAGACCTGGAAATTACTCAAATCAAATTCCAGACTTTTCCTCAACCAGGTGTAGGAACCCTGCTAAAATAAAATAATACACATTTTTACATGCAAAAACTTGGTATGTACAGGCCTTAGCTTCCGTCAGGCAACATCCAAAACAGTTTACCATGAACATGGCCCAAGTTAGCTTCTTATACTAACTTTAAGAATCCTTTTCATTTTGTATCAAGACTGCCAGCTAATAGAAAGCAGGATAAACCTCCTTAAATTGATTAAATAAAGGAGGACATAAAAGGTACCACACTACAGAACAGCAGTTTGACAATGTTCCTAACACAAAGCTGGAACTACAGTTACAGACAGGAACATTGAGCAGGATGCCCGACTCAGAATGTGAACAAACAAGGAGAAAAAGGGAAAACAGAGAGCAGAGGAGAGAACGAGACAAATGTGAACTTGTGCATGACACTTACATGCCTTCAACTGTGTCAGATCTAAAATAAAAAGACACACACACACTTAGCATGCTGCATCATAGCAGTGCATCATGTTAGAAAAACAATGTTAGCAGCTGTATAGTTTGTCCGCTCTAATGCTTTGGTTAAGATGGGCACTCTTTAGACAGAGCTGTACACACGTGGCTGTGAATGGCCAGTTAGCGAGCGTTTGGACTGTATTTTTAGGGTTAGTGACAGGTTTGTGTTGAGGCTGAACAGCTGTGGCTGTTAGGAAGTCTGGATGTGTTGATCGGTTCAGTGTCACGGCGCTGACTTCCGCACTATAAGCATGTGTCACACCATGGTGATCATGGTGATCTGCTTCATGTACAGTAAAGTGACATCAGAAAACAGTACTGGTAATGCATGTACACTTAAAGAATGGCTTAAAATAGGTTCTCGAGCTTGTATTAGTGAAAAACACTCACTTTGTGAGTTGGCCTCTGTTCTTGTTGTTGTCTACACCGTTGTAAGTGACAGCAGCCAGCTTCCTACTGCGATAGTTCTCATAATGGACATTGTTAGTCACATCCTTCAGATCCTGCATGTGAGTTCTGCGATTGAGGAGATACAATAAAACAAATATATGACAGATTGGTATCACAGCATGTTCAACTCAGACATATACTCTATGTATATTTAATAGTTTAATAGTTTTAGGTTTTATTCAGCAAGGACGCATTAAATTGATCAAAAGTGACAGACATTTATAATGTTACTTTATTTATTTAGCAAAAGGTTTCTGCAAAAACATTAATGGAACAGTTCACCCATCATCATTTACTCACCCTCAAGTTGTTCCAAACCTGTATGAATTTCTTTTCTTCTGCTGAACACAACAGAAGATATTTTAAAGAATATAGGTAACCAAACAGTTGATGGACACCACTGACATCCATAGTATGGAAAAAAAAATACTTTGGAAGTTAGTGGGGCCTCATAAGTGTTTGGTTACCCATATTCTTTAAAATATCTTCTGTTGTGTTCAGCAGAAGAAAAGAAATTCATACAGGTTTGGAACAACTTTCATTTTTGGGTGAACTATTCCTTTAAGCAGCACAACTGTTTTCAACATTGATGAATGATTTCTGAAGGATAGTGTGACACTGAATACTGGAGTTAAGGCCGGTACACACCGGGACGAATATCGCGTGTGCTTATCGGCAGCGTTTTTCGGCGCGTCTTGAGTGCCGAGTGAACGTGCAAAACAGTAGATGGCGCTCCCGGTACACAAGGCGGTGCTACGGCACTTTACGCTTCTGACACTCGCTTGTCAGGTGGACCTGCGCCTGGACATGACCAACGCATCCCTGAAATGTCTGCAGAGAGCATGTCAAATAAACTCCCCTCGTAAATGCCGCATCGACACAAGAGCCTCATTAAACCCGTCTTTGGCGTGACAACTCCAATCTTTCAAATAATCTTACGAATATCTATTTACCTAATATGAATTAACCTGCTATGTTGCCAGAATTATATTCATACACTGTTTTTTCGTCGGCCAGAGGAGAACTGGCACCCCGACTGAGCCTGGTTTCTCCCAAGGTTTTTTTCTCCATTCTGACCCTGAAGGAGTTTTGGTTCCTTGCCACCGTTGCCTCTGGCTTTTGGCTTGCTCAGTTGGGGACACCTAAATTTCATCTATATTACCGATCTGCCCGCATTGATGCTATATGATACTTGAAATTAGCTGGATAACATCACCGTTTCACCAGAACGGCTGTACAAATTCTGTTGCATTATTTTCCTGTTAACAATGTGAAGCTGCTTTGAAACAATTGGACTTGTTAAAAGCGCTATATAAATAAAGGTGATTTGATTTGATTTGTCACACAGAAGAAGAAGTGAGACAGTATTTACGTGCTTGTCAAAACCATTCACACACTTTTTGCTAACTGGCAAGCAGCATTAGCTTTGTCTACTTAATACTACTTCGTCATATCAATGTGTGCTTAGCAAGACCACTTTGTGCTTGAGCACCACCAAATCGTGTTTTACTGTAACTTCAGCAGCTCCAGGCACATGAACAAAAGCGCCGATCTCATTGGTTGGCCAGTTTTTAACACGCCGCATCAAAATAAAAAACAAACCCAAGGTGTTTTTTTTTTTTAAATGACACTTTTACACCTGCCGTTTTACGCGTCTGTGTGCACACTCACATTGGCGCCCTTTGTTTAGTCACGAGGCGTTAAGCGTTGGCGATAAACGTGTGCGAAAATCGTCCCGTGTGAACAGGCCTTAATGATGCTGAAAATTCTGATTTGATCACAATGTTATTTAAATTCTAATATTTCACAATATTACTGTATGTTTGGTCAAATAAATACTGCTCTGTTGATCATAAGAGACTCAAAAACATAAATCTTACAGACCCCAAACTTTTGAACACTAGTGCATTACAGAAGACCGATGAATCACTCTAATATGGACAGATGTTTTTGAAAAGACAGTTATTAGTGCTGGTGTAGATTTATGTTACATACCTGATGAGCATGTTTCGTAGGATTGTGAAGTCACAGTGCTCCCCATTCTCCACTAAAGACGAAACAAGTAAAAAGTGAATAAAGAAACAGCGACAACATTACACTACAATATCCACCACTTCCTAATGCGAAATATGGAGCAAATGTTTGCACAAGCACACACTCAGTTTAGTGCACAATCTCATCATTCTCTGAAAAAAGTTATACACCTAAACGAAAGGAAAAATTCATGATTTACATGCTTTAAAGACAAACCAAAAACAAAAACAAAAAAAATCACAAACCCAAAAAATGTAATTCAAACAGACAAAAATAACAACCGAAGTAAACCAAACAAAATCCTTTGATAACTGACGTTCTGTCACTGTGTGAAATGGCATTCATCATTACTGTGCTACTGTAATGTATAAACTGACCAGCAGGTGGCACTTGATCTGGCACTGACTTGTGTCTCCTGCTGCGTGTGCGTCACTTATCGAATGAATGAAACAGACCTCTCCTTCCTTCCCAACCACATGCCATCTGTGTGCTGCTGAAAGGATCGCAGGCATTCAAAACTCACCCTCTTAAAACAGATAACCCTTGGTTTCAAATACAGTAAATCAAACCCATGACCTTCCTGATCACACTAGTTTCTATCTGTCTAGAGCTGACAAGCTCTGAGCTCAGACACAATAACCCTGATCGCAATACGGGTCGCTTGAGAGGATTTGGCCTGACAACTCTGGTGTTATCAGAGGTCAAAGAAAAGAAGGGGAAGTCCGATGCTTCAGCTCCATCCAAACTGCTTTGGTGAGCGAACAGATGTGACGGAGTCTGATCAGCATCCTGATTTTCAGGTGCATGAGCTCTGAAACGTCACTGGAACTTCATCTACAAAGCTTCATTCATGGTCATATTTCATACTGTATGTTTATCATGTATGCATATCATGTGACAGGCCCTACAGGAGCGCTCAATGAAACATCAAGACACACGCTTCCTGTTTGCAGATCTGAAGGCTTTCACTTACCGCCCAACCCACTGCACACCCTAGAGTGTCGATCACATGACCCTAAACACACTATGAAGACAACCACTTCATTATGTCTTTCATTTTTAAAATGTCACTTGTTTATTCTTTCATTTCTGTAAGAGGACTTTAACTAGCACCAGTGTTGTTAACTGGAACTGAAACTATTAAAACATTTTTTGCTAATTAAAATAAAGCTGTCAAATATAAATATTAGATTAAAATGTTTTGAAATGTTGCCTTAAGTTGAAGTACTAAAATGACTAAAATAAAATTAAAATGATTTCGAAATATAAAACAACTAATAAAAGTAACAAGAGCACATAATTGACTAAACTTTAAACTAGAATTACAAATAAAAATTGAAAATCTAAAAGCTAATTCAAAACAAATAAAAACTATAATAGTATAAAATAATATTACAAAGCATTTCTAAACTATACTTGTTTATATTATTATTATTATTATTATTAAGTAATAATTTCAATAATTTAACAACGCATTCTCAGTTTACCTGCATGTCACGTGACCATTAAATGACATTTTTAGTTGTTTATTTAGATTTTTATTCATTTATTTGATTTATTTATTTAGATTTTTATTTTAATTTTATATTTTTATGATTTTATTCATTAAGGTAATTAATTATTAATGTTTGTTTGAGAACTTTAGAGTTTGGAAAACCCTGAATTGAATTAGAAATAAAATTATAACAAATAACATTATGACCCAATAATCTTAAAAAAGAAACCTGAACTAAGTTTAATACAGTTATCAGATATCCCAGTCATCTGACTATGATGTGTATTTAACGACATTATGATGGAATCAAAAGAAAATGATTGCTAGTCTTTATTGATAATTACAAGTTTTGGTTACACTTCATTTTAAGGTGTCATTGTTACAGTATAATTATATATTTAAGTAATGAGTAATATCGATTAACTAAATGTACTTACTATAGGGTTCGGGTAGGATTAGGGTTTGGTTGAGGGTTAGCTGCATGTAATTATGCATCATTTACTGTTATTACTATAGTAACTACATGTAATATATGGAACAAGGACACTGTAAAATAAAGTGTTACCCAAGTGTCTTTAATGCTTTAATGCTCTTATGACAGGAAATGATTTATGGTAGACCGTCACTGGCAGAGTCCATCCTGAATGATTCATTGGAGGCTAGACATTGTCTGGTGGATGTGTCACAAGTTAAAGCTTTCTGTGCTGTCACTGGTCAAAGGGACTGCTTTCTCATATTCAAACGGCACAATAAAAGGTACATTACTGTCCGTAGCAGAAACGGTACAGGACAGCAACAATAGCCTTAGCAAACAACACTAATGAAGCCAAACAACTACAGTCAGTCCATACACGCATCTCTCAGACTCAGCATCACTGTGTTTGGGGAAAGATCCGCTGTGTACTAGAGTAGATCAACACCCTCAGGGTCTGTCCTACCCTACAAACACACACACACACCAAGTGGAGGCTTTCACCCATTACCTTCTGCCACGCCCCAGGGATACTGCCTCCCTCGTACACGTTTCCCATTGACCTCAATGATGGTGTTACTGCCGACCACAGCCAGGGGCAGACGGTCCTGAGGGACACAAAAACACACATACATGTTTAGACCGAGAGACTGGGAACATCAGGTGGCTGTCCTCTGTGAGTGAGTGTCTGTTTGACCTATTTCCCTGATGTGCTGAATTAGGGAGCCAATATTTGAGAAGTTAGTGCAATTAAGTTAGCACAACTAAAACTACATAAAATAATATAATATAATATAATATAATATAATATAATATAATATAATATAATATAATATAATACAATATAATATATATATAAAATAAAAATCTCATTTTAATAAGTACTAAAATAACTAAAACCAAATAAACTAAAAAGTAAAACAATAGAAGATAAAAATAAAATCTAATTCAAAACATTAAGAAAAACTATAGTAGTATATCAATGATACTAAAATAACAGTAACAGTTTCCACAAAAGCAGTGCATGAGTGTTAGGGATGCGTCAGGATGGTCAGATTGACTAGTGAGAATATTCTAGATTGTTTTCTAATAGTGGTACTTTATCATTTAATCTACATCAAGGGTATTCAATTAATGTTCTAAGAGGTCCGGTCTCTATATTTCCTTCCCAGCGGAGGTACAGACAACACTTTTTTTTTGAAGAGTTAATATATATTCAAAATATCGGTCAGTTAAAAAAGTTCATGCTTTTTTAAGCACAAATGCTCGCCTTGCTCTGTTCTGTGATGCGCATTCGTGATGTCACGTAACACGCAATTACGTTGAAAAGGTCACGCTTGACGTAGGTGGAAGTACCGAGTCAGTGTTTACAAATGTGCGGAAGGAGGACCATATACACATATTCAAATGTCTGTGTCAGTTTATCGTTACGTCACGAATGCGCATTACAGAACAGAGCAAGGCGAGCATTTGTGCTTATAAAACGTAAACTTTTTTTTTAAGTGACCGATCGTTTCACTAGATAAGACCCTTATTCATCGTCTGGTATCGTTTAAAGTCCTTTGAAGCGGCACTGAAACTGTCATTTGGACCTTGAGCCTTTTGGGGCCCGGTGAAGTCCATTATATGGAGAAAAATCCTGGAATGTTTTCATCAAAAACCTTAATTTCTTTTCGACTTAAGAAAGAAAGACATCTTGGATGACATGTGGGTGAGTAATTTATCAGCTTAAAGTTTATTTAAAAGCTTATTATATTTTGTAATAAGCTACTAAAAACAAACTAGTAATCTATAATCAAAACTCTCATCATGAGCACTAAACAAAGTTAACTAGTTATTTCAAAAGTTTTTTGTCTTCCTTTGCCATCTCTAAATAATTTTCCAAATTATAGAATTGTTTATAAAATGCTTTCTTAATATGCTTATTAATAATGCTAAATGTATGGGGGGGAAACTAAATTTCAAAATGCGCCACGTTAACTCATCACAAACCTGTTTAGTTAAACGGTCAAAAATAATTGTATTTGCTGCATTCCTGTTTTCTGCAGTGTTTTAGCAAAAGTATATATTTATTGAGAGAGAGAGAGAGAGAGAGAGAGAGAGAGAGAGAGAGAGAGAAGAAAGGGCTTGAACGATGCGTGTTTGGCTCTAGAAAAAAATATTAGAGGATGTAGCGCCGAAACATCATTACCATAAACGACTCTAAGTACTTGTGGTGTGTACCGCTCCCTCGTTTTGACGCCCTGCTCACTTTAAACTGTAGAAACGGTAAAATGGCGCAATTATGTCCCGGGCCGCCATCTGAATTCCACTGGTCTAGATCTAAATATCCTTTACATTCACAGCCAACCAGGTGTGACTTGGTGTGAATCCGATCCAGTGTTATTTTAGCATTATTTAAATACTATTATAGTTGTATGGCTTTTATTTTGATATTTTTATTTTAGTCATTTTAAGGTTTAGTTTCCTTTTTTAGTAATTTATAAAAGATATGCCTTTCATACGTGCTGAGCGCCATCCTTCTTAGCACGACAAAAACTCAAAATCAGCGCAATTCATGCTAGCAAGCTGATTTGAACCACTAAATTAAAACAAACTCCAAGACACCTTCGTTTTGGACAGATTTTGTTTGAAATCACATCATACTCCATTGGTTCTTAAATTTTTTTTTAAGCATATCAGGATCTTAACAGTGTCTAATAATTCAACAACCCACAAATTAGCAAATTTCAATGTCAGTATGGAAAGAATCATTCATCAACCATCATGAACACACACACACACACACACACACACACACACACACACACACACACACACACACACACACACACACACACACACACACACACACACACACACCTTAATCTTCTTCACTAGCTTGCTCTCCTCCTCATCATCAGTCTCTGGAAACTCATAGATTTTGATCTTATGTTCCTGGATCTCTCTCATTATCTGGAAAAAGAGGAAAACAAAAAGGACAGATGAAAAATAAAGGATAAAATTGGTGCTGACAAGTAAAAAGACCAGCAGGTTCTGAAGGCTCTCGGTGTCACTGGTTTGAGAATGCATTTACTCTCAAAGGAGTCAGCAAAAACCATGTGTGGACAGATTTATCGCTCGTGTTATGATGTGTTTTCACTGCAGCCGCTGTGACACGCACGCCAGTCACTTCAGATGTTCTGCAGATGTTAAACTGTCCCACGTGCATCATTTGAGACACTGGGAATGCTTTCATGATGCTATGATCTGACATAACTCCTGTATCTTTATGTAGGGCTGTTCATCAGTGAGGTCAGTCAATATCAAATTGAATAAAAGCTCAATGTCTGTTCATGCACATACAAAAGGGCTTATATAATGAAAACAAGATTTTCTCTTAATAAATAAATAAATGTCAATGTACTATGTACACATGGGCTCTGTTCCAAAACCTGGTGAGCTGCCTAACTAAAAAGTAGTTTAATTCATTACAGGTGCAATAGCTGACACAAAGGCTTAAAGGGATAGTTCGCCTGAAAATTTAAATTACCCCAAGATTTATTCACCCTCAAAAAAAGTGCATCCATCCATCCATCATAAAAGTACTCCACACGGCTCCGGGGGTTTAATAAAGGCCTTCTGAAGCGAATCTATGGGTTTGTGTCCATATAAAAATATCCATATTTAACATGTTATAAAGTAAAATATATATAGCTACCGGTGGACCGCCTTCCGTATTCGACTTGCGCAGAGAGTGTAACGCCTCTCGCAGTTCAAAGCGCTTGCGCTACGTCCAAAGTCATCGCCGGAAGACGGCTGGCAGAAGCTAGATATTTTACTTTATAACATGTTAAATATGGACATTTTTCTTTTATTAACCCCCCTGAGCCGTGTGGAGTTCTTTTATAATGGATGGATACACTTTTTTGGGTTTCAAATTTTCGGCTGTTATTTACTGCCATTATAAAGCTTGGAAGAGCCAGGACATTTTGTATTCAATTGTATTCGACTGAAAGAAGAATGTCATATACACCTAGGATGACTTGAGGGTGAGTAAACCATGGGCTAATTTAAAATTTTGGGTGAACTATCCCTTTAAGCAAAATTATGATGCGTTATAAGATATTGGTTTCAGTTGTTCCGTTTTGTTAATTTGTTTGTGGAAACATTTGTACACAGATTTCATGCACCAATTCAAGAAAAAATATGTTTTATCTTCATTCAGCACTAAAAAGTACAATTTGTTCCATCTAATTAAAATGGTCTTTTAATCCAATACTGTATATATGTATTTTTAATTATATGTGTATTTATGGTACATAATGGGGTGGAACGGTTCAAATTACAGTTAGGTTTGTATCACGGTTGTAGGGTCAGGGTTTCTGTACGGTACGGTACGGTTTGGTATGTGCTATGTTCAGGGAAATTAGGACATTTGTCAAATAAAAATAAACTAAATAAGAACAAATAATCAAACTACAAGCAACGGTACAAATACATACACTTGTGCAACGATGCATATAAAATAAACAGTGCTTTTCAGGTTTTTCAGGTGCAGAGATTGAATAAAGTAATCAAATATAAAATAACATTGCATATTATAATCATCACTGTATAAATTAAATAAAGATTAGTCATTATTGAAGTTACAAAAGCTATTCAGTCAAGAGCAGTGAGTGATTTCTTTGTCATTTGTTGTTTGATTATGTAAGGCCCGCTAAAATCGTTCCAATGATGGTAACAATCCGCAGTCGAAGGTCGCTGCGCGTTCGGTGTTTTCAGCTGGGCAAAAGGATTTAATTCCTTATTTATCTTTATCTGACTCCATTTTATCATAATTTCAAATTTAGGTTAACATGGAAAAGGGTGGCTTGCCCACTTCAGGTTGGTGGAGAGTTTCTGCCTCAGGTGGAGGAGTTCAGGTATCTTGGGGTCTTGTTCACGAGTGAGGGAAGGATGGAACGGGAGATTGACAGACGGATCGGTGCAGCTTCTGCAGTAATGCGGTCGATGTACCGGTCTGTCGTGGTGAAGAAGGAGCTGAGCTGTAAGGCGAAGCTCTCGATTTACCAGTCAATCTACGTTCCTACTCTCACCTATGGTCATGAGCTGTGGGTCATGACCGAAAGGACAAGATCCCGGATCCCGGGCTGACCGATATAAAAGTTCAAGCCCTGACCCTTTCTGAAACATCTCCTTAAATATCAGACCAAGATGTAAAACTCTTTCAAAATGTAAACGTGTTAACAATGGGAATTTAAATTGAATCACTCTCCCATATGCCTGTATTGTTAGAAGACCAAATGGCCGACAGCCACACCCACTGTTTTTAGCAAAATGCCTCTAAACTTCTTAAAACCTTTATTATATTCTTGTTTACTTCAGTGGGGATGAGATCTTTGTACCAATCGCAGTGAGACATTTCAAACGATATCAAACATGTATAATATTGTATTATGAGAATTCACATTAAACCATATAGATTTTGATGGTGAAATCTGGAGGAATGGGTGAAGAGGCAGTGAAAAGAAAGGCATGTAAATTAAAGTCATTCTTAGAAGATTCACTCAGCGTGACGTCGTCTCTGATGGGGATGCTAAATGAATGAGTGAGTTTAGATGCTAATTTCCTTTCTCAGATAGTTTTTGTTCCTCAACCAGACATTCTGGCATTATGCAAGTTTTCCTAGTTTTACAATTAACATTAAAAACACAGACAGCGGGAATAGGCTTCTTTCCCTTTAAGACATAATGCATAGATTTGCACACTGTTACACATGAACACGTCTTTATTGACTGTTTATGTTTTACTTAAGACATAACCTACCATGTTCGCTAGGATTACTCATCAAGATGGGCACGTTGACAATTTTTTTTTCTTTTTGATCATCGCTGTTGTTGTAATGTATTGGGAAGCCAGAATGTGCATCCATCGACAGAAACATACATTAGCCTAACTCTGTCTGTTTTACACATGGTTATTTTCAAGAAACCACATTATAGATGCGTCATCAGATTTGAGATGAACAACGGTGCAAGTGTGTGCCGAACCGTGGGTGGAGAACCGTAGATTTTTAGATTTTTTACAGAGAACCATTCCACCCCTAGTACATAAGTATTTTAACATTGTTGTTGCAAATCAGACTGAATATTTTTGTAATAAACCAATGAATTACACTGATGATTAGAATTATATTGTACAGTAATATACTTCTGCAGTAATGCTTCACTTTACATTTACATTTATACATTTGGCAGACGCTTTTATCCAAAGCGACTTGCATTGCATTCAAGGTACACATTTTTAAATTTTTTGTCAGTTCTTGCTTTCCCTGGGAATCGAACCCATGACATTGGCGCTGCTAGCGCCACACTCTTATTGTTTGAGCTACAGGAAAGCTTTAGCTTTAACTTTAACACAGAATTCCACAGAAATCAAGCATTCTGCGTTAGTTCAGGCAGGCCACGTAGTCAAGCTCTGCTATCAGCTGATTGGAAAAATTCCAACCTCGCCCATATCAGCTGATCCGATTCCTATGCACTCAATTGGCAACTCTCAAACAGGACGCCTTACTTAACCCTCTGGACCCTGAGGCTAATTTGTGGCCCTGAAGAAGTTTGATTACACTGTATTCAGCACGAACAGGGCTACAGTACTATGTGAGCAACATATACATAAAAGTTTGTAGTTTTGAGAAAATAATGTTTATGTTTAAAAAAAAAAAAAAAAAAATCACTGAAATAAGGCCATCTAACACACTTTTAACATTTGTTCACAAGGCTTTTCAGAACTGGATGTTGTTGCCTAGAGTTTTTTTCTTCAAAACAATGTGAAAACCATTTTGATCACTCTTTCATACAGAACAATATAGTCATTTAACTTCTCTAAGACACTTATTGTCAGAATGGCTGTATGCGGGGAGGGTGTGGATCATCATGAATATTCACAGATGAGGCGTCAATGACTCTCCCTGAATATCAATGAGGAATGTGACCGAGGGAACTATAATGAATGTGAGGAGACTTAATGATTGAATGTATTGTTTATAGCTTATTCACAAAATCACGTTTAATTTAAAGAATTAATCTGACTATACATTGTCTTTACATAAAGATTTTAGGCCTACAGTACCGTTCAAAAGTTTTAGAACTGTATGTTAAAAAAAAAAAAATTCAGTCTCTTCTGCTCACCAAGGCTGGATTTATTTGATCCAAAATAGTAAAAACAGTAATATTGTGAAATACTTTTAAAATAAATGTTTTCTATGTGAATATACACTCACCTAAAGGATTATTAGGAACACCATACTAATACTGTGTTTGACCCCCTTTCGCCTTCAGAACTGCCTTAATTCTACGTGGCATTGATTCAACAAGGTGCTGAAAGCATTCTTTAGAAATGTTGGCCCATATTGATAGGATAGCATCTTGCAGTTGATGGAGATTTGTGGGATGCACATCCAGGGCATGAAGCTCCCGTTCCACCACATCCCAAAGATGCTCTATTGGGTTGAGATCTGGTGACTGTGGGGGCCATTTTAGTACAGTGAACTCATTGTCATGTTCAAGAAACCAATTTGAAATGATTCGAGGTTTGTGACATGGTGCATTATCCTGCTGGAAGTAGCCATCAGAGAATGGGTACATGGTGGTCATAAAGGGATGGACATTGTCAGAAACAATGCTCAGGTAGGCCGTGGCATTTAAACAATGCCCAATTGGCTCTAAGGGGCCTAAAGTGTGCCAAGAAAACATCCCCCACACCATTACACCACCACCACCAGCCTGCACAGTGGTAACAAGGCATGATGGATCCATGTTCTCATTCTGTTTACGCCAAATTCTGACTCTACTATCTGAATGTCTCAACAGAAATCGAGACTCATCAGACCAGGCAACATTTTGCCAGTCTTCAACTGTCCAATTTTGGTGAGCTCGTGCAAATTGTAGCCTCTTTTTCCTATTTGTAGTGGAGATGAGTGGTACCCGGTGGGGTCTTCTGCTGTTGTAGCCCATCCGCCTCAAGGTTGTGTATGTTGTGGCTTCACAAATGCTTTGCTGCATACCTCGGTTGTAACGAGTGGTTATTTCTGTCAAAGTTGCTCTTCTATCAGCTTGAATCAGTCGGCCCATTCTCCTCTGACCTCTAGCATCAACAAGGCATTTTCGCCCACAGGACTGCCGCATACTGGATGTTTTGCCCTTTTCACACCATTCTTTGTAAACCCTAGAAATGGTTGTGCGTGAAAATCCCAGTAACTGAGCAGATTGTGAAATACTCAGACTGGCCCGTCTGGCACCAACAACCATGCCACGCTCAAAATTGCTTAAATCACCTTTCTTTCCCATTCTGACATTCAGTTTGGAGTTCAGGAGATTGTCTTGACCAGGACCACACCCCTAAATGCATTGAAGCAACTGCCATTGCTTCAATGCATTTAGGGGATTAAATCTTTGATTAATGTAAAGTTAAAAAGAATAACATTTATCTGAAATAAAAAGATTTTGTAACATTATAAATGTCTTTACTGTGTTTTCTGATCAATATAAGGCATCTTTGTGAATAAAAGTATTAATTTCAATAGATTTCTATTTCAGATAAATGCTGTTGTTTTGAACTTTCTATTTATCAAAGAATCCTGAAATAAATTGTACACAAGTGTTTCTTGAGCAGCAAATCAGCATATTACAATGACTTCTGAAGGATCATGTGAAACTGAAGGCTGGAATAAATAGCATTTTAAAAATATATCCAAATAGAAAACAATTATTTTAAATTATAAAAATACTTCACAATATTACTGTTTTTGCTGTATTTTGGATCAAATAAATGCAGCCTTGTTAAGCAGAAGAATTTTTTTTTGAAAACATTAGAAAATCTAAAACTTTTGACTAGTAGTGTATACTTGGGTTTACAGTGCAAAAGAGACATTCAGGGCAAACGGGCACAGTGCAAGATCAACGAAAAATAATTAGTCTCTAGCCTATTTGAGCACGCTTGTCGTGCATCTAAATTTAAACTAAAGAACTTAAGCGCACAAAAGACGCAACATATGTGAACGAGAGTGCATGGTTACATCAGTACCAGTCAATAAACGGGACAGTCATGTACGTGACATCTCGGCTAATACGGGATAGTTGGCAACCCTACTTTTATATCATGCTGCGTTTAATATTATAGAGCCTAAAAATATCCTCTTTTCATACGTGTATCTTTATTTAGCATTGAGGTTGCCTACCTATTTCATATTTCAACATGTTTCCGTTGATTTCACACATTTTTAGTGAAGTTCACACATAAGTGAACCTTATGCATCAATAACGTTAATATAAGTGGGAAGAAATGTTTTACTTTAAAATCGCGTTCTTCTTATTCTGAGGTAAATCTAAGGTAAACTCGCAGCGTGTCTTCAGAGCTCGTTGAAATCATTAGAATGATGAAGACGAGTCTTTGTTTGGAGGTGATGGGGGCGTTTACGGGTTCTCGTCCCTTCCTCGTGGACGCATGGGAATCGCTTTGCGTGCGTGGGTGTGGTCACATTAAAGATAATGAGCAGCCGCTTGATAAACTGGACCTCTCGCTGTTTTCATACGGATTACATAAACAGAGAATATCTGTTTTTTTTATATAAATGACTTAATTTAAAAGTAGATATTCCAAGCTTTATAAAGAGATATCTGTCGTCTCTGTGTGGCAAGTTTTCTCTGAGTTCTGAGTATATTTTCACACGTATTTCAGAATGGACTTCACAGGGAGACAGACGGGCGAACACACATCCTGTTTGTTTCCTTTATTTAGCGAAACTCACAACATTTAGTTTTTATTTTGAGTGTACATAAATAAAAGTAGACACTTTAAGCTTTGTAAAGACATATCGCTCATGTCTGTGAGGCCAAAAATGACGGAGTATATTAAGTTTTTTTACACGGTCATGAGGAAAAATCCAGCAAAACGCGCGGGCGTGTTTCTCGGGTCCTAAGGGTTAAGCGTAGCTTCAGTTCAATCTGCTAACTGCCCACCTCCACCCCAGCTCCTCCTTAAACTGTGTTAAACTTAATCAATGTCATTCTGTTGTCATTGTTGCATACTCTTTTCTAAATGGGCGGTTTCACTTCCCACCCAGTATAAAAATGGGAGGCTGTCCCAAAAATCTGCTGCTGTTCCCTGTCTTGGCCTTTAATGGAACTCATGAAAAGGATGGAGAATTTAGAACAGAGCCATATTGCCAAATGTAAATTTTATGCAAAATATGCCAAAATAAAGTTGACAAAGTTTGCCTACAGTGTTTTTCACTCAAGTGGACTTGACTGAATTAAAGTTTTGGCGGATAACTAAAGGAAAGTCCTTGTGTTTCTGTTTGTCTGTTTGTTTGTAACATTTTTGTATTATGTTCCTCAATATGTTCTGATGTCACATTTGTAAAATAACTTGTAGTGGTTAGAAATGTTTGGATTTATGTGAATGTTAAAAACGGAGTGCCCTGCATTTCACAATGGATGTTGTTTAGTGACCTGCGCTGCAGAATTAAAGCAAACTGTTCTGAGCCTGGTGAAAATCTAAATTTTTAAAAATTCCATTTAATGCATTGTTTAATATTGAACGATGCATTTAGATTAATTATGAAATGCTGATACCAGAACCTATTCAGGATTCAGTAACGTGGGAAGGACGTTAAAATCAGTTTACAAATAGATTGGGTGGAAAATGATTTTAAAAAAATGGATTCTAAAAAGCCTTGTTATAAGTGTGCTTTGGGGCAAGGCAAAACCCTAAAATCCACAGGTATAGTGTTTGGCATTAGCACACTCTCACCTGCTTTTTGAACTGTTGGCACTCCTCTGGAGTCAGTGTGTCTGCTTTTGCGATGAGCGGGATGATGTTCACTTTTTCATGTAACCGTTTCATGAACTCAATATCCAGTGGTTTCAGTCTGACAGAAAGAGAGAGAATATGAGAGTTTAATGTTTCAAACTAAACACAGAGAATGAGTCCAAAAACAGATGCATAGGTCTCCTCTGTAGTGCAGTAGTGAGGTATCACATTCACACTGCTGTTTGGCAGCTTGGCTGAACTTGTAGCTCGGCTCGTAGAAAAGCCACATGTGCTACAAGAGCAGCGATAAATAAATGGCAGGAAATTAATTTGTGCTTGTCCACTCAGGCCAGTGTAACTTTTACAGCTTTAGCCATTACACACACATACACACAAACGCAATAGGAGAGGGCACTGTGACATTTTACCAGATTGACATTCTGAGGAACTGGGGGTAGGATTTCAAAAAGGAAGGATTAGTGATTTTAGGCATTTCATCCTCTGAGAAACACTTGTGCGTGACCTGGTGCATTTCCATGCAAAACTAACCACCAAGGTACTGGGGAGTTCTGATTGGTTACCAAGACATTGCAATGGGAGCTGCTTTAAATGCTCAAGCAGGATGGATTCTGATTAGCTGTCAATGCTTTTATATTAAAAATATCGTTCTGAAAGGGAGTCCAACGATATTGTTTCTTTGTGCCGTTATCATTATAGCTGTGGTGTGAACTCTGCTATTTTTTAATATGGAGAACGATTTTTAGAACTATATCTTTATCGTTATCTTTATAGTTATCGTAATTGGTGTGAACGGGCCTTTAGGGACAACAAATTCAAACCCTCAGGTATGGGCAACAGTAACCTGCCTGACAAACACTACTAAATATACTTGTGTTTTCCTGACTTCCTGGATGTGCAGACAAAAAAAGTCAGCATGACTTTAAGAATCTCTGAAAGAATCTCTGTTTTAGGCCTGGTTTTGTTTTTATGACCACTTGATGAGTACAAGATTTATCTTACACAACAAGTCATCTGACGACAACTTTTATCTCGTCTTAAAATGCTGTTAGTGTAATAAATCCTAATGTACTTGGCATCACTTTAGAGCTCACCTCAAAAAGGCCCTCAACACAAAAAAATAAAACAAACAAAACAAAAACGGAGTGCCTACCCATGACCAGAGGGAGCAATGAAGTACAGACAGCAGTGCACTCGGCTGTCGGGCATCTGGCGTCTATTGACGCGTGACTCTGCATTGAGGTAATCCTCAAATTTGCTGTCAATGTGGTCGGTGACAGGCTGCCAGCTACAGAACACACAATCGACATTGACAGTTAACAAGGAAATGTAATATAAACAAATTAGCCATCTCTCATTTATTAATGCCAATATGAGGAGATGCTCAGCTGTTTACACGTGAGATGCAGAAAATACACAAAAATCACACTTACCAGTTACTGTTATCAACGGCATCTCCAAAGCCTGGCGTGTCCACAATGGTGAGCAGCAATTGAACTCCACCCTCTTTAATCAGCACCTTAGACTGCTCCACCTGAAAAAACCAAACAAAAAGCATGACAACACGTCACATGACCACAAAGCAACAATAAATTAAATCACTACTAGCAAAACCACACACACACAAAAAAAAGCACAAAATCATAAATATTGATTTCGAAGTAGGAGTCAGGACTATATGATAATTAATAATTAATTAAGAAAACAGAGCACAACACACAAAGCAAAGAAAATTAAAACAATCTGGACTGATAAAACTTAAGGCCTGTCCACACCAAATCCAATGTGACCAAAACACATGCTAATTCTGATGCATTCATTATTCTCTGGAAAAGGTTTGCATTCACAGACTTAAACGCAAAAAAATTTCGCAAAAAAGATTTCACATATATTATTTTCATTTAAATACAGTCAGCAATTGCTTTTCATACGGTCATCTCTCTCCATATTCACTCCAATTGTTTGTAGCCTTAAATGTACTCAAAAACCAACAGCTCAATGTCTTTCTTAAATAACAGTTTTGGACACATAATCTAAAGCTAACGTCTTACCGGCTGACAGGTTTTTGTACTATATAAGGGGTTCATTTTTTTTTTTTTCAAGTTGTAACTAAAATGGACCAAAACATTTTTTTCTTTTTTTTTCTTTTTAAAGTAAACAGACCTTTAGCTTACAATTATGAAGCTATTACAAGTCCCAAGTCCTAAACTGAGCACAGTATCTATTAGATCTACATGAATGAGCTGTTTTCAGAGAACGGATTGAAGCAGATACTACAGAGGGCCACAGAGGGCCAACACTCGTGATGAGCACATACGCTCAGGTTTCCATTCAATCATAGAGTCAATATCAGGGTCTGCAGGGCTCAAAACAACCATTCAGAGGTTTTTATATGCGCAGTTAAGAGCCATAATAAGGGAATACTGATAGGAGTGTGGAACAGCTGATTGGCATTAAGCCTAACCCTAACCTTAACCTTAAGTTATAAAACTTTAGCATAACTTGCTCTATGGACAAGAATGATGCCTCAAATAAAGCTGGGAAATCTAGTCTAACTCTTCTATCAATAATAGGAGCTTCTAAGAGCTTCCCTTTAAACGTATTGTGAAACAGTCCGAGCTCAACAGATTCAGCCCACATGTGTGTAACCTCAGCTAAAAGAAGCTAAAACCCACACCTTTCCATGTGCACCATAAAGCAGCTGTGGTCTGAGACTGTGGCTTCTGGGTTTGGGTTGTTCCAGGCTGCATTTTATGATTTCCTCCTAAACAGCCCTCTGCGTTCCACAGCTCGGACGGACACCACTAAGCCCAGTGCAGGACATTTATTTCATGAAGCACAACCTCCAAAAATAACAAAAATGTGGCCAATGTCGTCTTCCGAGCAACTGGGATGGAGGATCTACATTCATCCTGAACTGAGGCTGTTTTTAGACAGCATGCAAGACATCTGCCCTTCATGTTGTGTGTTAAGACTGTGAAATAAAATTTTTTATTTTACATTTTCTTTTTTTCTTCTTTAAATGGATTCATTTTAAAATGATCAATTCCCAATTATTTTCAGGTAAATATCAGGTAAAAGAAATATAAATTTAAGTTGTAAAGTTGAAAGTGCACAATAAATAAAGCTATTGTCCCCAAAAAGAAAGAGTCAACGCTGAACTGCCTATATGAGTTGTTTGTATTTCCACTCACTGCGTGATGGATCTACGTCACTAGATAAGACATTTACATAATGCCCGCCTATGTCCGCCCGTGAACAACTTGACCAGCCCTCAAACACAACATTTTCAAATCTCAAGTAAATGATGACAATTTGATTTTCCTTGAATATCCTTTTGCTAAACATACTTTCTCCTTTAGGCAACGTAAGGAAAAACATGCAACATGAGAGCACATTGACTACATTTCTTTCTTTGTCGAGGTGTTGTTTTCAAAATCTTTAGCACTAGCTGAGAGGCCATGGGGATGTTTTGGAAATATGAGCAAGACGATGCGCTACGGCGTACATCCAGCCACCAAAGATCTGTCATTCAGTAAATTACCAACTCCACAGAACCAGGGAAAGAAAAACAAAACATGCAGAAACGATTTGAAGGCTAGGAATGTAGGAGAAATTGCTCTATCAGGAGGTCGTCAGCTCTGGAATGCAAACAGTCTTTTTTCCAGGCGAGCGTGATGATGCCTGCTGCCGCACACCTGCTGCTGGGCGTGTGGCGGATTCCTGTCTGTGGTCAGCAGATGACCTCAGATTCATCAAACTACACTGTTCTGGTGAGCATGCCACTCATGTCTCACTGTGACCAACATACATATGCAATATGCATCATACTGCTAACCTCTGACCTTTAATGCTGAAGTGCTTATCTATAAAATCCAACAAAAACATGCAAGTCACATTCTAAGATATGTTTCATGTGTATAAATAGTTCAATTTGATGGTCAAATGTCATTGTGGCAACCAGGCGCAACCAAGAGCTGTGGGAACGGAACGAAGGCTGGTGGCGTGAGTGCTAATGAGTGTCATCTCTATGCCACACCGGTCGAGTCCCAAGGATCTCCGGAAGGATAAAAGGTACTTGTGATGGAGGTTCGGCTGAATAACTAGTTCTTCCAATGTTCCAACTAGTTCTCCATCACGGGACTCAAGCTCGGATTGATATGACAAAATCAACGTCATCGTTACCGTCTTAACAGCGTGTATAATCGCTGAGCTTTAGGAAACTTCTGGGTGGAGCTGACGTTCAGTTATGGTAATCGTTGTTTAGCTTTCGAAACCAATTGTAATCGACTGGGCCGCCTGGCCAATCAGAGCAGAGTAGGCTAGTGGAAAGGAGGGATTTAGAGAGACTGATTCATCCCTTGAGTCATTTGAGAATAAATGAAAAATGTGGTATGAGAAAATTAATCTGTTTTTTGACCTTTGATGCATGTAAACCTGTTGTAGGAGACCTCCAAAACAATATCTGGAGCCTTTAAAATAGCATAATAGGGGCACTTTAAAAGTACAGATTTATTTGGCTGGACATGAAACATTAAAAAAAAAAAAAAAAAGTTTCACTGTGTCTCAGGGAATTATTTAGTGTGCTGACACGGCACTAAAACAGGCACCCACAGACGTGCACCGCAGAACATTTGGGGTGAAGTCTGGGTTGGCATGTCAAACACTGGAGCTTATAAATGGCAAGTGCAAAGACAGACAACACTTTAAATGCGATTTATCACCTAGCAAGACACCTTACCACCTGCTTGTAAAACAGTCCAAACGAGACACCTTGCCCTAGTAAAAAAAAAAACCCCAAAGTCTTCCCTGACTTCCACCGTCTGTACAGCAGACCACATTTGTTTCCATCAGATGCATACTACTCCATTTCATCACAACTGTTCGTCTCTCAGAAATGACAAAAAAAGATACAAACCACAATAAAAAGTAGCTAACGGTCTGAGAAATGGGCAAAAGTTCTCACCTTTGCACTTTCAATAGTCCTCATAATATGATCTTCCACAAACATACAGCAGTAAATTATGTTTGCATAATTCTGTATGTAAAGACTGACTGACAATCTGACTAATGCACAGACTTATATCAGTACAGTTTTGTTAGCAGGTAGCAAGTGGGAGATAAAAACTAGTCATTGAATTTTGTGAAGCTTGTGAAGTTCAAAGCACTGAATCTAGCACAGCACTGGGATGTTTAAGAGAACTGATTGAAGATGGCGCCCTACGCAAGGCTAATATCCCTGGGCACTGGAAGTAAACATCAAAGCAAAAGCTGTGGTCCTAAATTTTGTCTAAGCTAGAGGGTAAACATTTCAAAAAGGGTTCACTTCCCTGAGAACCGTCTAATTCCTTTTGATAAATTGTGCTTAAATGACTAATTTCACCAAATTAGGCATTTTGGTTAAAGTAAAGCACTCCCAATATGGTAGGCACTCTTACTCTTTTACTCTTTTACTCGCTTGTATTTTGAACGCAAGCACAATGGCAAAATTTTTTCATTTAGTGGTTTGAGAATGTACAAAGGTAGGGAACCTGCACCAGAACCATCTTTGGAGAAGGGGTATGTTTGAACGGCCCCTAAATCCACTGATTTCAAGGCATTGCAAATAGAGGTCGACTGATATATCAGGCCGATATTTGTCATTTTTTAATATATCGGCATTAGCCGATATCCGTGTTTAGTAGCGCCGATTTAAAGTCAGGCATGTCCGCGGGCAGAAAAGCAGGAGAAAGCAGCAGCTCTCACAAACACTGCAGCGGGATTGAGGGTGAGGGCTATGTTGCTCCGCCCCGCACACAGACAGCACCGTGCTCGGAGACACAGAGCTGTCCTCACTCCTGGAGCAGCCCAGAACAGTGCATGACAGGCTAGCCTTGTTTATACTCGAGCATCCGCACGAGGGAGGGTGCGCGCGGCAAAAATGATGTCAACGCGGAGTGGGCAGTGATTGGAGGTGCGCGCGCAGTTAGCGGAGGCTCGTGGAAAGTATAAACAAGGCTGAAGCACCCTCAAATGCAAGCAAAAGCACCCTCAGCTGATACTGTAATACTGGCGAAACCGATTGGGCAGATTTGCACATTTGTGTTCACGCTCTGGAAAGCGACATCTATTTACAACGTGTGTTTGCAGCAGGGAGTAATGTAGCCAGATCTCTTGAACGTGATCCGAGTTTTTATTCCGTGCTGAGTTAATGCAGGCTTGTGAAACTCGAAACTCATGAACTTTATTCATCCTTTGAATAAAACTATTGTGCAAAGTTGCTGCAAAGTTTCGGAAGTGACATCTAAGTATAAATGCTGGGATTCTCTCTGCACGAGACCGAAATATCCTCCTGAGACCCAGAATAGATAACAGAGGTTTTGCCTCTGTAGAAGACATTATATTTTAGTGAATTTCTCTGACAACACACACAGTTTTGTCTGGATATTCTTATGAAAATATTCCTTTTTATTACCCCCATTATTACAAGTCTTTTTACATTACATATTGTCCTAAAAACACATTACCATGCAAATTAGATATAGTTCACAAAATTAAGATCTGAGAGATGTTCAAGTCAGTGTTCAATAAATGACGTTAAGTTTAGAAATGTTGTGCATCCACTTATTATTAGTGTGACATTTTAGCATGTAAATGAAGGTGAAAACTTTAAGATCGCAGCCCTAAAAATCAGCTGCACATATCGGCCATCGGCTGACCCTGACCTCTAAAAATCGGCATCGGCTATAGAAAATTGCATCTCTAATTGCAAAGATGCAGAGGACAAACAAAAGGATAACCAAAAGTTTTGCAGCAATGCAGTTTGGTATTTGTTGACCAATGAGAATTTCAGACAGGCAGATCCAGTTGTGCTTTTGGAAATACAATTGGCTGTATTCTAGCTTCCCTTTCCACACCCTTTAAAAAGGATTGCACACATTCCTATGCTCAGTACAACTTTACTCATCTCATTTTGGTAACGTTCTGATGAATTTAAGTAGAAGTCATGGAGTGCTATGGGTCCTGTACAATATGGAAGAGCAAAAATGAGCATGCAGTGGCATGTAGATGATATAGCACAGCTGTTAACCAGCTATGCTGAGAAACCAGAAAGACAGTTTCCTCTGCAGCCTTCTGATTCCTCTGAAAATAGATGAGAAGACACATGCTGCAGGCACCAACTGAAAAAACATTTGGTTGGGTTTGATGCTAAGGAAGGCTCTTACAGAGAAACCACAGAGCTATTCAAACATGAGATGCTGTTTTAACATCTTTTTTTTCTGAAGACTTCAACCGTTTATTCACGTGACGGTGACAATGTTTGAAAAAGGAAAAAGAACATAAATAACTACATGGGCTCGTTATTCACCTTGCCATGTCATAACCTGCCTTTGCCAAGAAACCGCAAGACTAACACAATCAATGGTACTTCCTCATAATACTTCCTGAGAGCTGCCCGTCTTCAGACCTGGCAGCCTGAAACAACACTCGACTTTGCAGCTCAAGAAAGCAGCTGGACTTGCTCACTGTGAAGTGAGCTCTAAAAACCTGCACCCTTTGACCAGAGAATTTCCATGAATTTCATTCAACTTTTCCTGTCGTTTAGATTACAAGATAAAAATTCTTGACAATTTTATATAGATTGTACTAGCAGATGAACCATCACAATAGAAAAAAAGTGAAAGGAAATGTATACTTTATGGTCAACTCATTTTCATGACTTATAAAGGCCTGAATATCACAGTGTTACCTGATATTTCACTTTGAGCATCTCAGTCAATTTTCAAGATTGTCTGAGCATGCGACTCAACAAACAAGCATGTGATTCTTGAGATAAAGTCATTGTAATCACACCTTTTCATGTATATATCCAGTTTCATACACGTGGCAGATGACATAGGAGACAAAAACCTAAATCCAAAATGTGTTAAGATACAGACAGCAAACTATAATACATGTAAACGGGTAAATCTGTTGTTTTTATCTTTAAGAAATTAACAGAATCTGTTTCTAATTTGTTAGTTGAAATCTGAAATATTATATTAAATATATGTTAAATATATATTATATATATTATATTAAATAAAATATTTTCCAAAATCATACATTTTGTCTTCCTCAAAATTACTAAAAAGGAACCAGAATTATGAAATTTCTAAGGAATAATTGACAATGGACTGCTGAATTATTTGAAAAAATAATGTACTGCCAACATGGTAATGCGGTCACGACGCAAAACAGGTGTGCAATTGTTTCTAATGATTCAATGGGCAAGAGTCAATTATTCCGCTTAAACTACAGTTACCATACCTCAAGACATTGTTCAGATGTTTTATTTTAAGACATTTGTCAGGTTTTCATCCTTAAAACACTTGTGTGTAGGACTAACAGCACACAATTAGTTTCTCTCTCTGTGTGTGTGCGTGTGTGTGTATTTCTGTGTGTTTGAGAAGGAGAGAAAGTGTGCTTTCCATAGATAACAAAAGGGAATTTGGTTAGAAAATCATGGAAATAGTTTGTCATTTTTACCCTATATTGTTTGTAATAGTTATTTGCTTGGTCACTGTATTTGTACTCTATAAAAGGACCTTTGGAACTACTTTAGCTGTGCATTTCCTGAAAAAATAACTGTATACCTTTTATCGTTTTGTCAACTAATCAGTGTTAAGCATTCAACAGCCTCATAGTATAAATTAAAATGATGTCCAATCTATTAGAAAAGTTGGACCCACTTTATATTAGGTGGCCTTAACTACTATGTACTAACACTTTAATGAATCATTTGATACAATGCACTTATTGTGTACATACATGTTTTTATGTTGTACTTACATTTTAAAAATTACCTGCATGTAATTATATCTGTAAATAATTTCTGTAGTTACATTTATAATTAAACTGTTGACACTACCCGCACACCTAACCCTACCCTTAAACTTACCCATATCACCACACCTGTCCCTAACCATACCCGTATCCCACCTCAATATCAGCAAAAGTGTTTTGCAATACAATATGAACAAGTACATTGCACTTATTTTTTGAGGTAAGTACATAGTAGTTAAGGCCACCTAATATAAAGTTGGATTGAAAAGTTTGTTCAAATTTTACCTTTTGAAACATCCCTAGTAAAATCAAGCACTGTATTGTTACAAACCCGATTCCAAAAAAGTTGGGACACTGTACAAGGAATGCAATAATTTACAAATCTCATAAACTTATATTTTATTCACAATAGAATATAGATAACATATCAAATGTTGAAAGCGAGACATTTTGAAATGTCATGCCAAATATTGGCTCATTTTGGATTTCATGAGAGCTACACATTCCAAAAAAGTTGGGACAGGTAGCAATGAGAGGCCGGAAAAGTTAAATGTACATATAAGGAACAGCTGGAGGACCAATTTGCAACTTATTAGGTCAATTGGCAACATGATTGGGTATAAAAAGAGCCTCTCAGAGTGGCAGTGTCTCTCAGAAGTCAAGATGGGCAGAGGATCACCAATTCCCCCAATGCTGCGGCCAAAAATAGTGGAGCAATATCAGAAAGAAGTTTCTCAGAGAACAATTGCAAAGAGTTTGAAGTTATCATCATCTACAGTGCATAATATCATCCAAAGATTCAGAGAATCTGGAACAATCTCTGTGCGTAAGGGTCAAGGCCGGAAAACCATACTGGATGCCCGTGATCTTCGGGCCCTTAGACGCCTGCATCACATACAGGAATGCTACTGTAATGGAAATCACAACATGGGCTCAGGAATACTTCCAGAAAACATTGTCGGTGAACACAATCCACCATGCCATTCGCCGGCGGTTTCTCTGGGCCAAGGCTCATTTATAATGGACTGTGGCAAAGTGGAAAACTGGTCTGTGGTCAGACGAATCAAAATTTGAAGTTCTTTTTGGTAAATTGGGACGCCATGTCATCCGGACTAAAGAGGACAAGGACAACCCAAGTTGTTCTCAGCGCTCAGTTCAGAAGCCTATGTTCAACATATGCTCCCATCCAGACATCGTCTCTTTCAGGGAAGACCTTGCATTCTCCAACATGACAATGCCAGACCACAAACTGCATCAATTACAACATCATGGCTGCGTAGAAGGATCCGGGTACTGAAATGGTCAGCCTGCAGTCCAGATCTTTCACCCATAGAAAACATTTGGAGCATCATAAAGAGGAAGATGCAACAGAGAAGACATAAGACAGTTGAGCAACTAGAAGCCTGTATTAGACAAGAATGGGACAACATTCCTATTCCTAAACTTGAGCAACTTGTCTCCTCAGTCCCCAGACGTTTGCAGACTGTTATAAAAGAAGAGGGGATGCCACACAGTGGGAAACATGGCCTTGTTGATGCCATGAAATTTAAAAATCAACTTATTTTTCCCTTAAAATGATACATTTTCTCAGTTTAAACATTTGATATGTCATCTATGTTGTATTTTGAATAAAATATTGAAATTTGAAACTTCCACATCATTGCATTCTGTTTTTATTCACAATTTGTACAGTGGCCCAACTTTTTTGGAATTGGGTTTGTACGTTACACCTGCTTATTGTAGTAATAAACAATGCAGTTAGTTATTTAGGTTTGTTTGGCATATTCACATATTGGACTGATGTGTCATGATTTTGGTAGATGACCAATTTTATGCTCACTTAAGGACGCTGTTAGTTTAGGAAGTCGCTTCAACAGCTGCTGGAACAACAAATACAAAAAGCAGCATCACAATGATACGAGGTGTGATCACCCAGCCCATGTCTTCTGTCTTACGAAACAATTCCATATCAATGATATCATCCTGATAATTACACCACACCAGTGTAATCACTCAGCAACTATGCACAAATGGTGGGAACATCTTGATATATAACCGCTGCTATATAACTGTCTGAAATTCCATCTGTGACTGGACTGGAGTGGGAAACCAAACACAGTTGTGATCCACTGATTTTGATTGGTCTTTGTACTTCCTGTGTTTATGGAAAAAGTGATAGTATTTTCCAAGCCACAAACTGTCAGCAGCTGGCGTGGGCTGTCCTCTTCTCACCTGACCATATTAGTCAATTGAGGTGGTGAGACAGTCTGGATGAATGTCTCAAGCTATTGTCAGACATATGGTGTCAGAAATGGCAGCAGAAACCAAGCAACTTTAGGAGCATCATCAGCAAAAGCCCCAATGCAGTTACTAATTTGGGGTGTGGTTTAAAGTCATCATCCCATTTGTAATGCATTTCAGGACTCGACAATAACATTTCTCATTTAAACAAGTAAAACTGGTGCATTTAAAGTCACAATGAAACCAGTTTTGACAACTTTTCTTCAGTATTGTGACATGCATTCAAGTGTGACAGATTATTGGGAAAAAAGACAGGGACTTGGTTCTATTCATTGGTTGTTGATGTTGGATTTAGAGGTGTTGATGTTGCACTCAAAAATGGAGGCAAATGAATGCGAGTTTGCAATGACAAGGTTTAACTGGACTAAATGACTAGAGAAATCCAGCATACGTCACCAGAGAAAAGTCTGTTGTTTCACGAAAAAGAAAGAGTTATGACATTTTGATTAAATGTTACACGGTTCAAAAAGTAAAATAAATAAATCATATGCATGGATTAATCGTTTGCAATTAGATCAATAACATCCATTTCATTTCATGGCAACTTTAAGTTATTTAAACCATTGCACTTTCAATAGTCTTCATAATATGATCTTCAACAAACATCTATCATACAGCAGTAAATTATGTTTGCATGATTCTGTATGTAAAGACTGACTGACAATCTGACTAATGCACAGACTTATATCAGTACAGTGTTCAGTACAGTTTTGTTAGCAGGTAGCAAGTGGGAGATAAAAACTAGTCATTGAATTTTGTGAAGCTTGTGAAGTTCAAAGCACTGAATCTAGCACAGCACTGGGATGTTTAAGAGAACTGATTGAAGATGGCGCCCTACGCAAGGCTAATATCCCTGGGCACTGGAAGTAAACATCAAAGCAAAAGATTTTTATGTTAAAGCCCGTAATCTATATACAGATTTTAAATCACGTGGATATCCCAATAAGTGGCTTGACAGTGCACTTGAGAAGGTGCGCACTTTACAAGAACGTGAAGAAAGTAACTTGATCGAATTTAAAAGCAAAAAAGCCATTCATGCGTTTTTAAATCCACATTTAGTCCATTGAGTAATGATATCAGGAGGATTATTAAGAGTCACTGGCACATCATTCAAAGTGATCCTCAGTTATTGAATGTATTTAATGATCCACCACTTTCTTCTAGGAGTTCTGACCACCCTAGTTGATGCCCAGGGTAATTTTCCATGTTACAGGTGTACTTCTTGCACAAAATACATGTCAAATGTCAATCATTTGTACATCCTTGTACACAAAAAACATATAAGATCAAATTGATAACTTGCAAGAGTACATATGTGATTTACATTATCATTTGTCCATGTTCTCTGTTATATGTTGGTAAAACCACACGTGCTTTACGCACTACATTGAACATACAAGTGCAATTCGTAGACGGGATGATACATCTACCATCTATCGTCACTTCAATCTTGCTAAACATTCTTTGTCTGACATGAAGTTCCAGGGCATCCAGAGGATTTTACCTCATAGAAGAGGTGAAGATCGAGACAAGAAATTGTTGCAAAGGGAGGCATTTTGGATTTTTGAACTGTCAATCTGCTGAAACGTCTGCTCATGCTCCTCTGTTTTTAAGTCACTTGCACTTTGCAATTTATTGCACCATGCAATTGACATAATACATTTTGTATTTTCCTAGGCTTCAGTCTTTTTTGAATTCAGTGTGTGGTCAGCCATTTTTTCTGTTTTGCTCAAGATTATCTTTTTTGGTTCTACGCACCTGAAGGAAAAGAGAATTTTTTCAACTGAGAGCGCATCAACTTTCTTTGATTTAAACTTTAAAGGAACATGCCAAATTCATGTGTGAAAATAATTCTTATTCTCCCTCCCAACCATTCCCCAGAGTTATCCAAGTCCATAACATACCATTTCATCTCACTTTGTTGCCATAACTCCGCCTGATGCACCCACCGCTAGCCTAGGATCACTGTCCTGACCACAGGACAGTGTCAAAACCATAAAGTAATGAACTATTTTGTTCTGAAAATGAACTAAAATGTCATCGATGTCTTTCAAAAAGAGGTCAGTGCTTGACTTATCCAAGCTCCACTGAAAAGGTCAGAAAAGGTAGAGCAGAACGGAGGATAAAGACATGATGAAGAGCTTCACTGCTCCTTCAAGCATCTCGTCAGAGTCGGATATCACAGAGGGCAAAACCGCTGCTGTCGGTTCAGATATCCGCAGGTATGAAGGTCTGGACACATCACTGCTCTGCCAAACCCTCAGCTTTCAACACTCATATATCCGACCGCAAAAGTCTGCAGTACATTTTTTACACTAGTATTTCATTCCAAATGTTGCCAGACATGTTCACTCACTGACGATTAGCAGTATTGACATACTACTTGAGTATAATACAAACAGACAAACTGCTGTATTGAGGGATTGAACAGACACACAGAGTCATCTTTCAACCTGTCACAACGTATTCACATCTCAACAGCAAACACATCCAGTTAGAGCTGCCAACACTTTACACAAACAACATAACTGGTCTCAATGAGTGCTGCCAAATAAACACACAGGCCTGAAATAGTCAGGACACCGATGCCAGACCACAGAGTGGGTGGTTAGCGTGTGCCATCATAATCACAGCTATTACACACACACACACAGATCTTGAGCTCTTCAGTTTGACTGTGAGAGTGACGCAACAGTGAAACGTCAGTGATGAAGCTTCTCTTCCTGCATAAATCACTAACATACTGATTCTCTGACTCATTTCCCAGAATTCTCGGAGGCAAACAACCACACACAAGCTCATTGTGCAGGACAGAACATAGACCAGAGATACGATCAGTTTTATCTGACAGCAGAGGCTTCAGATTCTTAGACTGGTATTTCATCAGCATGTAAACTCATTTCACTCACTCAAATTGTAAAATGCAATTTACTGGTAAAGCTACTTATGCATTAATGCATTACTCCATTCTTCAGTGTCTCATGAGCCTTCAGAAATCATCCTAATATGCTGATTTGCTGCTAAAGGAACAATTCTTATCATCAATGTTGAAAACAGTTGTGCTGCTTCATATTCATATGTGCTGATACATTTGTGTTCAGGATTCTTTTAAATGTTTGTGCAATTAATATAGGTCATATAAAATCCCCTATATACAGTAGTCCATTATAAATAGATTTATACTTCTGTAATTATGCTGGCATATTTTATTATTATCAATTTACATCACAAGTACAAATACTTTTTAAATTGGACAGGTCAAAATCTGCATATAAATGCAATGACGCAGACAACTAATTCTAATGAACTGGAAGTCAGTAGCCCCCCCTCCCGATCTCCAATGGGTTTTTTTATTTTTTGCATTGAGAATAAAAAAAAAAAAACTGTTTTTGAAAGCCTGAGAGCCTGGAGCCCTTATTATTATATTATATTATATTATATATATATTATATTATATATATATATATATATATATATATATATATATATATATATATATATATATATATATATATATATATAATTATTATTCTTTTCCCTTCATTCTGTTCTGTTATCCTTCTTTAGTGCATCTAGTGTATATTTTATGTATGCCTGTATGTATAAATATATATAAATATATGTATATATGTATGCATGTGTGTGTGTGTGTGTGTGTATTTTACCATTGTAACTATTATTTGTCAATCCTAAACTGAACAAAATAAAAGCAAAGGAAATTTTTTTTTGCAATGACACACTGATGTATGACAGTTGCTAATGCATCATAGTTGTTCATATCAACAGTATAACAGCATGCCATGTTATTCAGTCAGTATGTTCATATCGTCAGATGTGTGGCAGTGATGACAAGAGATTTTCCTGAGATTAATCCAGGAATTAATATAAAGCTAATCCTTCACCTGACATGAGCCAAGAGCAGTATGATATCAAAACTGACCCATTTCTTCTAAGGTATTATTTCCTGATCTATCAGCACTGACATTATCATGTTCAATGGAAACATTTTGATTAGAGATTAATTTGTTTAGCCTAGGGCTGCCCAATTAATCGAAATAGCGATATAGCTTAGTGCGATTAGAAAATCTCAAAAGACTGCGATTAATTAAATAAATATATGCGATGTGTGTTTCAGAGTGAAGCGCAGCACTGTGTTCATTTAATTTCATTATCTGCCAATGTTTATTATTATTATTATTATTATTATTATTATTATTATTATTATTTAGCCATATTGATATATAACATCACAAAATTTTGGCCAAATTGTAAAGCCCTGCAAACAAGCACAGCAAACCTGGAGTAATTTTTTAAATCACAAATCACAGTTGCAATTTTAGGGCCCTATCATACAGCCGGCACAATGTGCCACCGGATGAGACAAACTGTGAGAAAGTATTTTTTGCTAGTTTCAGCCCAATGCAGTTATCATTTTCATGTCCAGTGCCACCTTGTTGAAATAGCAAATGCACTCGCACCCATCTGCTCGCCCCTTGAGCGTGCTGGTCTGAAAACGAGGTGTGTTCAAGCACATTGTTGGTACGTTGCTATTTTGAGGCAACTGAAAATGATTGCGCCATTGACCAACAAAAACTAAAGTCTAAAGTCAATAACACAGTATTTTTTGTGTTATTTAAAGAGCGTGTTAGTAATATGCGCCTATAGGCAAGTGCACAACGCGTGTACACTCTGCTTATTACACACAGAGGGCGTGCAGCAGCACACAAACATTTTTAAATATTGAAAATAAGGATTCCTTTCTGGAGAAGCGTTCAGTCTTTCTGCTTGCAAATTCTGCCATGTAAATAGTGAATCCGCCATGGTGCAAGTGCAACTGGCTTTTAAAGGGAATGGGAGATGAGACTCTGGTTTATTGCACATTACGCCTAAAACACACCCATGACTCATTAAGAGACTAGGTACAACCCTTTTGGACCATGTGCCTGGCATGCCAACCGTTTTTTTCCGTTATTAAACTAGCATAAGTGGATTCGGAGATGCCCTACGCTCAGTTAATTAAAATAGGGAAATCCCTTAATCAGAAAAATCACAATTACATTTTTTACCCTATAGCCCCATTACATCATATACAGTAACACTATTTTAGGACCGTTAACTGCCTGAACATCAAGTAGATGGGGTTGATTTCTGTGAGATTGCAAAGGATTTCAGTATATCATGTGCAAGCACATCTTTGTGTCCATGACAGTCATATGATGGCACAATTGCATAATGTAACACAATCATTTCAATCTTTTGCATAGTGTTCCTCACAGATGCACTAATCTACAACGTCTCAGATAAATAAATAAAAAAACAGTGTGGCACTGTAATAACTGCATTCTTTTCAATAGCTGAAAAACCACATACCACGAAAGCCTGTGAGGGATCATAGATCACACCTGTGTTTGATAGTGATTGCCACTGCCTGTCAATCGGGTTCTAATGCTCACTGGATTGACAGCTGCTGTTTGGCATTTTAGCAGCAGGCCACATCACATTTTCCTTCTTTTACAGCAGTGGTTCCCAATTCCAGTCCTTGTGCCTCCCCGCTCTGCACATTTTGTATGTCTCATCTGACACGCTCAGTCGAGGGGTGGGTTCCATTCAAGCACATTCAATGCGGCTGTTCATGGGTGTAAAGTGTGTGAGACGAGTCAGTGAACTATCATGATTACCAGTTAAATAAGATTTAAAAAAAAAAAACACATTACCAAATTACATTTTCAAATTAAACCTCACAACATGCATTTATCATTCAGTTTAGGGTTTTTGAATTTGACAGATTAGATTAAGTGTATGTATGTATGTATGTGTATATTATATTTTATATATATATATATGTATACTATATATATATATAAATATAAATCAATATATATGGATACTATATTTAAATTAAATCACATGTATATTAAATGAAAGTATGGTCATTTATATTTATAAACGTATATTATGGCATCAAACCATCTCCCCTAATATGTGCATCTTAAGTGTCTGTTTAATGACATTGCAGGGTATTGCGAATAAACACATTTTGTTAAGTTAAGTGAACTTGAACAGATATCCCAAGCTCAGGGAGTAGGGTGTAGTGAACACTGCATAGGGAACCTGTCAATCAGGACGAACATGGTGCTCTCTTCTGATTCAGGTGTGTCAGATAAGAGAGACATACAAAATGTGCAGAGCAGGATGCATGAGGACTGGAATTGGGAACCCCTAATGTAGAGAAATGGGAAGTTAAAGTTTGATAGTAGGCTGATGCTAGAATACTTCTGATTCGGCAAGAGACAGACTGAGGCATATGTGCTCCAGATGCGAGAAACCGCTCTATAGAGTGCTGCAGGGACAACATATTTTTGTAGACCAAAACCCAGAAACAAGATTCCATCGTCCTAAAGTCAATGGGTTTTTTTAAATGAGTTTTTGGTTAAAAGTCTGAAATAACCACAAGCTAGAGATATTTTCACATTCACATCAGCAGCGAACCGTACTGGAGTTCACATGAACCGAACCCCAGACCACCTTTTTAAGCGGACTTGGGTACGGTTCGCACCAGAGTTCGGAAGACAGCGTTCACATCAACCAAACAAACCGAACTCTGACGTCAAACAAACCCGGGTACGCACCTGCTAGTGTGAAAGCACCCTTAAATGACGTCACGCCGAACAGGTAAACTCATCTACTCACTGGTCCACTTTTACAACCTCATTGTGTTTATAATCAAGCTTTTGCAAACTATTCTAACTCAACATTTCAAGGAAAATGTTTTTAAATTAAGTTGTCGGAAGCTTAATGGTGTGACTTTAAAGTCATGTGATCATGGTGCAGTTCGTTTATAGATAACGTTTAGCTTTTACTTGTGTAGACTATTTAGGCTTATAAATTTATAATGTAAAAACCAAACTTTAGTTGAGCTTATTTTCTGCAATAATCCAAAAGCATATTGAAAAATATTTTGTAAGGTCGAGGTAACCAGGGTGATGTGAACTTATGGACTGGCCAACAAAAATATGTCGTCACTGTAGTGCTCTATAGTGATCTCATGGTAAAAATAGGATACATCCGTATGCTGAGTGGATCTTACCTGAACGGTTTTCTTGATTCTGTGAGATGGTCCGGGATATTCTGGTGAATACAAGTCTGTCAGGAACAAGGAGTTGATGAGTGTAGACTTCCCCAAACCTGATTCTCCTGCAGGACAGAGAGTAAGACATTACGTCAGGACGTGACGCACTCATCGCTTCTGTTGTTTGTGAACAAGGACTGTGAGGAATTTGAGTCTGCAGATTTTCACAGAATCAGAACAGCCATCATTTACAATGGTCTACACATCGTCCTCTTACATGCCTGTTTAATTAAATATTTTGAGTAACTTATGGTGCTTGCTAAAGCCAGCGCCCAATTAAATCGGTTTTATTTATTCCCAAATTCCATTTTCTGGTTTAATTAAGTTTAGATAATCAAAAGCATGTATAAATCAATTGAATTCATACAATTCTAAACATTTAATAATTTATTAAAATATTAACAATAATGGGACCATATTTATTCTTCAAAAATTCCATTTTATTTTTTTCAGTTTTTTCTGTGATGCATTACAAATGTAACCCCATCCTCAAAAAACTGGTTATCGAATTCAAAGCTTTTACAAATTAATCAATCTTTTAAAATAATAATAATCCTTTAATGAAAAAAAAAAAATGAAAAGATTTGTATGTATGTATATATGTATGTATATATATATATATATATATATATATATATATATATATATATATATATATATATATATATATATATATATATATGTATGTATGTATGTATGTATGTATGTATATATATATATATGTATATATATATATATATATATATATATATATATATATATATATATATATATATATATATATATATATATATATATATATATATATATTTTTTTTTTTAATTCAAATGAAGTGCTGCACAACAGAGGTTTGTTTATTAGTATACAACCCTTTTGATTTGTTAGTCCAAATTTTGCACACAAAACAAATTGACATTCCACGCTATCCTTTTAAATCAATTCTATTTTAAGAACTGGATTCCATGATTCTGTCCAGAAATCATAGGACCCTATAAGGCACACCACTGCAAATCTATCAAACTTAGCACTTGGAATGTCTGAGATGTTGCCATTTCTTAAACTTAACCCCAAAAACAGGAAATCAGTCTGGAGGAGTGGCATAATGTGATCAGCTTTGACATGAACTTATAAGGGGTCGTTCCCTACTTGAGTCTGGGAATCGCAGACGGCATCTGAAATTTGTGGAATTCCATGATTCACAAGAGAATACAACTATTTATCTGGATAGACGGAGAGAAAATCTAAACAGTCTGAAACTCAGACTCAATATGATAAAGTACAAACCAGGAGAAGAACCAGAGGGTGAGCCGAGAACCAAGATAAACAAAGAGGATGTTCACAAAACATGCCAAACTTTATTAGTGGTGTTTGATAAGACAAGCATCACTATCACCATTGCTCACACTTAACCCTTAAGTGTTAAACTGTGCTGAATGAATTGAATGCTAAAAACTAAGTTCAATGTAGTTCCATTTTCCAAGTTCCATTGTGCTATGGATATGAAGAACTCAAATTACCGGGGTTGTTTCAGAAAAGGTACACAGTAACTTTTCTAACCAACTAGACAATAAAACTATAATGAGGGTGAACTCTTATGATTTACACTACTGTTCAAATGTTTGGGGTCCGTCCGGAAGACTTTTTGTGTTTTTGAAATAATTATCTTGTGCTCACCATTCCAATCCTGCATTTATTTGATCGAAAATACAGTAAAATCAGTAATATTGCAAAATATTACAATTTAGTAGCATTATTTAGCAAACAGCATTCTTTTTAAAATTTAATGCATTTCTGTGACGGCAAAGCTGAATTTTCAGCAGCCATTACTCCCATATTCAGGGTCACATTCCAATGAGCTGATTTGCTTATTTTCAATGTCAAAAACAGTTATGCTAATATATTTTTGTGGAAACTAATACACTTTTTCTTTGATGAATAGAATGCTCAAAAGAACGGTATTTATTTGAAATGGAATTCTTTTGTAACATTACAAATGTCTTTGCTGTTACTTTTGATTAATTTAATGCATCCTTGATGAATAAAAGTATTACATTTAAAGGGTTAGTTAACCCCAAAATGAAAATTCTGTCATTAATTACTCACCCTTGTGTCGTTCCAAACCCTTAAGACCTTTGTTCATCTTCGGAAAACACAAATTAAGATATTTTTCAGTGCAGAACTTCCAGGTTCTACGTCAGAACGCAGGCTCATTATTGGCCAGCTCCTGTGTCAGCATCACACGCATGGGTTCACGCTTGAACAGCGTCGGCCAATAATGAGCCGCCGTTCTGACGTAGAACCTGGAAGTGCAACACTGTCTTTACTACGTGAATAGTGTAGGAGAATGACGTTGAAGAGATTGTTAAAAAAAAAAAAAAAAAAAAAAAAAAAAAAAAAAGTTGTTACTTTTGGTTAATTTTTTGTGCATAAAAAGTACTCGTTGCTTCATAACATTAAGGTTGACCCACTGCAGTCACATGTACCATTTTAACGATGTCTTTCCTACCTTTCTGGGCCTTAAAGGTTGCAATGACGTTGCAGTCTATGTGTGGTTCAGAAAGCTCTCAGATTTCATCAAAAATATCTTAATTTGTGTTCCGAAGATGAACAAAGGTCTTAAGGGTTTGGAACGACATGAGGGTAAGGAAAGTGAACTAACCCTTTAAATGCTAGTGTATGTCAACAAGCAGTCACCCACTTAGAAATGCCTTAGCAACCACCTGAAGTAAACCAAAAATTACTTGGAGCACCTTAGCAACTGCATAGCAATACTCTGGAACACCCAAGAACTGTGAACTACTTTTACACGCTGAAAACCATTGATCTTTTCTTCTGAAAATATATAAAATGTAGTTTGCAATGTGCCAGAAAGGTAACTCATCCCACTCTGCGTTAAACAAAAATATTGCTGACATTTGATTTCCACACACAACAAGTGTCTTTTTCACAGAACAATTCCTCCAAGCATCCGTGAGCGATCTATCAACTGGATGCGTGGCAACGTGGTTCCTGTAAGGCCTGGAACAAAGAGGACAGTGTGAAGGAAACTGGGTGCATGCTGGCACAGAGCAGCGCTGGACTTCTCTCCTGACCTTTAGCAAGTGCCCAACCCTGTGCCACTTCCACAGCCAGCCAAAGCAGCACGTAAAACAGGGAGAGAACCATCAAACAAAGAAAAGCTTCTTTTCAAATCTTAAATGTTTTCCAGAAGGGCAGAACAACAGTGACCTCACCATTGCAAAAGAAACATCTTCCACTCACAGCCTGGAGCGATGCAAAACCAACTGCTTTCTTTGAGCAGAATGAGGGAAAGCCCAACAGGATTTATTTTGCTTGCTGAATGTGGTCTTTGAAAACAGGCCTGTGGTCTTGTGAAAACAGTGAGTGAAATACGGTCTTCTTTAAAATGTCATTATGAATTAGGGAAACAATAAAAGCAGGCAACGAATGGTGGAGCGAAGTGGGTATTGGGATGCACTTCTGCCATTCTCTGGAGTGGAACTAGCGCAGCTGAGAGACCAGAAAAAAAAGCCATGATGGTAGAGTTACTGCTGGAAGACACATGACACTGAATATAGGGCTACCAGAGTGAAGAATTTCCCTGCTAGAAGAAATTCACATAAAAAGCTGAAGATTTCATGGAACTGTAGCTTGCAGGAGTTATGGTGCCGTAACTCGCAGCTGTTTAAGAAGCTAATTTAGTACAAACAGACAGTTCACCAAAAATAAACATTCAAATCTGTCACTGCAAATCTGTATGACTTTCTTTCTACAATAGAACACAAAAGTATGTTCTTCACATTGCTCATTTCCGTATGATGATAATGGACAAGTACTTCCAAGCTCCAAAAGGATCAATTCTGCTGCAATTATGCTAAAATACTTTTTTTGTTGTTGGGAGAAACGGTGTAAAAATGTGTTTTTGATGTTTTTTTGTGAGTGAACAAGGAATGAGTAAAATTATTTGTGATAAGCGCAATGCAACGCTGAAATTGGGGGGGGTTGTGTGTCAACTCGCTGTCAGAGAGATCATGAGAGAGTGAGAAAGCACAGCTGGTATCACGTGTCTATTCTCAGGAAAATGAGCAGGCCTATTAGAAGCGTTTCAGATATTTTAGTAAACGACGTAACGAGAAAAAAAAAAAAAACGATACTACATTGAACTTAGTTTATTATTTCATATACAAGTTGAAACGATTGAAAAAAAAAAAAAAAAAAAAATATTATTTATTTATTTATTTATTTATTTATTTATTTATATTATATATATATATATATATATATATATATATATATATATATATATATAAAAATTCAACCCGCCAAAGTGGCTAGTAGGAGTGACTGCGTTACACGCCACTGCGACACAGGGTGTTAATGTCAAGCCCTGTGTGTACGTAAGATTTGAGTTTTGTGCAAATAAGATTTGAGAGCTGCACCCATGAGTTATGAACTACTTATGGGGTTCCTTTGTCCTTTTTGTAATTCAACAGGTCCTAATAAATGCACCTCTACTCGGGAGTACAGACACACATCTGACACTAGGTGGCGTTTTAAGGTGATTTGCATTTTGGATCATAACTTCATTTCACTCCATATAAATCTTCGGACATTTAGAATTTTCTTGAAAACCTGCTTTTTCGAACTCCTAGTCTGTTGATTAGATCTTCCTCAAATTAGGCAAGCAGCATCTAGGG
Source organism: Paracanthobrama guichenoti (assembly GCA_018749465.1). Taxonomy (NCBI): domain Eukaryota; kingdom Metazoa; phylum Chordata; class Actinopteri; order Cypriniformes; family Gobionidae; genus Paracanthobrama; species Paracanthobrama guichenoti. The sequence goes on along the minus strand of CM031961.1, from coordinate 20,010,614 downwards.
ATGGTGGTTGGCAAAAAGTCATCAAAAAATTGATTTGCTGAAGCGTTACACCGTTATTAATGAATTAACTGGCCTGGTGTCAACTCATTCATGAATTGACGCAACCTTATCTCCTGAACGCAACCTTATATGCAAACTTATTGTGCCTGATGTACCCATGGTACGGCAGCAAAGTTGATTATTACGCAGGTATGAAAGTATAGTTCCTAGCCATATCGGCCTAGAAAATCGCAACTTTTAATTTTCCGTCCATCTTAGTACACGATGTAACTACAGAAGAGTCAAGTTTTAAATAGGAAAAATATCTAAACTCTTTGGTCATTTTTGAGCGAGATGCTAACAGTCTAATCAGATTCAATGAATTATGCTAAGCTATGCTAAAAGTTCTACCGCCAGATCCGGAGATCGGCTGAATGGATTCGAAAACTCTAGGGGAGTTGGAAAATGAGAGTGTTACTATAAACACAGCGTTTTTTCAGCTGATGAATGAAAAAAACCCTGACAACCAATCACAATCCACCGACTTGAAGAATGTTAGTCTGACCAAAGCTGATGTGCGCAAATCCGTGTCTACAAGTAAAGAAAACATCTGATTTAGTTGAATATTTACCATCAATATACTGTATAAGACGTCTGAATTTTCTTCTCTCTTCTGTTGATCCATATGTGAATATACTAAACCTCCAAAATTAAAATGAGGAACTACAAAGCAATTGTGACAGGTGCAGGTTCACTCTCTGTGACTGAAGCAATTGCATCATTTGTTACATCATTTGTTATAATACGTTAGCATATTTGTAGCAAACATATAACAGAGACAAAAATATTTTTTCATAAAAATAAATGTCAAAATGTTTATGGTTTCTCTGTTTTATCCATTTACAGACATTGACAGAATGTAAAAAAAAAAAAAAAAAAAAAAAAAAAAAAGGTACATTCTAGTTCCATTGTAGGAAGAAAGTCATATAGGTTTGGAACAACAGGGTGTGTAAATGAAATTTTTTTAAACTCTGAATCACTCTACACAAGAGAATGTAAATGTATATGCAGACAGAGTTTAGCATTGAGGAAGGAGAGAAAGACACTGCCAAATGAACAAAAAGGTGACTATGGGCAGAAGGTTTACTATGTTAACACTAGAACTAATTACAGAGTCTTTCACTGAACTCTGCGTCAACGATGATGATAGATCAGGGCTTTCCTGTCAGCCGCCCAAAAATGCAAAACTGCGGTATCTGTAACCCGCCCTGTCTCTGTACGTTACGAAACTCACTGTTTGTGCGGTGTCAAATCTTTACAGGCCTGCCTCGAGCAGATGAAAAACAACACACAACAAGCATCCATCTAGCCTCCTGTATTTCACAACATTAACCATTACAGAACACTCCTCACACACAGCAAACGCTACAATTAATCCAAACTGTTTGAATGGAGGCCATCTAAACAAGCGGCGTTAAGTGTTACGCAAAGCCAGAGAAGAGTGGGGTGAGAGTCATGCTACTGGAGCAGTTCAACCGAAAGCCCACCAGGCGGATCGGTAAGGGTCCAGCTCGCTTCCTTTAAAGGAAATATCCCACAGCTGTATAAACCAGGGGGCTTATTCCAGAGGAACTCCCCATCGAATGACAGGGGTGGGGGAAGCTAGGAAGCAGGAAAAGCTCAGGCCTGTGCTGGCAGGGAAAGAGTTTACCACGAACTTCCAAAAGAACTTTCACTGGCTCAGATAAAACTAGAATGCAGGGAAGAAGATCTGTTTATGTGTGCTGTCAGAAAAAGCCATTTAAAGGGATAGCTCACTCAATGTGGAATGACATGAGTGAGTAAATGTATTTCCAACACATTTCCAACTCCTTTTGCCTCTTTTAGCACAGGTCAGATATGCTTCCACGCAAGCCAAGACCAAGGCCAATCCTTACAAGTGGCTGGTAAATGTGTTAATGATTAGGGGTGGGGGAAAAAATTAGATAAAATATTTTCGAAATACGACAAACATGAGAAACCATATTACACGTTTCCAACGCTCGGCTGTAGTTGCAGCCAACCAGAGGACCACAAACTCTATCGCAAATTTGATGGTCAAGGATTTGCTTCCGTATGCAGATGCTAATTTAGTGTTCAGATGTTCATTTCATAAAGGCTGTTTTTGATTGTGGTATACAGAAGGGAAAAAAGTGTCTTATGACAAAAAGTGTCATAAGACTATTATTTATCTGTGTATAAGAGCAGCTGTATGTCACTAGTTATTCAGAATATGCTGAAGTCCACAAGCATTACTTTTGTATGAGAGCTGCTGGTACAGAAGTCTATATTTTGGTATAAAAGCTGTGATTTTTGGGACAGCTAAATGTTTTGTGTGTGTGTCTGTGTGTGTGCGTGTGTGTCTGAAGAATTATATTGCTCATTGCACATAACAGGAGGGTGTTGGTTATTGCTTCATGTTAGTGATTTAGAATATGCTGAAGTCTGTATTAATGTACTATATGCATGTATTAAGTATGCTGCTACAGACACTGTTCCTGTTGATTCTTCACAATGATGTAACCTTCCTGTTGATTTGTAAAATCACTTTTATTTGTTTTATTAATAAAATATATTGGAAGTAAATTCATTATGGGTCATTACAAATGCTTTGCTTTAAAAGTACCAAATGAGAAAAAAGAAAATCTGTATAGAAAAAAGATGCATCGATAATCATTTCATAATCGCATCGCAGCCCTCTGAATCTTAATCGAATCGTGAGGTGCCTAGAGATTCCCACCCCTATTAATGATTGGTAAATATTGACTTTCACCAGCCTCATGACTCGGTCAACAGACAGATCTGAAACCATAGAAAGCCCCAGTGTACGTCCCGCCGAGAACAGACGAATGGTCGGAACAACAACATCTGTGTCTATATAGTCCAAAGAAAGAGAGAGAGCTAGTAGTGTTTGACAGTGCTGCACTTCTTCAATTACTCTGTGATTCTAATTACATGCTGTACACCAAATTGCCATCTAAAAGCTTGTTTCCTGCCCAGTGTGCAGCAGAGGGGGAAACTCCAGGGCGTAGCTGCACCAACACTCCTCCCTAAGTCCCGTGGAGATGAACTTCTGAAAAACTGTCAGAAACGCGGCTTCTGCTCTGGATTACCTCCATTATGAGCAGGACGTGAGGTGACCCCAGGTGGGCGTCAGTGGCAGTTTCAGGTTGTGTTGTGTTTGGAGTCTGAAGAGCTGAAGGTGGAGGTAGATACGAGTCCTCAGGCCAGGCTGAATGAATGGGATTACAGGAAACTTCCCACCCACAGGGCCACGCTCACACACACATTCCAAAGGAGGGGAAAAACCCCAGGTCCATGGGAGAATGGGAAGCACATTTGTTTTGAATGTGCGTGTCTTCGAGCCCTGCTCTCTCGTTCTGTTCTGCCATGTGAAATCCATCACTAATGCATTTCAGCGCACAGCTGCCAGCGCCCGGCATGAAGCTGCCCGCGTGAAACCAAATACCGCTAGACATGAGTGCATATAATCCACATAGCACTGCATGCTGGGTCACAAGCCCTCTATTTTTGACACTGCTTTTATTAATGTCATTCAAGCTTTTTTCCATGTGTTTTTTAAAAAGGATAATTCACCCAAAAATGAAAATCGGGTCAACATTAACTCTCTGTCAAGCTCCAATATCTTTTGTGTTCCAAGGAAAAAAGGAAATTCAGAACAACACAAAGGTGAGTAAGGGTGTACTCACACTAGGCACGGTTGCCTTGTACCGTGCCCGAGCGTGATTGTCCCCCCTCCCCACTCCCCTGCTGGCCTGCACTCACATTGCACTTAACGTACTGGGCCGGAGCACACTTTTGTCATTCACGATGCAACTTTTTGTTTTGAAGAGTACAGGAAGAAAAGCGATTTCGCTAATAGACTGCCTAATAGATTTATAATTTATGCCGTGCAGCGATTTTCACTTGATTGCAGTGCACGTATCAGAAGATTATTACGGAGGCAGCTGACTTTGATGGAGGAATTTGCAGCTTTACTCGCAAACTACAATTCATGTTCATCAATAAGGTGAGAACCAGGACCGTTATAAACCTAATATACTTGAATTAATTGAAAAGTGTATCCAGGTAGTAAAGTTTGATGTTTTCTGTTGTAATTATGACAGTAGCGCACAGCTGTTCTGTGCTCCGGCGCGGTTAGCGTTCACACTACATCCCGAGCCCAACCGAACCGCGCTCTGGCCCACCTCTTCCAAGCGAACGAACCGCGCCCGGGCATGGTACGGAGCACTCATACTAGTCAACCGAACCAGACTTTGGGGCCAAACGCACCCGGGCACAGTTCAGAATGCCTAGTGTGAGTACACCTTAAGTAATAACAATTTTCCTTTTCATGTGAACGATCAGTTTTTAAAAAGCTTTATCAAAAAAATTTTAAATGAAAGAAAAGGTCTAGCAGGTATTCCAAAAAGGTTGTTGCAGGATTCTCCTCAAATGACAAATGGGCTTTAATTGAAGGGGGAAAAAAGGAATTCTGTGGGCATAAGTGAAATAAACTGGACAGAAGCTACTCACCAACGACCATGAGAGTGAACTCAAAGCCCCTCTTCACAGACTTTCTGTACACTTGGTTGGGGAGATTCGCGAATCCCACGTACCCCTCAAGGTCCTTCTGTTGCTGTAGGCCAAAACCAAACACAGTCAACTGCTTTGTCATGCCAGTCTGACAAAACACTACAAATAAGAAACATGTAGGCGGCCATCCTTCATGACTACTGTTACTGTTAACAAGATGAATCTTCACAAACAGAAAAGTGGGTTTGACACTTAAACAATAGCATAGAAACTTGCCTATAATAATGCAATTAGTTAAAAGTATGGGCTTTAAGACATAATGATCACTTAAAAACTCTATTGTTACTTGCTTGCGCTAAACTCTTAATGTCACATCCAAAACAAAACAAAAATCCACCCCATGTCTTTATCATAACCACATGGATAACTACGACTTGTTAGAACTCAAGAACAGAGTATTTTGCTAAGCAACAGTGAATAGTAGAGGAAGAATCCGAAACGGTCTCTCGTCTCTAACTTTGTATTTAGTGTTATTTGATAAACACCATAGCGAATACAAAAAAATTTAACAACTTTTTGAAAACATTGACAAATAAAAATATATATTTTTATCTTATCTTTTCAAAACTGATGTAATGCATATTTTTCAGTCATGAACAATGCGTTTAAGTTTCAGTTGTTAAATAACATTTAAAAGCGTTTAAATGTATCTTCTGACTGTTTTTATGTCAGGTCAAATAGTTGTATCGTGAACTGTAAGTTGTACCAACTGACATGGAGAGTGAACCAACCTACCCTACCCAATTAACAGTTTTTACCAGTATTTATCAAACCTTTTAAAAGAGTCATGTTTGCAGTTGTGCCACCCTGAGATTTGAGAATATACAAATTGCTGGACAAATGTTTTTAATTATCCCAACAGCTTTAAAACTACAGGTATTTATAAGAATTGTGCATATCAAAGGTTTCAAACCTAACATGATGCCACAGTATTTAGTTTTTCATTTTTTATTATTAAGACACCATTTTAAATAGTTTTCTTAGTTGTTCAGATAGTTGCACAAAAAGAATATTTATTTAAATGTACTATAAAAAAATTAATTAAAACTAAATAGGTTTTAAAGAATAAAGTGATATGTCATGAATTTAAAAGGAAATAATATATTTGGACACAAAAATATACACGTCATGTCACTGACCCAAATACAGTTTGACATTCTAGTTGCACACTGCTGCCCTTTTGCACCGATATATTTGTTTTTCAATAAAAGCCACCAACTGTCAGAGTGAATTTGCTTTTTCATTCAGCCAGTCAGCTGTTTTTTTCACATTGGTCTGAACAGAAAAAAATGCATGCGTAAATCGGAACGCATTTCGCAATTTTTTGTGCTGAATATTCGTGTTGGTGCGAACAGGCTTTTGTTTGTTTCATTGGCCACCAGGCAAAAACATTTTTTGTTATTTGTTATCAGATGTTACCACACAATTTGAGGTATTCAATTTCATGTCTGTAGCATAAATAGTGTGGGACAAGTTACACACTACAGTTTAATACTTAGGGTTAATGGTTTGTTCAAATATTTCATTCAAGTATGAGCGACAGTAATAGTGCTGCTTTCCTTAAAACACCACTAATTATAATATCTAATACTAGACTGAGCAAACTAGCAGCACATTCTCCAGATTTTTTTGATCTTTTGGGGATATGAATTGCACATTTGTTTTGCGTTTGAAATGATTGTATGCATACTTACTGCTACTTTGGTGAGCATTCAGATCATGTTGTTCCACAGATTGATGGATGAATGGATGGACGGATCAGATTCCACCAGGCAGGGAAAGAGGCATCCACATACACAAAATAAAAAGGAAAGAGAGAAAATGAGAAAAGAAACATAACCTTAATGCACTTTAGCGGTTTTCATCTGTAACTGCTGGTCTGCGATTCACTAAGAGCTTCACTACAACCACTGGCTCAGGTTTGATTGACAGCTGATGTTGAGCAGCCAATGAATTAAATAAATGATAGAATATGATGTATAAACATCTATTCTTAGGCGATCCAATCTCAAGTGGATACATTTGTGAACAATCGCCAAACACTTCGATCAATCAAACCGCACTCAATGGTCACATTATTACCAAATAAAACAAGATACATGTTAATACCAGGCTAATGGTAAATGGCTAATGACCCATTACTTCTGTGCTGATGTCAAGTCGGTGAGACACTCCCTGAGTTTGAGAACAAAACACATCTGTGGAAGCTTCTGTTAATATCATTTTAGTCCTGATACAAACCACAAAAATGAACAGCATGTAGTGTTTGCCTAGTGCTGTACAACTAAACTACTTCTCTAAACATACAGAATTACAGGAAGGCTAGAAATTGGGCTTTAGTGTTATACTTCCACAGTGCTCACGCTGCCAGTAAAATTAACAGTGAAAATAGTCTCACTGACTAAATCAGGCCTTCTCTGAATAGTATTTTCTTTCTTTTGAAACAGCAAATCATCAAATATACTGTGATTGCAGCACATAAAAAACCCAACTCATTTGTCTATCAAATCTTTCGTGTCATTCTGCTGACACTACAAAAAGAAATGTCCTAGAGGGACACGTATGCAGCTGAATAGATGCAAGATTGTGATGATGATTCAGAAAGTATGCTGCAACATATGGTAAAGGGTACGGTAGCTCAGGTGACTCAGGCATTATAGATGTGAAGCCATCATTTAGCTTTGTGTGAGGAACAGACCAAAATTTTAGTAGTTATTCAGTGATAATCACGTCCATAAAATGTGCGAATATTATATATAGGGCTCAGTGCCAAGGATTTTTTTCTACTGGCCCAGACAGGCCAGTGGTTCAAATTTTGACTTGCCTTGCCAAAAATTTTACTGGCTCCACCACAAAAAATATAAGGTTATAACACCAAGAACTACTAGATTCATATACATTTCAGATATTTTGTTAAACTGTCAGTAATAAAATAATAACAACAAATAACATTGCAAGCAGGTACAGAAATTGAGAAGATCAAATGTAAAATAACACGCCATAGTCTTCACTGTAAACACTAAATATAGATTAATTTTTATTAAAGTTACAAAAGTTATTCAGTCAAGAGGAGTGAGTGATTTTCTTCTTTGTCCTTTGACTAACATTAAAATAAAACAGGTTTATTAGGCTGCTGTTACATTAAGAACATTAACTACTTTTTGTTTCGCGATATATCATCCAAGAAATAATTGCGATAAACAATATTATTGTCATTTTAAGACATTTAGAAATTAAGGGTAAAAAAATATATATTCTAAATTACAAAAATTAGTAAATAAACATTTTCCCTTGTGAAACAGCTTTAACACTCGTCATTCTGCATTCCGCAAACAGGGGATTGCGGCTTTGAAGTCGAGTCCAGTTGGGCTCATTCTTCCAAACCGTCAGTAGTTGTCAGGAAAACACTAACGCCTCAAATGGTGCCTTTTTTTCACCTGTCGATAACCGCTCTGTGTATGAAGGAACTGCCAGAGAACCACTTTCGCCTCAAAACATACAAGATGACAGCACAATCGAGTAAAATGTTGGTGACATTCATTATCATGTCATTTATATTTGTCTAGCGAGGCAGAGTGTTTCCCGCTGCCTCGCTAGAGTCACTGAGAAAGATGAAACGTATACAGTGACGCAAGACCTGGCTCTGCGGTGGCTCTCTAGCATGTGGAAAGTAGGCCTGTCACGATAGCTACTTTTTGTTGTGCGATATATTACCCCAGAAATAATTGCGATATGCGATATTATTGTCATTTTAGGATCATTTTATACCACTGAATATATAATCATAATATAACAGCATAATAATGCAAGTAGGCCTGCCCACTTTCAAATGATAATGATTTAGCAGTCAGATATGGCCTGTTGAGGTATCTGTTTTTCTAGAGGCATGTTTGAAAAACTTATTTTAACTTGAGTGTCCTGTTCCATGGAAAAACGGCGCAGTGGAATGCAAAAACACGTTCTCTAATAAAATGACTAGACACTCGCGACTGCCACGTCCTGTAAGAACTAGCTGTAAGCGTGCACCATTTCGTGCTGTCATGTTTATATTTGCACCAGTGGACTGCAGAAACTGCATTTGTACTTATTCTTCCAAACTGTCTGGCGCATTTTTCCGCCTGTTGATGTCAGCTCTGTATGAAGGAGCTGCCTGAGCCCCACAGTCGCCTCGGAGAGAAGACGAGATGACAGAGGCAGCACGATTGGCAAAATGTCTTGACATTTATTTTTGTATAAACATAATGGGCAATATATCGTGTCACCAAAAATTAGAGGTCATGTCCATATACCATGTGATATATCAACTATCGCGACAGGCCTAGTGGAAAGGCAAACCGGCTCTTAGAAGGCTCGTCGGTCGAACCAACTCCGAACTGGCACTAGCACTGGCTCTGAACTAGCACCTGGTTCATTCAAAGGGGTAAAACACCTGTAGTCTGAGCCCCGTTTTACTCCATTTTCCCCACCCACACAATGGATAAGCAATGCTCTTTCTCGAAACTACAAATGAAAGCGTTACAAATATCCTGCACCACTTCCTGTTGATGTTATCGTTCGGTAGTCTAGAGGACAGGTGTGAGGTGTGAGAAACACTAGAGAACACACTCACACAGGTGTAGTATGAACTCACAGGTCAAACAGGGTGTAAAGGTTCCTCCTAGTTTAAAAGCCTATCAAAGATGTGACACTCAGCAAGTTAGAAGGGGAACATCTGAATGAACCAATGCAGTAAATGCTCTTCATGCAAATTTTCATGGTCTCAACCACACACACCAGCAAAAACCACCTCAGACCACCATGAGGAACATGCCAAAGACCCAAAAAAAGCACAACTGGATTTTCCTATGATGTAGCGTTGCCAGAAATGGTCCACAAGGACTCACACAACCAAAAATAAATCCTACCAAGGCTTTCACACATATAATATATATATATGACGCCTGTACCTCAAGGTCACATTCTGGGTCACTGATGTGGGTTATTATGGGACAGATAAATGTTAAATATTAATCAAAACATGCCAGGTTAAGTTGGACATTCTGCAAAATCCTCTTGGTTCATGCCACAGAATAAAGTCATACAGGTCTGGAGCATCATGAGGACAAGTAAATTATGGCAGAACTTGCATTGTTGGGTGAACTATCCCTTTTAGAGGCCGTTCATGTCACGTCTAAATACAAGTGGAAAACGCTGGAGAAAACACTGAGAATTTCACCAACTAATCCAAGAGCTCCATCTGGACGAAGGGAGATTCAAAGCCTATTTCAGAGTGGACTACATACATATACACACACATATATATTATATATATTACACACATATATATACACACATATATATACACACACACACACACACACACCTAACCAAGAGCATTACCTTGCATCTAAAGGGAAGATGAGCGAGATAGTGTGTGAGAGAGAGAGAGATGGAGGGAGAAAAAGAAAGAGAGAGACTGCAGTACTGAAACAATGACATGTTTTTGTATGTGGCTTAACTGCCGGAAGAGATGTGGTAGCCTAAAACTAAAGCAGTAAAGAAAGGAAGATAGAAAGACGAAGCAATGAAAATGAGTAAATGGTCTAAAATGTAGTGATATCCCTTCACAATGCATGACTGACACAAAAAAAGTGTCAACAGGGTCCACAATTAAGTGCAAACTGCACAGTTTATACAGTATAAAAAGTGATTTTATAATTTATATATATATATATATATATATATATATATATATATATATATATATATATATATATATATATATATATATATATACACACACACACACACACACTCACCTAAAGGATTATATTATTAGGAACACCATACTAATACTGTGTTTGACCCCTTTCGCCTTCAGAACTGCCTTAATTCTACGTGGCATTGATTCAACAAGGTGCTGAAAGCATTCTTTAGAAATGTTGGCCCATATTGATAGGATAGCATCTTGCATTTGATGGAGATTTGTGGGATGCGCATCCAGGGCATGAAGCTCCTGTTCCACCACATCCCAAAGATGCTCTATTGGGTTGAGATCTGGTGACTGTGGGGGCCATTTTAGTACAGTGAACTCATTGTCATGTTCAAGAAACCAATTTGAAATGATTCGAGCTTTGTGACATGGTGCATTATCCTGCTGGAAGTAGCCATCAGAGAATGGGTACATGGTGGTCATAAAGGGATGGACATGGTCAGAAACAATGCTCAGGTAGGCCGTGGCATTTAAACGATGCCCAACTGGCACTAAGGGGCCTAAAGTGTGCCAAGAAAACATCCCCCACACCATTACACCACCAACACAAGCCTGCACAGTGGTAACAAGGCATGATGGATCCATGTTCTCATTCTGTTTACGCCAAATTCTGACTCTACCATCTGAATGTCTCAACAGAAATCGAGACTCATCAGACCAGGCAACATTTTTCCAGTCTTCAACTGTCCAATTTTGGTGAGCTTGTGCAAATTGTAGCCTCTTTTTCCTATTGTAGTGGAGATGAGTGGTACCCGGTGGGGTCTTCTGCTGTTGTAGCCCATCCGCTTCAAGATTGTGCGTGTTGTGGCTTCACAAATGCTTTGCTGCATACCTCATTTGTAACAAGTGGTTATTTCAGTCAAAGTTGCTCTTCTATCAGCTTGAATCGGTCGGCCCATTCTCCTCTGACCTCTAGCATCAACAAGGCATTTTCGCCCACAGGACTGCCGCATACTGGATGTTTTTCCCTTTTCACACCATTCTTTGTAAACCCTAGAAATGGTTGTGCGTGAAAATCCCAGTAACTGAGCAGATTGTGAAATACTCAGACCGGCCCGTCTGGCACCAACAACCATGCCACGCTCAATTTCTTAAATCACCTTTCTTTCCCATTCTGACATTCAGTTTGGAGTTCAGGAGATTGTCTTGACCAGGACCACACCCCTAAATGCATTGAAGCAACTGCCATGTGATTGGTTGATTAGATAATTGCATTAATGAGAAATTGAACAGGTGTTCCTAATAATCCTTTAGGTGAGTGTGTATATATGACCCTAAGCCTGTGAGAGCCCAATTAAATCCATTTTATTGTTTCATTTCCAGTAATCCAGTAATTTCCAAGAAATGTTCCTTTTAAATCTGTTTTAGTGGTTTATTTAAAATGTAATAATCAAAATACATGTCTATTTTTTTGGCAAACAAAGTGCTGTGTAACAGGGGTTTACTGTTTAAAATGAGTAAAAAATAAATAGAGATATTTCTTTAAAAAATTATAAATTATGACTGTAATTATAAATTATAAGGTATCATTACTTTGAGAACTACATTCTACAGCAGAATAGTAATACATTTCTGTCATAATTTATTCAATTTACACCAATATTTTGTTTTGGTGGGCTGTAGTGAAGACCTTAAACTTTCTGTCTGATGATAGTTTTATCAAAATAAAACTGTGAAATGTCCACATATAATGAGACGGCAGATGCTGAAAAATACTACCAGCAGTGTGTGTGACAACAGTAGTAGACAAATCCACTTTAATATTCACAAACACTGGTCCATATCATGATCCGATTAACTGTACAGGCTGTTGATTTAGGCTATTCATCCAAAATTTCCCAAATTCCATGACATTACACATTATATGGTAAACTCCATTTTTTTGACTGGCTGCGTCGCAGAAATCATAGGGCCTTACTTGTCGACTCTTCGCAACAGCACCTGAGCAAAGCAAGCAGTCTCCGCCTGGTTTTCTCATCACACACTCAATGAAAGCAGTCAGACAATACGCTCCATAAAGGCTATTCTGACCACCCACAGTTCAGAGTCAGACACACATTCTCTCTCAAGACTTGAGCTGTAAACTATTCACTTAACATCCTACTCAAGGGCTGGAAAGTCACTATCACATCTGCATCCAAGACCAAAATAGATTCACATCCACAAAAATGACAGACGCTGAGCCATAAGCTCTGCTGGTCCCACACAGCCAGACTTTTGACTACTGGCACAAGGTCTGGTCCATATGACATCTTATTTTGTTCAGGACCCGCCCACTTCAACCATCTGAACGATATATAAAACAGCAGACCAACCACGGTTTGCTTCCGTTATATTTAGAGGTGGATAAATCTGAACGAAATCTTGTTTACTTGCCATTAAAGGGATAGTTCATCCAAAAAGTATTGTCATTTATTCACCCTCATGCCATTCCAAAAACTGTATGACTTGTTTTATCACAAAAACTTGGTTACCAACATTCTTCAAAATATCTTTTTATTTTGCGTTCCGAAAAATTGTCATGCAGGTTTGAAATAACTCATGACATGAGGATGAGTAAATGATGACAGAATTTTCATTTTTGGGTGACTTATCCTTTTTAAAGTCTGAATTAAAGTGAATCAAATATCTTGACAAATTGGCAAATTTAGCAGTTATTACAGGGAATGTTTATTTTAGATAATAAAATTGTATGGACACCATCGAACTAGAGTAGAGGAAAAACAAACAAACAGAGCATTCTGGGACCCCTCAATCCAAGACTATATGAATAGAATGATCATAAATGTGAATGTACAACAGTTTCCTATATGTTCTAAATGCTCCCTCTTCATAAACTATAGTTCAATATGTGCATATATTATAATTTGTGCATACTGTTTGCTATTCATTTGTAAATTTTCAAAAAAGATTATTAATTTAATTACTTTAATCAAATGCTCTTCAGTTGGCATAGTATCATGCTTTATTCCATTTTGAGGTAAGATGAAATCCATGGAATATAGGCTCAAATTCGATTGTATGAGAGTTTTACAAATGAGGCCTTAGCACCAACCATGGGAATGGACAGGAACGATTCAAGCAGTAGCCATGTGATCCAAACATGATGGGAATAAATAAAGAACTAATTCTTCTCACTGAACAAGAGACCAACAGGGTCTTCACCACACCAGAAATCTCATGAGATCTAACTCATATACGATCATAGCTATAAGATACAGTTGTTCTGTATGAAGACAGAGGCTTTAAAAGTAAAGGTAAAATCAGGTCATTTCCATGCAACATCTTAAATAATAACTAGACAAGTGCAAGGGAGAATGTTTAGAAGAGAATATGACTAACCTTCAGTACAGTAAAAGAGAATCAAGAGTGGTTTGTGCCTGACGATCTACATTAGTGGATCTCCTTAAAGTCCGCATGAAATCAAAATCGATTCCCATATTTACTTTGTTAGTGCACAGTAGTCTTGACTTGAGATGAACAACTAATCCATGCAAGTTAATCCACGAAACAAAATGAGTTTGTCTTCGTAATCGTAAGTCAAAATCTGAAAATGTGCTTCCCCTGTGGAATGGCATTCCTTCTCTGATGACGTCAGTTTGATAGCTTGGGCTAAACGTCCTTAACCAAACACCTCCAACCGTCAGTCTGCTGCCAGCTAGAGATGGTGAGGAGGTGCCCTAAATCAAGCCCTGCCTACATATTTCATGTCACATTACTGAAGCTGGTGGCAACTTCCGTTTCACGTAGACTTAGTTTAATCATCGTCGCCAAATTCCAATTTGATAAAAACAAGTTGTTTGTGCAATTAATGTTTAAAATGATTTTATGTATCTGTATGTATGATATTCTTATTGTATCTGTAAAGTTAATTATTTGTATCTGTGCATCCATCAACCTATCCGTTAATTCATCTATTTCCATTCATCCAATAGCAAGTGATCAATTCTCTACATCGGCCAGGGATACTCTCAGGCGTTTAGCTCCAACACACCTGTCTGGAAGTTTCCAGTGATCCTGAAGACTTTGATTAGCTGGAAGGAGGCCTCCAGGAGCAGGATCAGACACCCCTGATCATACTTATTGGAATATTTCTACAAAGCTGAGTGACAGACACAAGAAGGTGGTTCTCTAGACGGAAACACTAGAGCTACATATGTCTGGCCATAGCATTCGTTGGTTAAACCCATCCTAGCCAATATTTTTATGGTTTTCTGGTCAAATGATTGTTAGTTCGGTGTTTTGTTCATCACAGCATTCTTCCAGGTACCTTTGAGGCACACTGAAAATCCCAAGGCACAGGAGGAATATGCTTAAGATTCAGTTCCATTACATTACTTTCTGATACTATCATTGTACCACCCACAGTACATAATCGTAAGAGAAACCTTTGAATGAAATGCCTTATTTGAGAAAAGAGACCGTAATTGACATGATAATGACAGAAAAAGTGAAGATTACACTGAAACAGAGCTTGAGCAGATCTATTTGTCTATTAACACGCTCAGGAAATGCATCTACCGCGCGCAACCAAGCACGCGTAGTTCAAACACACTGCACACATAAACCTACTTACAGAAAAGTTGGACCGTTTGAGTTTAATAAAGCGACAGGGACTAAATTCTCACCCATTCTGTTGACGCTCCCGGCCGCCTCTGTAACCGATCTCTCACCGATCGACATTCCCTTTCTCCAACACTCGGTCCAGCCCACGGGCGTACGTCACATTTCTTGCGTAGTGTCCCTTGACAAATACGGGGACGATGGTAGTGGCGTATGTTTGGTGAATAGCGTCCGCACAAATCTCGCGATATTTCATGCAAGCCACTGGGGGAAAATATTTTTATGATTCAAATGCGGGTTGGAGATAAGTTTGTCATTGCATTTTAGCGGCAAATGCCTCTGCGTGTTGCTATTTGCAAACAAGTTTCGGAAGATTTGATTTATTTTTTAAGTTCATTGAATAATAATTACGGAAAAACACACAAATATTAAGTAAAAGAAATATTAAAATTCCATAGTAAAGCAACAAACAAGTCACTGACATAGCAGAATGTTAGTAGTAGTAAAATACAAGTGTAATAAAAAATACAAAATGTTTTTAAACGAAGAATTATAGTGTAGATGTCTAGGGGAGGTGGTTACAGTCGAAGGGCCCTTTACTGAAAAGGCTGTCTTTTTTCATTTTATATCTAGTCATGAGAAAATGCACAGATACGCAGTAAATTCCATTTATTATGATTGTCTGGCTTAAGACCCACATCTGACTCCGATTCCGCAGATTTAATTACCTTGATAATTTACTGCTATGGAAAGAGCTGTGAAAAGAAAAAGAGCAACAATGCTTCCACCTACTGGCCAAAGATGGACGTTTATACACGTTTTTTCCCAATAGCAAAGACACATTGTTAATGTGAAAAACTATAATCCTAGCAACTTGTGAATTATAGTCTATACTAACTACAAAGGTACTTTTAATTACCAGCCAACATACGTTCATGTTGCACCAATGTGTAGTGTTGCATTATGGTTAATTTTGAACCATCTTTCTGAGTAATATACACTAGGATACTACATTAGTGCATAATGCAAAATATAAGTAAAATTAAACTAAAGGTTAAAAAGTATTCCCTTAAATTCAATTGTGTGTTGCTACAACTATTTCACATTAAAAAGGGACCAGTATAGTCTTTATGGCCTAATGTCCCAATGCCTAGTTTTATGACAGTTTTCAAAGATTGCTAATGTAGAGAGGTCCTTTATATGAATATATTATAACATGTTTCCATTTTTGTTTATATTGTATCCTGGAAAAGATTTGACATAAAAGCTAAACAAGTTAGTTTATTGTTTTAGGTAGAAGATCCAAATCACATATATAAACATTAGGAAATAGAAAATAAGGCACATGTGAACAAAACATGCATAGCTTAATACACAAATATACAGTTGATCTCAAGCTTCTGCAACTTCTCTGCTCAGTGCTTTGGCCAGCTTGCTCTCTCTTCAAAGTCACTGCAGAAAAACAGAAATATTAAATTATATGATTATTATCGTGATTTGCTTTATATATCTCTAATTATTGAGCAAATTCTGTTTTGGAGATTAAATAAATCCAATGCACTTGCTTTGGTTTGTGATGATCCTCCATTCCTGCTTGTGTCATGAGATCAGCAACATTCTTCTCCAGGTCATCTATACGGGTTCCCATCTCATCCAGTTTAGGCATTAAGGAAAAACCCTCAGTTCGTTGTGTAGCATATCTAAGCCAAAATCAGTGCCGCTAATAAATGGTTTCACGCAGAATGGAGTGTGTATAATCAGGGAATCAAAAAATCAGAAGATTGTAAAAATCAATTCCTGTTTTATATGAGAGCCCAAATAGATGTTGCATTCATCGAGTATACATGTTATCAAAGATAAATTAAGCTTAATGCATTTATCCAGAATAAACATGATACTCTAGATATGTTTTTTATTTTATAACTTTTTTTACTATTATGCACACTACTATTTAAAAGTTTGGGCTTGGTACTTGTTTTTTTTTTTTTTTTTTTTTTTTTATATTGGCTGAATTTATTTGATCAAAAAGGAGTAATATTATGCTATTATTACAGTTTAAAATTACTGTTTTCTTATTTGAACACATTTTAAGACAATTGATTCCTAATGACAAAGCTGAATTTTCAGAAATCATTCTAATATGCTAATTTACAGCTCAAGAAACATTTCTTATCATCAATGTTGAAAATTGTGCTGCATGATATTTTTTGAAACCACTGTAATGTGTGTTTCAGGATTCTTTTATGAATAGAAAGTTCATACAAACAGAATTTATTTGAAAAAGTATATTTTGTAAGATTATAAATGTCTTTACTGTCATTTTGTTGGTCACATCCTTGATGACTAAAAGTGTTGATTTCTTATAAGTTTTATGGTAACACCATGGTATAAGTTCAAATGGTAATACAAAGTACTGAATTAGGCTATTTCTATATCCCTGGCATTTAGATGGTACTTCAAGTTATACTTCAGTGCCCAAAAGTCTGTGATATTGTCATTGTATTGTGTCCAAAACATGATATTACTATACAATACAAATACATTTCAAGCTAGTGCTATAACATAACATCAAAAAGGCTAATCTAACAGTCTACAAAGTGAGATTATGCATCTGAAAAGATATTTTTTGAGATGATCTGGTCAGATAAATTCTGAAACCTGCTCTGAAGTTGTTGCATTGTCGTCTCCATCTGTTTGAAGAAATTAATTGAGCAGATTTGTGAAACTTTAAAACAATACCCCGCAATACTGCAATTTTTGACAAAACTATTGTCAAATTAAAATGTATTAAAATGAACACTTGCCATTGCAGTTAAATCTTTGGCAGCTTTTGACTCGGATCCTGCCATGAGGTTTGTTGAGTTGGTTATAGCCTATGTTGTGTTAGTTGTTCGTTTCAGCTCTCTAGGCAACGTTATCTGGACCTAAAACAGCACCAGTGTGAAAATAATAGGCATGTGCTTTAATCTCAGAGATCTTTGATCATATAGTTATCAGAATAAAAGGATTCTATAGCTTTTCAACTTTTCACTCATTGCTTGCAATAAAGACTTCCTCCTTGTTCGTGTGAGGGCATATCCACATTTAACCCTTAGGTATAGTAGCCGGAATAATTTTTTGTTGTAATTTTTAGTCCACTGATGAAAAATTATGACCTACACAGTGCTGATAACATTTAATTTTGTTTTCATTAAATATGTAACGTCGATTTTGGCACAGGAATTTAATTCGGATTTCGACGGATTAAACGAGACAAATCTTGTCATAGCCTAAGTATAAAGCAATTTGAGATCAGGCCATTTCAAGCGTGCGTCTAAGATGTGATGGTAAATGTATTGCTTACATTTAAAAATGCTGAAATACTGGCGTTAATGGTTAATAATTGTTCTTGTCATATCATACGCAAGTCAGAAAATTCGACTTGCATTAGGACCTTGCTTCTCATGAATATGTAATGAGCACATCGTGACGTTGAGCAACACGGAAGTACTGAGCATTAGCCAGTTGTAGCAGAGAGGATCACAGCGGCATTAAAATGTTTTACAGCACTCTATTTATCTTGTCACAGATCAAACGACAGAAGATACACACCGTCTAATATGGACCCACGCTGAGGAATCGTTCCCATCGATTTAGCAAGTATTTCTTTTCTGAAAAGAGAAGCACTTGAATGAATCAGATCTAATGAGTCAGTGGATGGTGACTGGGACAATGAAAGTACATTTACTGTCGTTGTTTAGAATATATATCCAGTAATCATCAAGAAATTGCATTTTAATATGTGAACAAAATGGCAAAATAGTATTGATTTATGTTTCATTAAATTAGTGGGCTAGTAATTGCATTCAGTTGATTTAACTATAAAGGACAGCTAGATACATCACTCAAAAATGGATGATGTGATTATGGATCAGATCATGTATGTTGTCCATCAAGCGGTGTCTTGGATCGCATCTGTTGCCATCATATTTGGTGGAGTTGTGCCATACATCCCTCAGTACAGGGATATCCGCAGGACTCAGAATGCTGAAGGATTCTCCACATATGTTTGCCTGGTGTTGCTGGTAGCCAACATATTAAGAATACTATTTAGGTGAGTTATGCACAACAGCTAATTAGGAAACAATGTAAATGCATGATACATAATCCACTCATCTGCCATAATTCACTTTAATACGTATGCATCTGACATCAGATTTTTGTATAAAACATTGGTAATGTCATATTGGATAATGTGCTTGCAAAATTTTCCTTTTGTGTGTATGCATTTTTTAAGGCCGTTAATCACATCTATGAATTTGAACAATGTGTTTAAACAAGTTTCAGTTGTTAAATAACATTTCAAAGCATTTAAATTACTTTATGTCAGTACAATCACATGGAAAGTGTACCCAACCTACCCATACTTGAAATTAGCAGTTTTTACCAGTATTTGAGAGCTCTACAAACCTTTTCACTCTGCTACAAGGATCAGTTGGGGTCGTCTGGATGCATTATCATGTTTACTGTTATTACCTTTCATAATAATAAAAAAAAAAAAGCCATGTTTGTGGTTGTGCCACACTGACATTTGAGAATATACAAATTGCTGGACAAAAGTTTTTTTTTTTAATATATAATCTCAACAGCTTTAATGATATTTCTGAAAATTGTATATATGAAAGGTTTTAAACCTAAAATTATGCCACACTATTTAGTTTAAACAATATTTTTAATTATTAGGACACCATTTTAATTAGTTTTCTTAGTCTGTTCATTTGTTTGTACAGTTGCACCACCTGACATTTGGGGGTTTAAGATAACAAAACAGAATAATATGCATTATTTAAATCTACTAAAAATGAATTCAAATTATTTTAAAAGGAAATAAAGCACTTGGACACAAAAATATGCACGTCATGTCATTAATAGGATTAAATACGAAGGATTAAATATTAAGAGGTGCTTAAATTTACCTTTGGTTCACAGATATTTTTCTTATCACTAATAATAAAACAAATTAAGTATATCAATTAAATATAAAATCTGCCTCGTCCATTTTTCAGCATCAACTTGAAAAATCATGGAATAAGCTCTGACCAATATATGTATGTGTGTGTTTATTTTTTTCCAGGTTTGGACGTTACTTTGAGAGTCCGCTGCTTTGGCAGAGTATAATCATGATCATCACAATGTTAATCATGCTGAACCTGTGCACCAACGTCCGCATGGCCACTGAACTCAACACCAAACGCCGCTCGTTCACAGGTGGGAATCTTTATGGCTCTTTACAGCCTCCGATTGAGTTTGTGTGTGGAGCTGCAGACCGAAGTTGTTTTCAGCATTACATTGGAGAGAACCTTTGTGTAACACCTTTTTTATTCCCAGATGAATGAATCATTTCCTTTTTTTTTTTCTTGGATTCTTTCTTAAAATGTTTTTATTTAATTTTTATCTTTTTTATATGAAATTCTCTAATTATTGTTTTTCCAGTCAGTCTGTTTAGTTGAGTTTGGTACTTGAGTTTACAGGCTATTGAATTACAGTAGATACGGTCACATGGTCAGGGTCTGTTTTTGAACATGTTCCACGAGATTATCATACAAGGAGGGCCTTTGAAGTGGATGAACTTTGACCGACTGGCTGCTTGGTGAACATCAGTCTCGGGTTTATTTATACTTGAATATTGTTAAAAGATGAATTTGTTCACTCAAACTGCCATCTTGTACATATATGAGCCCAAACGCTGAACTTTATGTTCAGAATGGAATACGTATATACTATATACTAATTTTTTAAGAATAATGTGTGATACAGATATAGTATGTAATACTTTAAATGTTTCAAACTGATGGTACAATGGTTCATTGTTGTCACATGACATGACTTCATATATGTTTCATTGGGTGATTCAAGGTATTCCATGAATACAGAAAATGCATTATACATACTGCCGAAGTAATTTGAGTAGTATGCTGTACTAAGAGAGAACAAAACACACAGTTCATAAAGGTACAGACATATTCTGACTTTAGAAATGCTCCTTGGACAAATTAAATAAAGCCTTAAACTAATAGTCTTTCACTCGGCTGTTTACACAGGACATCCTGTTTAAACAGTTTTTATCACTGGTGTGAAATCGTACTGTCCTCTCTGTCTTAATGGGTTGACTGTTGTCTGACACAACAGCCAAGAGAGTTAAACAAACTTTTCTCAGAGTTAAAGGGATAGTTCACCCAAATATGAAAATTCTGTCATTAATTACTCACCCTCATGTCGTTCAAAACCTGCAAGACTTCCGTTCGTCTACGGAACACAAATGAAGATCTTTTTGATGAAATCTGAGAGCTTTCTGTCCCTCTATTGACAGCTACGCAACCACCACTTTGATGCTTCAAAAAGTTCATAAAGAGATCGTAAAACTAATCCATATGAATTGAGCGGTTTATTCCAAATTTTCGGAAGAGATTCAATTGCTTTATATGATGAACAGATTGAATTTAGGCTTTTATTCAGATATAAACATTGATCAGCGGACATAAACAGAAGCTCAACTGAACCTGCTTGACGTGCGAAAACAAACATCTTGTGGAAGCCTAAATTCAATCTGTTCATCATATAAAGCGATCGTGTCTCTTCAGAAAATTTGGACTAAACCACTAATTTCATATGGATTAGTTTTAAGTCTCTTTATGAACTTTTTAAAGAGTCAACGTGGTAGTTGGTCTTGAACGATGAACGAAAGTCTTGCGTGTTTGGAACGACATGAGGGTGAGTAATTAATGACAGAATTTTCATTTTTGGGTGAACTAACCCTTTAACTTCACAGCACTGATGCTTGCAAACTCTCCAACGGTTTCTCAGCAGATGGAGAATGTTCAAAATAACTAGATGAATCACAGAAACAACTCCCGTTGTTAAATTGCAAGGTTCCCAGGATCTCATTTTAACAAACCTATTTGGTACACATAAAAATTAATGATTGCATATAAAAAAAAAAAATCTGTGCTAGATTAACTGAGACTTGTTACAGCACTTGCATATTGTTGTCCTTGACTGTTTTTAGTTTTAGTTTTTAGCTCTCATTTGTAAGTCGCTTTGGATAAAAGCGTCTGCTAAATGACTAAATGTGAGTGTAGCTTCAGTATTTTGACAATGATGTCATTTTTTTGGGTGACTTTCACAAAATCTGTCAGCAACACTACTGGTTGCTACCAGTGTTTTTGCTCACCACTCACTCTTATGCTCACCAAGGCTGCATTTATTTTTGCCACCACAAATGAATGACATACACAATATATTAAAAAGAAAATGGATGTTTAAATTGTAATAATATTTCACAATATTAGAGTTTTGCAGCCTTCATGAGCATGAGTCTTTTTTTATAAATCCTAACTTTATGACCCAAATACACTACCAGTCAGTTTCAACCCAAAATCAGATTAAACATTTTGCTAAAATGTATTTATAATTATATTTATATAATTGTATTTTATTATTCTCATTTACTATAATGTAAAAATTAAATCAGTTATTTAAATCATATTTATTTAGTTTATAGATGCACAATATGTCGGCCACCATATCTGTATTGTGCCAATATATGTTATTTTTAATGTTATCGTTATCGGCCTGATAAGAAAATTTGTAAATAAATAATGGATTATTATTTTCACCAGCTGAGACTCCTCAGATGAGCACTGTTCGCCATGATGGTTTAGAATTCCAAAACAGTTGTGCAGCATGTGCAGCGCAAATCTGTCATGTAGGCTAGATTAAATTATAATGAGAACATTTATAATTGTGCGTGGGACATGGCTTTTAATGGTAAGACTTGTTTTTGTACTCGTATAAAAAAATGGATTTAGATTTATCGGCTTTCAAGTATAAAGAATTATTGGTTATCAGTATTGGCCAAAATTGTCATATCTGTGCATCCCTAATTTAGTTAGTACAAACTAACTATGCAGTCATTACAGTAATGAGAATGTGTCTGGAAATGATATGCTGGAAAGTAATACACAATGCCAAGTATAATAAGGATTCTAAAAATATGATTAGTTTTTTTCTTAATACTAAATTTAGTATCTTAACGTTTGATTTTATGGTGTAATATGACTTGGACATGTTTTCATGAGTTCCATGACTTCAGGGCTTTTTGTGTCTCCTAGAAGACGGAGCGATGCAATCTATTTTTTCCCTGCTCTCCCTGTTCTTATTTTTTGTTTATTTGTCTTATTTGTCTGAAGCAACAGACAGTAAGGACGAAGAAATCAAACTTCCTAAGAGGCTGTTTCTGGGTATGTACTGATGTGTTTCCCCACAAAACACTAGTTTTTATTATATATAGATTTTTTTTTTTTTTTATCCCATCATCCACCCAACTCATTTCCCCCAGTATGATCTGGACTGAACCATCTGCTCCTCTAATCCTGTCATTAATTCACAGCTCTCTATTAACCTTAATGTTTCGCTTGCATGTACCTGAAACAGACATGTGACGTCTATAACAGTGAATTACAAATGCATGTTTAGTGATAAGCAGTTTTGCATGTTTTTTGTTGTTTTGGATTGCATGGAAATAGTCTAGATGATCATTAACTGCTTTTTAATTGATGTCAGTTTTTGTGTGGCTCGCATGAACCACTCAATCAAAGAAATCCTATAAGAATTTAGTTTTACATGATTCTAACAGCTCATTTATCTGGTTGCCAAATCAGTAATTCAATGATATTTTATTCTGTACTATTTTATACTGCTGTATTCTACTTGGTGGAATTTTGACTTACCCTGTAACACTCAGAAGAGTGTCGCATGTCTTTGGGTACTGTGCTGTTAATAACTGCAATGTCACATGACGGTTAAAAAACAGGCATGTTTTCACTGTGACTCACTGAACCCTACAGCACCCTTGGTTTCTGTTGCTCTACACGAACTGCAGGTGGCGATAGTGGTTTACACCTGAGATCTGCTGTTGTACACTCTGATTGATGGACTCTTTTGCATTAACTCCCACATCTGCTGCCTTTCTGCACATATGTGTTTAGATTTTTTTATTTTCTTTTTCTAAGTATGGCCTCCATCTGAGAATATTTGGTGTTTTTGGAGAGAATTCAAAAAATGACAGAAGAAAGAATCTTGTTATTGCCTGAAGAAGGTGCCAGATGTCAGGTGTTGGAAGCACACGTGCTGAACCAGGGGAGTTATTATTAAAGATACGCTTGTCTGTGGTTCAATGCTGGTCAGGCAGCTGTTGATGTTGTCTCCTCTCTCTGAAAGTCTGTGAGCCTTCAGTCCAGTTTGCGGCTCAGTCATTTAGCATAGAACTTCCATCCTTGAATAGAGTCTTACCGTATCTGTTAGATTTGCAAATGAAAATAAGCAGCAGTACATGAAATGTTACTGTTTCTTCTGTTTACTCTGCTCTTTTCCATTCAAACTTGCTGTAGCCTGAACAGTTATGAGACACGTCATGAGGCACCACACTTTTTTCTTTCAGGCCCCATTTACACTAGTGCATTTTCATTTTAAAACGCATAAATTTTGCTGCGGTTACGCCTGTCGCCTGCACAACCCCGGCGTTTTCGAACCTCGAAAACCGATTTCGGAAACGATGCATACTCCGTTTTAGTTTGAAAACGCCGGTGTTAACAGACCGGGGGCTGTACCATGATGATGGTTTAACAAACTCTGGGTTACAGGATTAGTTTTGAGTTGACAAAACCAAACCACTCTATTCAGGCTTTGTTGGTCCCATGATGCTGATCATCAGCTTTCTCTGTCAACTCAGGCTTTGATCCTGAGTTTAGCTGAGACATCAGTAGTGAACAGCAAATCATACGCTGTGGATCAGTGAAACTGAGATTCACTTCTCACGAGAGAAGCAGCACAATTCACTTCCCTCTTCTGCAGAATATTACATGATTAAAAAATATTAAGAATTTAAACAAATTTACACAGCAAGAAGAAAAGAGCTGCCTATGAAAGAGGAAAAATCTTACTATGTCAATGCAAGTAAAAGTTATGAAGTTAGTTTAGTTGATATGTAGAGAGAATTGAACATTTAGCTCACATGTAGTAATTTTTATAGCTTTATTTATTGATTTTTAAAGCTTATTTGTATGACCTTTATATAGGCTATTTATATTAATTTTAACTAAGTGCCTATTAATGATTGATTAACTAAAAGATACATGTGTAATTGATTAAGGGTATAATAATTACAGAAATGATATCTAAATCATTCAAAATAATAATTATTATAAATAAGCATTTATTTATAATACGGACGCTTTATTCTTTAAAACCATTTGCTATGTAGTGACCTTTAATTGGGAGTAGAAACAGGGGAGTGACTTTATTGCATCAGAGGCAATCACTATGCTCACAGCTGATTGGTCCAATTTCAGTTTGAGATCTCTTATCCAGAGCATAACCTGCCCTGGAGCAGGTTAGAAATGGAGCGTAAGTTACTATCGAGATGAACACTGCTAAAAGACAAACCACTTTAATGGTACCTAAAATCCAGGATTGACACAAACTAAGCTTAAACATATCTGGTTAGCCAGCTAAACTTCATGGTATAGGCCCCAGGGCTGCGTTTCATAAAAAAACATTGGATGCCTAGTTGATCGTAGAGACCATTGGTGGCTTTTGTTACAATGCTTTTTGGAAACGCAGCCCTGAGCCGTCTCTCTCAGTAACATACCAGCCTCTACGACCGTGTAAACAAGAATGCGGAGACAGAACTGCATGCTTTGCTGACTTTGGTGGTCCTTTTTAGCAGCCGTTGTGCAGTTAAACGCTATATTTTATAATACTGCAGCTGGCTTACATGGTCAAGAGGCAACTGTTTACACTTGTACGCTGCCCAGTGCGCATGAATGGTCATGTGATGTGTTTTCAGTCATGTAGTGTGGACGGAGATTGTTTCTGAAAGATAGATGAGGAGCGGTTTAAAACGTAAAGGCACTAGTGTAAACAGGGCCTCAGGCACTTTATATAGAACCTTCTAGGAGTTGCCATAATTTTATGGATTTAGTTTTAATTTTAGTTTTAATTCACTGTTAATTATACTTCAATGTTATGAATAAAACAGTAGTAAACATACAAACAAAACAAAAAATTTAATAATCTGTGAAATATGAACATATTATGCAGTCAGATTCTATATAAAACCCCCATTTAACTTTAATTGTTTTTTTTTTCTTTCTTTCTGAAAGTTTGATTATGTGTGACGTGAGCAGGAACTTCTATGTTCAAAATTAATTTGGGATTAAAATCTGGTTTACTGCTGTTGGTTTTTAAACCAGTTTAGACCAGTGATTCTCATCCTTTTTGA
Source organism: Paracanthobrama guichenoti (assembly GCA_018749465.1). Lineage (NCBI taxonomy): Eukaryota > Metazoa > Chordata > Actinopteri > Cypriniformes > Gobionidae > Paracanthobrama > Paracanthobrama guichenoti. The sequence continues at coordinate 19,984,365 of CM031961.1, read as the reverse complement.
CTTACGAATTTGATTGAATTTCAGTCTGGGTTCCGGAAGCATCATAGTACTCGGTCTGCACTTTTAAAAGTTCTAAATTACATTTTGTTATCTGTTGACTCAGTGATGCTTCTACTCTTAGATTTAAGCACTGCTTTTGATACCGTCGACTACAAAATCCTTCTCACACCTTGAACAATATGTGAGCATTAAAGGTGGTGCTCTGGATCTTGATGATAGAACTTTCTCTGTTTGTCTCGATGGTTTTTCTTCACCCAGCTGTGCCTTGAAGTTCGGAGTTCCTCAAGGCTCCGTTTTGGCTCCTGTTTTGTTCTCGCTATATATGCTTCCTTTGGGGTCCATTTTTTACAAAGCATGGTGTGTCATTTCATTTCTATGCTGATGACACCCAAATTGATCTGCCCTTGAAGCATAATGACAAAGCATGAGATCCTTAGTTGCTTGTCTGTTTGACATTTAAGTCCTGGTTTTCTTTACATTTTTTGCATCTCACTGAGAACAAAACAGAGGTCATGGTTTTTGATTTGGGAGACTCCTATGTAAAACCTCCTGTGAAAAATCTGGGTGTCATGTTCGATTCGGCACTCAAATTTGATAAACAGATAAATTCTTTTTTTTCAAGTAAGATTGCTATCTAAAGCTAAGAGCTTTTTATCCTTTCCAGAGATTGAGAGAGTGATCTATGCATTTGTGTCATCTCAGCTTGATTATTGTAATTCCCTTCATATTGGAATAAGACTCTTGACTGGCACCCGGAAGTTTGATCATATCACCCCTGTGTTGTGCTCTTTGCATTGGCTGCTGGTCCATTACAGAATTTATTTAAACATTTTAAATGTAAGGTTTGGTTTAGGGTTAGTCACTTGTAATTATGCACAATTTACTGTTATTACTATATGTCACCTTAAAATATAGCGTTACCTATTATTGTATATATTATTGGGTGGGGGGCGTGGTATGATTTTAGCATTAGATTTGTATAATTTAGATATGAGAGCCACGACCATTTAGACAATGTTAGTCACTTAAGACTAAGTGGTATGCTGGTTAAAGATCTGGGCTAGTAACAACAATTGCGTAGGTTTGAATCCTGCAAGGAAGCGACCAGTTAACTCACTATTATGCTCTTGTTCAAGACCTTTAACCTGAGTTTACTCCAGGAGGATTTTCCCAGTAATAAAGTATTGCATATCATATTTACTAAATCTAATTATTGAATTAGATTGCATGCCCTGAAAAATAAAGTGCATTCAGAAAGTATTCAAACCAATTCACATTTTATGTTGTAGCCTTATGCTAAAACGGTTTTTAAATTCTTTTTTCACATACAATGTATAGATAATGACAAAATAAAAATAAATGTTATTTAGAAATAATTTAAATGTAAGAATTTAAAAGATTTTAGCATAAGCAACAACAAAATATGAAACTAAAAGGAAGAATACTTTCTGAATGCACTGTACTATGTACTCTGAAGTATGTAATGCTTCTAGCTGTTATTTTAGTATTAATTATACTATTATAGTATTATTAATATTTTGAATACATTTTTATTTTTATATTTTCATTTTAATAATTTGTGTTTTTGTCTTTTTTTATTCGTTTTATTTTTAATATTTTCATTATGAAGATATTTTCATATCTTCATTTACTTTTTAGTTTTTAAACATAAATTAGAAATGTTGCCTTGGCAACGAGCTGAAATAAACGAAGTTTGTTTTTCCATCTAATATTTTATTTTATTTCAATTAACAATAACAATGTTTCAGCCATTTACACAACAGTTTTCGACTAAAAATTGAAAACATTTTATGCGTTTTGGCCGTTCAGTTACGCAACAACAGGGCTTTGGGGGCCTGAAAACGCAATTTTTTTTTTGGAAAAGATACCATTATCATCTTTGTGTAAATTACAAAAATTTGAATTTGTGAAAACTGGGACATCATGTGCATGTGTATTACATGTTCAGTCTATAGGCACGTAGTGTTTCTTTACTAAATTACATTGGCAGCTACTTTTTAGTTTTTTTTTTTCGCGGATCTGTGTGAAAGGGGAATCATTTTGATAACATTGTTGTCTGTAGTATGAGCAGCAAGAGGGCTGATATTCATTGTCTTTTTTTATCTAGCTGTAACTAGCAGTTGATGGAAAAGTAGATTTGTTGCTTTCTCTCTCTCTTACATGGCTTGCTCTATTGATCATGTAAGCCCAGCGCCCCCTCACACACCTCATTAGAAGTGTGTTCAGCAGAGAGGCTGAGAGGTGTTTGCTAATTGCTGCTTTGCTCGCAAGCTCATTGATTGAGGGGAACTGAATAATGGAGGTGTGCTCTAATCCATCCAAAGGTCACAGGTCAAGTTGTAATGGGCAGTTTGCTTGTTGAGGGCAGAACAAATAGTGCTCCTGAATGATATCCGAGCACTCAATAAGTTAGTTTTTATGGCAGTGCTGCCCAAATGTTCAGAACGCAATTTATCTGTCTGTATTTGTCAGCCTGGTGGTGATGTCCGTCATTCAAGCATGAAGCAGGTGGTAGTTCACTGCTGATGGCTTTATTGCCTGTAATTCAGTCCAGGCACTGGCAGAGATTTCTAAATATATTTCATGTAGGGCAGACTGCTGGGGTCCTTGTGGTTGTGCAGTAATGGACGTAAATGGGCGGCCCTCCCACACACAGTCTCAGCTCCGCTACATTATCCCTACATCCTCATAATGACCGCAACCGTCTCAATTAGCATCCACTCACTAATATCGGAGGATGGGGTGTTTCAAATAAATATGTACCGCTTAAACTTCCCAAAAACTGCTCAGTCTGTGTTACTATAAACATTATATTGACCACATTTTAAAAATTTTTTTTAAATACATTAATTCACTGTAGTCTCCTCTGAAAGCACTTATTATCCAGTTCTGTCTATCATGTTGTGCAATAAAATGGTAAAAACTAAACCGACATGGTAAGCAAAATTGTGATTTAATGAAGTTCATGCAACAGAAACTTAAGTTCCAACTACTTTCCAATTAATTTGTGTTTGTGTGTTTGTGTGTGTGTGTGTGTGTGTGTGTGTGTGTGTGTGTGTGTGTGTGTGTGTGTGTGTGTGTGTGTGTGTGTGTGTGTGTGTGTGTGTGTGTGTGTGTGTGTGTGTGTGTGTGTGTGTGTGTGTGTGTGCACCGATCAGGCATAACATCATGACAGGTGAAGTGAAGAACACCTGATTATCTCTTCATCACGACACCTGTTAGTGATTGGGATATATTAAGCAGCAAGTGAACATTTTGTCCTCAAAGTTGATATGTTAGAAGCAGGAAAAATGGGCAAGCTTAAGGATTTGAGCGAGTTTGACAAGGGCCAAATTGTGATGGCTAGACGACTGGGTCAGAGCATCTCCAAAACTGCAGCTCTTGTGGGGTGTTCCCGGTCTGTAGTGGTCCAAGAAAGGAGCAGTGTTGAACCGTGTTGACAGGGTCATGGGCGGCCAAGGCTCATTGATGCACGTGGGGAGCAACGGCTGGCCCATGTGGTCCAATCAAACAGACGAGCTACCGCTGAAAACTCCAACAGTGGGCACGTGAGCATCAGAACTGGACCACAGAGCAATGGAAGAAGGTGGCTTCACTGTAAAAAAAATATTTAAAAAGTAAGTTACCTGGTTGCCTTCATTTTGAGTTCATTGAAATTAAAAATTTGAGTTAATACAAAAAACATTTTTGAAAATTGACATCACCCTTTATTAAAATAGAATTAAATGATTTTGTAAGCATATTGCGTAATTATGTTTTATTTGTTATAATGCATTGAAACATGCCAAATTGTGCTATTTTCATGATTTATCACAACATTTTTGTTTTTTATTTATGTGGTTCAGATACAATAATATTTTGAGTTTCTATTTATTAAACCCATTTCCTTCATTGTATTAACTCAAATTTTTAATTTCAATGAACTCAACATTTTAAGGCAACCAGGTTACTTACTTTAAGTTAAACCAACAATCTTTTTTTACAGTGTGGTCTAATGAATCACATTTTCTTGTACGTCACGTGGATGGCCCGGGTGTGTGTGCAAAAATGGTTGGGGGAGCACAACAACAAGTTTGAGGTGTTCACTTGGCCTCCAAATTCCCCAGATCTCAATACAATCGAGCATCTATTGGATGTGCTGAACAAACAAGTCCGATCCATGGAGGCTCCACCTCGCAACTTACAGGACTTAAAGGATCTTCTGCTAACATCTTGGTGTCAGATACCACAGCACACCTTCAGGGGTCTAGTGGAGTCTAAGCCTTGAGCGGTCAGGGCTGTTTTGACAGCAAAAGGGGGACCAACACAATATTAGGATCAGTGTGTGTGTGTATATATGTATATATTCCTATATATATTCCAAGTACTTGGTACACACTTCAAATATATACAAGTTATTAAAATCTATAAATATATGTAATTCATAATCTGTGTATTTTATATATATATATGAAATAAATATATTGGTGAGCTCGTGCAAATTGTAGCCTCTTTTTCCTATTTGTCGTGGAGATGAGTGGTACCCGGTGGGGTCTTCTGCTGTTGTAGCCCATCCGCCTCAAGGTTGTGCGTGTTGTGGCTTCACAAATGCTTTGCTGCATACCTCGGTTGTAACGAGTGGTTATTTCAGTCAGCTTGAATCAGTGGGCCCATTCTCCTCTGACCTCTAGCATCAACAAGGCATTTTCGCCCACAGGACTGCCGCATACTGGATGTTTTTCCCTTTTCACACCATTCTTTGTAAACCCTAGAAATGGTTGTGCGTGAAAATCCCAGTAACTGAGCAGATTGTGAAATACTCAGACCGGCCCGTCTGGCACCAACAACCATGCCACGCTCAAAATTGCTTAAATCACCTTTCTTTCCCATTCTGACATTCAGTTTGGAGTTCAGGAGATTGTCTTGACCAGGATCACACCCCTAAATGCATTGAAGCAACTGCCATGTGATTGGTTGATTAGATAATTGCATTAATGAGAAATTGAACAGGTGTTCCTAATAATCCTTTAGTGTGTGTGTGTGTGTGTGTGTGTGTGTGTGTGTGTGTGTGTGTGTGTGTATGTGTGTGTGTGATTTTTATATATATAATATAATATAATATAATATAAAACATAAAACATATACATACATATATATGTATGACATTGGTAGATGTAAACATCTGTTACAATGGTAGACATTGTAAACGGACTGTGTGGTCACAATTATGAATATGAGACTACTAATATAAACTTCTTTTATTTTATATATACAATAAGCATAATAATAGCAGCAAAAAGAAAAAAGTGGCGATAAGGTTTATAGGAGATGAGCATTGAAGCTCAAGATGTCAGAATGCCAGTCTGTCAGTCAAGTCCAAAGCAAAATGCAACCCATAGCAACACGTTGTGGCAACGACGTCTCAGACAATCTGACGGCAGATAAAAATAAACTGTAATGATTTTTCGAGTGATTCATTACAAAAGTGCACATTAAATGAATGCTTATTCTGATAAACCCAGAAGCTGAAGCATGCATGCTGGTTCTCGCACGTCATGCACATACTTTTAAGCTTTTTCTTTTCCTTTTAAATCGGTTGGAAAAAACCCACTTGAAGGTGATTACCGCCACCTACTGCTTGACACCTGCGTGATAGCTGAAAAAAAATAAAGGATCGGGCTTATGATGGCCGATACCGATCAGTTAAAAAAAAAAAAAAAGCTTGATGTATTATCAATGCTGACAAATTACCAAAGCATATCCACAACACAAATCACAAGAAAATCACTGTCAAACTGCAAACGCTATTACATCAAGACAAAGTGCTTGTTTCCTGTTTTGGCAAGTGAATTCAGTCTGGCGTATATACCAGCCCGATAACATCTTAATCCAGCGTTTGATGGTGACTGCTGTTATTAGCTACAGTCAGTCGACAGTTCTGCAGACTGAGCGGCAGTCCATACTAGATAGTTGTGATTGAACAGATTGTGTGGATCTGGATGAAGACCAGCGCACCCTTCAGAACCAGAACTGTCATTCATTCAAGCATCCAAAGGCCTCTTTGACAAGTCTTTCCAATTCACTTAATGTAATTAGAGCAGGGGACTGACAGATATATCTTGGCATGTGGGCTGAAGTCGTGCTGAAAGAAGGAACGGACAACTAATAGTGCCACTCTGTTGTGTGTCAATCATTCTCTGCCCCTGGCCTGAATGCCATTTTTTTTTCTCCATTTATAAATGGACAGAGTGAAACTGCACATAGTAGGCCTAAGGGAGGACAGCACGAAAAGAAGGACGGACCCTGAGGAAAATGGATGTTTTAGAGGAAAAGAGGTTATTTGTTCCATTTGGAAGTTCATGTAGAAGGATTTGTGTGTGTGTTAGAGGCTTTTGAAGATGAATAGTCCTGTGCCATCGTTCCTATAAGAGTGACTGGTGACCACTGGTGTCCTACATTCCTCTACAATTTACATTACCATTCTAAAGTTTGGGGTGTGAAAGATTTTTGTTTCTTATGTTCACTAAAGCTGCATTTATTTAAAAAATAAAATTGTTAAAATTGTAATATTGTGAAATTGTTTTCTATTGTAATATATTTAATAATGTAATTTTATTATTGTGATGGCAAGTCTTCAATCTTCAGTCTCACATGATCCTTCAGAAATCATTGTAATGCTGATTTGCTGCTCAAGAAACCTTTATATAATATAAATGTATTTACTCTTTGATCAATTTATTGTGTCCTTGCTGAATGAAAGTATTATTTATTTCAAATAAAAGTTTAACTTCAAATTTTTGAAAAGGACTGTGGTGTTTGCTGAGGAAAACATCAGTATTGCATATACCTA
>CM031961.1:19772515-19970015 GCA_018749465.1 Paracanthobrama guichenoti | reverse complement strand
TGTGTTGGTTGGACAGTTATGTTGACGCACTGTAGTTCCTGTTAACTTCTGTCATGCACTGCATGAAACACTGATTAAAGACTTGATCAGTCATTCAATTAAAATATCACACAAGTCACGTTCTTGAGATCTCTCTTTTTCTGTTGGAAAATGTCTTCTGCTTTTTCATAATAATTCTATCACACAAAAAAATGCTCTCTCACACACAGACACTCCCTGCACCTGTCTTCTCCGCCAAGCCGCAGACAAAAGCACAGTAATTGATCTGATTTTAAAATGTCATCTCAAATGTCACTGTCGTTAATTATCAATACTTCAATAAATCTGTTTGAAATGTCATAAACTGCCTATCGTTCTCCTCCGATGGTGCGTTAGATAATGGTCTGCCAGGCCCAAATCAACGTCTCTCATGTTGTCAAACTGAGTTTGCCAGTAAGATAACATTTTACGACTCAGATAACAGCTGGTTTAATCGCAGTTCCATCTCAGACCTTTACAGGTGAATCTCGTGGAACCTGTCAAGAACACATTTGGATTTTTGACAGAATTCTCATGACGATTAAGCACTAATAAATTGACAAAAATAAGAAACATTTTATGAAGATTCTTTACTTTATGTAGTATTTGCTATTTACTGCCTTTTTTTTTTTTACAGTAATTAATGACAACTTAATGTGTCATCATTGAGAATAATGTAAAACATACAAAAATACTTAAGTTAAAGGTCTAGATTTACAATGAGAACTGTGATTGTCACTAAAATCACAATGCAAAAAATATACAATATCATTTCTTATTTATTTTGATTTTAGGGTGAAGTATGACCTGGACATGAGCTTCATATTCATGAGGTTCATATTAAAACAAAAATATGTTTAAAAATGTGCAGTTCTAAGTCTCTTAACATGATTAAACCTTTGCAATATTTCTCTCTCTGGGCAGGTGTAAACTTTCTCAAAGAATGAATAAATTCAGAATCAAGATGCTTTATAAATCCTTTTCAATATTGAATCTGTCATTTCTTTAACTTTTTATGGAGATCATATTTGCTGCATTTGTTTCCCATAATGCACATTTAGATGGGGAAAGCGTTGACCTCACTTTCTCTCTCATTATCCATTTATCATGGTCTCTGCATCAAATATTAAAAATGTTTTCCAGTGTTGCATTATGGAAATTAATGCCGAGTTGATTTTCCAGAATTGGTTGTGAAGAGCGGTTAAGATAATAAGTCATGACAGAGAGTGGTAAAGTTACTCATTTGAAAATCTCTGGCATCACAATGCGCTGTCGGTGCTCGACAGTCACGCTGTTCTCTGTGGGTTGTGATGACGCGACCGGCTCTCTGAGAGTCCCACATCGGCCACGTTCATTAGTGTAATACGGCTGACCTCATACTCAGTGCGAAGCACAATTACTCATTCATGCCTTCTCTAAATGCTTCTACAGGTGTGTGTCTCTATGTTGTTCACTATTGCCATGCTGTCATTTAGCTTGACAATTATTAATGCAAATCAATGCAACCATTTGCATCAATCTTTTGTCATGGCAACTTATGGCAAACTACACTGAGTTGAAGGAACTTAATTTGTAACATAAACATACTTTAGTTAATTACTTAGATTACTAATTAAACCCATTAATTGGATACATTTTAGTTAAAATTAACTGCTAGAATAGCATGTTATATAACTTATTTATCATGTAGATTTAATAAGTTACATTTGTGCTTGTCACTACACAGTCCTTGCTCATATGGGCAATGATAGTGCTGAGAAAACAGAAGCCAAGAAAGCATCTGATCACAGCAGTGTGGATATATTTGCACCAGCTCTGCAATTCAACACTCTAGTCAGGTCAAGTCAAGTTTATTTATATAGCATTTAGCACATATACACAACAGATTGCTTTAAAGGGGTCATTGGATGCAAAATTCACAGTGTCTTTGCAGTGTGTGGACACAACCACCCTACAATGAGAAAAATCCATTCACTCCTTTTTTTTTTTTTTTTTTTTTTTGGCGGTAGTGACTCAGTGGTTTATGTAGGTTGGCTACAAACCGTAAGGTTGGTCGTTCAATCCCCGGTTCCACCTGACCAAGTGTCGAGGTGTCCATGAGCAAGACACCTAACCCCAGCTGCTCCTGACGAGCTAGATGGCGCCTTGCATGGCTGACACCGCCGTCGGTGTATGAATGAGTGTGTGAATGGGTGAATGTGAGGCAATATGTAAAGCACTTTGGTGGCCATGGGTCTGTTGAAAAAGCTATATAAATGCAGTCCATTTCCCCTTTTTTTATGCTCAAAAAGCCTAAACACTCTCAATAATCAAGCTGTTTTAATTTTCTGAGCAATATGTAGGGGTGGTTATATTGTAGGGGCGGAACGGTTCAAATAAATCGCGGTTCGGTTTGTATCACGGTTTTAGAGTCACGGTTTTGGTTCGGTTTGGTATGTGCTATGTTCAGGGTAATTAGGACATTTGTCAAATAAAAATAAAGAAACTAAGAACAAATAATCAAAGTACAAGCAACGGTACAAATACATACACTTGTGCAACGATGCATATAAAATAAACAGTGCTTTTCAGGTTTTTCAGGTGCAGAAATTGAATAAAGTAATCAAATATAAAATAACATTGCATATTATAATCATCACTGTATAAATTAAATAAAGATTAGTCATTATTGAAGTTACAAAAGCTATTCAGTCAAGAGCAGTGAGTGATTTCTTTGTCATTTGTTGTTTGATTAACATTAAAAACACAGACAGCAGGAATAGGCTTCTTTCCCTTTAAGACATAATGCACAGATTTGAACACTGTTACACATGAACGCACGTCTTTATCGATGTTAGCTAGGATTACTCATCAAGACGGGCACGTTGACATTTTTTTGTGTGAATTTATCCGTTCAAGCGCAAGACTCCAAAGAGAACTCAATATTTGCACGCTATCTGCGACGCGCTGCACAGTGCACACACACACACACACAAATCGAGTTCTCTTTTGCATCTTGCTCTTGAATATTTAAATTGGCAAGGCTTAAATGAGTTTAGTTTAAAGGGATAGTTTACCCAAAAATTAAAATTTTATGTTTATCTGCTTACCCCCAAGGCATCCAAGATATAGGTGACTTTGTTTCTTCAGTAGAACACAAATGAAGATTTTTAACAGTCTGCCAGTCTTATAATGCATGTCAATGGCAACATTTTAGAGTATGAGAGTAAAAAAAAACATGCACATACGAATCCATATTAAACCCTGCTGCTCGTGACGACACATTGATGTCTTAAGACACGAAACGATCGGTTTGTGCGAGAAACCGAACAGTATTTATATCTTTTTTTCCCCCTCGAATGCGATCAAAGTACAACAGCCTTGAACGCGCCATCACTTCTGATGAGTAAGGTTAAATGTACACGATATGGCTTATCTCAATCGGATACAAGCGGCGGAAGTGATCTCTCGTGCGTATCTCTACGTCATATTGTGTATTTTGACCTCACCTACCGGAAGTGATGGCGCGCTGAAAACTGATGTGTATATAGTGTTGTATTTGAGGTAAAAAATCAAAAACCAATCAAACACTGATGCCTTAAGACATCAATGTGTCGGCTGATTGCACGTATATGACTGAGTGAGTCACGTTCGAGCATACGGCACTCGCATACAAGAGTGACTGTGTTGTTTGATCATCGCTGTTGTTGTAATGTATTTGGATGCACATTCTGGCTTCCCTCGACAGAAACATACATTAGCCTAACTCTGTCTGTCTGTTTTACACATTGTTATTGTTTTTTTATACATACACACATTTATACATACACGTTTTTTTTTTTTTTTTTTGTCGAGAACCATTCCACCCCTATTATATTGCTCATGCTCCGCCCCCGACTGCTGACGGACTGTCCCATATTAGCATATCCCGCCCTCAGCCAGTTGTACACTGTCCGCCAGACCCCCGGAAGGGAGGGGTGCGGTGAGCAGTAGCTCATTATCATTTAAATAGACATGCACTGAAATGGGTCGCTGTGAGCAGAGCTGTTTTTGTGGAGGTAAAAAGGGTGTTGTTTTACACAAACATTGAGGAATTTTGACCAAAGTATGATACAGACTTTACATGAAGACCCTAAAGAATCATACCAACTTGTGGAAAATGGGCATCCGATGACCCCTTTAAAGCAAGCAACTTTGTATTAAACATGATAAAACCATGTCAGTGTCGCTTTCAATAAGTACAACTGCAATTTCTCCAGTGTTCATATTTTTACTTGTGTCTGACACACAGACTGAACAGAAGAAACGAACTGGAAAAGATTTCCACGTCAAAGAAGGCGAAGCCACAGAACACGCCTACCTATAACGTAATCGCCACGGACCAATGGTAGTTCAAAGGTGTTTACCAGCCAGAGCTAACTTTTCTAAAAAGTTTATGTTCTTTGTTAAAAGCTCTTTCGAAGTCCTGAAAGATTTAGTTTCAAAATGCTCTCTCTCACACTAGCATTTTCTAAAAGTTTCTCGTCTACAGTGAACCATCAGAAAATGCTAAAATCATCTTACATGAAGAAGCGTAATAAAAGCTCACTGAGATAATACAGAGAGACCAGACATAATAAAGTTCTTATGCTATTTCTGGCACATTCATTTTATTAGCACAATATCTCGTCACTTGCTGGTGCGTTCAGGTATCAGCTAAAATGGAATTGCCCTCATGTGTTGCCGCAGAACAGAAATGGCGAGTACATTTTTGAGGAAATTTAATATGAAGATTGTAACATTTATCTTCAGCAACACTGTGAAAGTGAATACCATATCCACGGTACAATGTGAAAATGGCTTTTTCAGATTTAAAAACGCCATCTCAGTGTGGAAATTTTCATTTAAATCACACGCCGTATTCAGGTTAATGAAATGATCTACATTTAAAGGTGCCCTAGAATGGAAAACTGTATTTATCTTGGCATAGTTGAATAATAAGAGTTCAGTACCTGGAACTAACATACCATGAGCCTCAAACACCATTGTTTCCTCCTTCATATGGAAATCTTGTGCTAGAAAAAAGACCACTGAAAAACGGGCGAATCCCAACGTAACACCGACTGTGGCGTAAAATTTGCATTTAACCAACCCATGTTCAAGGCCGGCAGTTTTAACGTGGACCTGCATCGAATCAACAGAAGTTCTGCAGGTATTGTGAAGATGAAGACAATAGTAAAAACGGCAGATCATGGATATAAATGTTATGTTCCAGGCTGTGCAGGGGATGTGAGCACTTTTCATAGCCTCGAAGTGGAGCGTTCGAGTGTTCGCGCTTGTCTGGCGGTTGCCAGATTTCAGTAATTCAAATCCCCCAATCATAGCTTTTGTGTTAAAAGAACACGTAATATATCTGGAGCTTTACTTAAACGTGCAATCTGGTGCAAATCACGTGAGCTCTCTCTCGCGCGTGCGGATGATCGGAAAACGGCAATAAACAAGTAAGCTGTCTATTTCAGCATCTCCATTTGAGATTTTCTGCTTAAAGTGTCATTCAGTCGGTCTGTATTCTGTCGCTTGTGCTGTTTGCGATTGTGTTCGGTGAATAACTGCACTTGTGTGAGCTGCTGAAATGAGCCAATCAGAGCAGAGCTCAACATTATTATTCATGACCCTTCCAAATAAGGCAAAAACAGACTATTTCATTCTAGGGACAATTTCTAGGGTTGTAAATGGACCTGTAAAACCGTATCTGGACAGTTTTTGATTTTAAATAAGCCACATACCCTCTATGTAGATATCAATAACAATTTAAAATATTGTTTCAACTCATTTTAGGGCACCTTTAAGTCAGCAGAACTCTTTAAAATAATGTTTGCGGCTTAAAAGTTTGAATTAAATCAAAATGTTTTACCTGCAACCATGCATTCATTTAAGTTATGGTAATAGGTGCCCTGAATTCCTTTTTATTGTAGAAAACTAATCTAGTGCTTTGGGTTGCTATGGTATTTAAAGTGGGGATTATCTTATGACACAGCCTCATTTCCTTTGCATGATGAAATTCTGTGGGGCAGAAGTCATCTCAATAGTCTTCTCTTAACGAACAATTTCCCTCTATGCTGATTGTGTTCTAGATTATTGATCTTTGGCACATGAATTCGCCATGTTGTTCAGTAGAAAGCAGCTTGTTTTGGCAGCGTCCTCTGTGTAGGTGGTGCTTCGTTCATCGCTACGCTGTGTGCTTGCGTTTTTAGGGTTAGTGGTTTGTTCAAACTTTGTTTAATAAAAACTTTAACAAACACTACTAAGGAATGACGTAAACAAAGATTGCAGATATTGAGGCAGAGTTTTGGATGTAAAATGCTTTACCAGAACAAACAGTTTTCCAAAACACACTTGTATCTAAGCCGTGCCGCCCCCTCTTCGTGTTTTGTGAGCACAGCTGGCATCCGAAGAGATTCACACCAAGCAATGAATTGCTGGAATCATGTTTTTCTAATCCAGCCCTACAGTTATTCACTGAATATGTTTTTTCCCCCCTGCTTCAGTCTAGTCTAAAGCCAGCAGTGTTTTTCTTTTGTCATTCTCTTCTCTTTTAACTTTATCCCACATGCCCTGACATTTTTCATGACACTCTTGATGTCACTGTGGTCCTCATGCTTTGGTTTTGGCCTTCGCTTGCACTTTGTTTGCTTCGACATTTCCGTTGCCTCTTTATGAGAAACTGTTGTTGAAGCTCCCAGTGTGCTTTGATTAAATATGCTCTTCTCGTCCACCAGCGGATTGGCGGAGAGATGACTTACAGGCTTATGAGTTCTTTGAGTTCAACCTCCATCAACACAAGGCCAAAATAATTGCCGAAAGTGGATTATTTCAGGTCAGAATCCAGTCAGACTCATCCCTGATGCGTTCCTAAATCCGATACAGGTCAGATGTTTTGCAATGTGACCTCAGGCCCTGTTTACATTAGTGCGTTTTCGTTTTAACACTGCATTTTAAAAATAAACCGACCCTCGTCCATACTGCGGTTTCCATTGCGTTTCAGAAACGATCTCCGTCCACACTACACGACCGAAAAACGCATGTCACATGACCATTCATGCACACTGGGCATGCGCGTACAAGTGTAAACCGTTGCCGATTGCTCAAAATAGCTTACCTCTTGCATATGTAGGCAGCTGCAGTATTATAAAATGCAGAGTTTAACTCCCCAACGGCTGCTAAAAAAAACAATAAAGCAAAGCTTGCAGTTCTGTTTCCATGTTATTGTTTACACGGTCGTCGAGGCTGGTCTGTTACAGAGCCGTTGAGAGAGACGGCTCCGGTCTGTTTATTGTCATGTTCCAGTAGCGTAATGTGGGCAGCCACAGCGCCGTTTTCAAAAGTCTCAGTTTTGGTCCGTTTATACTGAAACGCAACCCCGGAGTTTAACTAAACCGGTGTCTGCAGCGTTTCCAAAAGTCTCCATTTTCGACGGCCGAAAACTCCGGAGTAGTGTAGGCGGCAGACGTAACCGTAGCAAAAGTTATGCGTTTTAAAACAAAAAACGCACTCGTGTAAACAGGGCCTCAGTCTGAACAGTCATATCTGAATTCATGCGACTTTTACATCACTCTAGAGCAACATTCGTCACTATTCTGCGCTCATGGGAGTCACTTCAAAGATTTTACGTTGCGGAAGGTAGTCAGAGGAAGGACAGTGATGTGTAGCCTTAGAACTGGTTTTACTTCAGGATCCAGATTTTACTCTGGATATCACATGGTCACCCAACACAGACATGGTTTCATGCTATCTGGTTAAGTCACTGAACAAAGCTTATTGTGGGCAGGAAAAACCATGTGTGCCCAGTGTCTCTTAGCTTGTGTAGTTTTGTTCATGGTTTTTGAGGATGAGTGGATGTTGCTCAACCTGTTCATGTTGACATCTACCTACAATACCATTCATAACTTTGAGGTCAGTAAGAAAATAAAAAATAACTTTTATTCAGCAAGAATGCTTTAATCAAAAATTTTACAAAATGTTTCTATTTCAAATCAATACTATTCAATTTTGGCTTTGCTATTACAGGAATAAATTACTCTTTTAAAATATTTTCAATAGAAAACAGCCATTTCAGATAATGCTGCCTTGGTGAGCACAAGAGACCTTTAAAAAAAAACATAAAACATTTCTGACCCCAAACCTTTGAGGGGTTATGTATGTATGTTATGTATGTATGAATATATGTATTTATTTATTTATTTGCATTGTTTTTCCCATTGCTGACCGTGATCAGAACGGTCAGAACACAGCTGCAGGCATATTAGAGGATCTCTGGTCTGAACTTGATCTGACATTGATTCAACCCTCCATCCATACTAATTTAATAATTCATACTGTATATGTGTCCAGTGTTTTCAATGTTCTATAAAGCGTATTGCTGAAAGGAGGAACTTGATACAGACAGACATTAAAATGATTGTTCATTGGTAACTTTTTCTCTTTTTTTTTTTATCCAGTTTTTCATAAACTGTTGAAATAGAAGTTCAGATTATTTTACCTTTCAGAACAAAATGATCTCCCAAAAGTCTTCTGGAAATTTCCAGTAAACCTCTAAGTTGACTTCTTTCAACCAATATGAACTGAAGCATTTCATGCAAAGATTACTTTTAATACTTGCTATCTTTCTTTCTGAATTCTAGATTTTGACTGGAACTATTTCTGGTTTTGGAGTCATTTTGTGGATTACCTGCAGTGTGTGCTGGCGTTCACGGTGCTAGCCGCCTACGTGACGTACCTGCTGCTGGACTCGGTTCTGTTCATAGAGAGCCTTGGTTTCCTTGCCGTATTCACGGAGGCCATGCTGGGAACACCACAGCTTTATTGCAACTACCAGAACAAATCTACTGAAGGAATGAGGTTTGTACTGCTATTGTTCTTGCTCTAAAATTAAGGGTTCATTAGAGGTTCTTCGGTGATATTAATAGTTTAATCTAAAAGTTTATCTTCCTGAAGACCACCTTTATTTTGAAAAGGTGTTGGGGGTTTAACATTCTTTACTCTGGTATTTAAAGAAACTGGAAGAACTGGATTAAAGAAACAAATAAAATGGTTTCCTGAACATTATGGCCCAAACTCACTCCATTGGTTTAGCCAATTTTTCTGTCAGGGAAAGTTGGGATGCTCCAACAGAGCAATATTGTGCAACATTTTTTTTTAATACTTTGAAGATGGAAATTAAGTAATGAACCTATTAACTCTTTCCCCAACAGTATTTTATTTTTGAACATATTCAGAACAGAGCCTCTGCTTTAAAAAACACATATCTTCAATCTTTTTTTTTAATTTTTTTATCAATACTTGAAGTTTTGTTAAAAAAAAAAAAAAATAACAGTTTTTGTCAAAGACCTCGTCCAGATTGGATTCAGAGCATATGATCAAAACATAGAGTAGATTGAGTCCATCAACACCCACTAAAGGTTATATGCATATTCCCATTTGTGGGTTTCAACCTATTTTTCTCTGTAAAGCCAGGGACACACCAAGCCGATGTCGGCCACCTTAGTTTTTCTGGTGTGTTCCTCATCATTGGCTCTAGTCGGATGTCATCGTTTTTTTGGGGGGTTATCTCCTTTACACGCAGGCGCAGAACGCGTATGCCAGTTGACATTTGCCTGTAGTCCTTTTGGTGTGTTCAGGTGCTGTTTTTTTTTTTTTCCCCTGACGCAGGTGGCACGAGGCGACAACGCAGTCGGCTTTCATCAGTGCTAGTTCTTTGGTGTCGGTTTGGTGTGTGTTTCCCGACTCCCTACCTTAACATTAGGCCGTTTTAATTTATATGCTGTTGAATGTTGGATGATCATGTTAGCTTACTTGTGCACTAGCAATAGCCTATCACTCCTGGTTTATGCATATCTTTTTCTTCACTTGTTTTTGGATCCGGAGATGCTGTTTTATTTTAGAAGATTCATAACAGCGCCTCTACCATATTACAATGAAAACAGGGATTGCTGTAATAGCTACGTATCCATCCACCTATTTTTATGCGCATTCTGGGGTATCGCATAAAAAACTGCTGGATGGAAATGCCAAGATGTGCATAAATTCTAAAACTGTGCATTAAGTTTGTGCTCGTTTGAGTCGGATAACATTTTTATCCGATAAGAAAACATGAGCATAAACTACGATGAAAACACATTTACCGAATAAATTCCTCAATGCACATCAAAATAATCAAGTGACTGCACAATGGGACCGCATAACTGGACTAACCAGCGGACCAATCTTTTTGCACAGTGATTCGGTACAATTACCTTCCACAACTGTGTTCCCAAACAGCAAGATAATGCATTTATACACGTTATATATACGAAAATTATCATATAATTATACATATTACTTTTCTTAGTGATATTTAGCACCAGCTTATCAGGAAGTGACTTGATGGATGCAAATGTTTAGTGCGATTATTCCAGTTCGCAAATGTTTTATGCGATAGGCTATTCCAATTTTGCGCATAAGACAGAGCGACACGTGTCATAATCTGAAAGCCACGGCCACCGGGGGGGAACACAAACCAACCGTCTCCATTGACTTTCTATTGCGTGAAGTGGCCTCCTTGTCATTTTTGACTTGTTACAAAAAAACTAACAATGTCTAAAAGCTGATATGTGACAAGGTGTACAGCAAACAAGGTAAAAAACACAGAACCAAAAACCCAGAAGTTTTTATAAGCTGTTGACCCAAAAAACAAGCGTTTAAGGACACAAAAGTGAGACACTATATTACACCGAGGACTACACTCACTGGAGGGGAACGTAGTCAGCGACAGGAAATATAATATATAAAACTGACATTTCGATATTTGACTAAATGTTTACTGCACACGTAGGAATGCTGAGGCATACTGAGTGTCAGGATCCCAAAATTTACCCATTCTTCCTGCTGAAGCTTCACGTCTTATTGCCTGTATCCACTTTTGCCTCCTTAAATGCTCGTTTTTTTGAGTCGACAGCTTCTAAATGACAGCTTATGTGTTTTTTAGCTTGTTTGCTGTAGACCTTGTCACATACCAGCTTTTAGACATTGTTCTGTTTTTTGTTATAAGTAAGAAATGACAAGGCGAACGCTTCATGCAATACAAAGTCAATGTGTTGGATTGCCCCCCACCCCACGGTGTGGGCGTGGTCTAAATGTCTCTATTGGCAGGAAAGCGTTTTCATCATAAATTACAGAAAATCTTGTCAATGGCGGGGAAAGAGTTAAAGGGATAGTTCACCCAAAAATGAAAATTCTGTCATTAATTACTCACCCTCATGTTGAACTACCTTTCTTGGCTTTAAGAGTGGTAGTTAAGTAGGCTATGTCAATGGAGGGACAAAAAAGCACTCAGATTTCATTAAAAGATCTTCATTTGTGTTCCCGAAGATGAATGAATGTCTTGCGGGTCTGGATCGACATGAGGGATAATTAATGACAGAATTTTCATTTTAGGGTGAACTAACCCTTAATAGCTTACTTATAGTGGCTATTGAGACAAAGCAATGTGAAAATACAGCAAAGCATGGTTACTCATTTCATATACAAAGTGAATTTTTACATACTGTTAAAGGCACAGAATTTATTTTTTTGACCTCGTAATTTTAAATCAAAATCTAGATCTTCTGGTGAAATGACAGACTTTTCTCTGATGACATGTGCTGGACTTCTCCAATGATTTTGTCCACTTAAATCCCGACCATATCTTAGCAAGTTTGCGTTCAGATCTGCCTCTGTCCAATTAACAACTGATGCATAAAGCCAAGTCCCACCCTACATTTTTTTCTATATCAATAACATATTGCACTTGGATATACTTGGATAATACAGAATCAAAAAATCTGTCACTATTTCCATTTTTAATTTGATTTCAAGGCTCAAAGAGGGTGGGCATGAAAAAAAATGGTGCCAAAAACCTTGATTAGCACCACAAGAGGAACAAATAAGTTACTTAAAATTATAATATGACCACTTTGACATTTTAACTTTCACTCTATCTCACACCGGTGAATGAGAACAGAAGCCTCCACTGCTCTTCTCCTTGAACATGAGAAGTGATACGTGGCAGCACAGTCACTCCTTGGTGTCTGCTAGTCAGACTTCCTGCTCAACTGGTTTATGAAACACTGTTGCTAAGCTACGGGAATCTGATATACAGTAGATAGCTTATACATTAACTGGATTAGTGGACTTTTTATTTATTTTATGCTATATAGATTGTATGACAGCAAATTAAACAAAGAACAAAATAAGTAATAAAACAAGTCATAGTGGCAGTAAATGAACTCAAAATAAATTATTCAGACAAAAATAGTAATCAGGTAAATTTTCATAGCAATTGTTAGATTGTATAAGATGCATTGTATGTGTGTAAGAGGTATATTATCTTGCATAACCTTTTGAGAGATGCAGTGTGTGTGCTGTAAAGACACGTCCTGTCAGTGTGACTTAGTGTATTTGGTAACGTCTCACACTGTGAGATGCCATCGTGTGTGTGTGTGTGTGTGTGTGTGTGTGTGTGTGTGTGTGTCCATTCACCCACACTGATTTGATGGCACAGGTAGGGAGCTGCCACTGGCATCATGCCAGCCTGACAAGATAAGGGTTGCTGGTGTGTGTGTGTGTCTTTAAACATCTGTGCAAACCTGTCGATAGAGCCTGTATTGCTGTCCATGTATGTACCTGTGTATGCAAACAGGGTTATTTGTATATGCTTATGTTTATGTATTTTTAAATTGAAGTTTGCCGGTTTTTGGGTGAGTGTGTATTTGGCTTTGGGGGTGTTTTAGAAAGAGATATATTAAAAACAGTAATATTGTGAAATATTATTCCAATAAAAAAAAAAAAAAAAAAAAAAAGTTTTCTATCTGAATATATTTTATCAAAGCTGAATTTTCAGCATCACTACTCCGGTATTCAGTGTCATATGATCCTTCAAAAATCGTACTAATATGCTGCTTTGCTGCTCAAGAAACATTTTTTTTTTTTATAATTAATGTTGAAAACAGGTGTGCTGCTTAATATTTTTGTGGAAACGAAAATACACAAAAAAAATTTATCTGGAAATTTTTTTTAGATTCTTTGAATATGAAGTTCAAAAAAAAATCTTTATAACATTATAACCGTTTATACTGTCCCTTTTGATCAATGTAATACAATTTAAAGGTGCACTGTGTAATATTTAGGAGGAGCTATTGACAGAAATGCAATCTAATATACATAACTATGTTTTCAGTGGTGTATAAAGACCTTACATAATGAACCGTTATCTTTTTATTACCTTAGAATGAGCCATTTCTATCTACATACATGCGGGTCCCCTTACAGTGAAGTCCCCATTTTGCGCCGTCATGTTTCTACAGTAGCCCTAAACGGACAAACTTCTCTATAGAGGGCTAGTCACTCTCTGCTGTCTTAGATGACAACATTTTTGTCCTGTGTCAGCCACCATAGCTTCTCTATATGCTTCGAAAGGGAGTGGTGAGCGGTGGACAGTTGCAAATTCGCAACCTCACCACTAGATGCCGCTAAAATGTACACACTGAACCTTTAATACTGCTAAATAAAATATTCATTTCTAAAAAAAAAAAAAAAACTTTTTGACAAAAGGTATATTAAAAAGCTCAGTTGAATACTTGATTCGACAATGGTCAGTTGCTAGATCTTGCGTGTTCGTTTCATGTCTCTCGTATCACCACACACTGCATACAAAAGTAATTTTAAACATAATAAAACAACCTAATAAAACAATTTCAGCTCACCCATAATAAAATAACTCGTATCTCCCTGTTGGGGTTTATTGGGATCTACCTGTTGTATTATCTTTGTGTTTATATCTTAGTGTTTCTTTTGTGATAATGACTGACTGGCTGCACATCATTCTGCTTATTACCTGACCACTAACCAGATAAATGAGTACATCTGTAAGCACACTACTGTGTCTCAACCACAACTACAAAATGCATACACAGTGACTGATGCAATCTTTGTCATGGAATAGGCTACACATGTTTGTTCATATAGAGTTTACAGTTTGAACTTTCTTGTTTACCTTCAAGTTATTTTCAAGATATCCATTGTCGCTGTCATTATATTAAAGTAGGAATTAATTTAGAATTTTGTAAGAATTAGTCTGAAAATTATAATTTAAAGGGTTAGTTCACCTAAAAACCCGTAAGACCTTCGTTCATCTTCGGAACACAAATTAAGATATTTTATCTCTCTGACCCCTCCATAGACGGCAATTTAATTAACACTTTCAAGGCACAGAAAGGTAGTAAAAAAAATCATGCATGTAACTAGTCACGTGAACGATGTGCATTCAACCTTAATTTTATGAAGCGGCAAGAATAATTTTTGTGTGTGAAAACAAACAAATATAACCACTTTATTCAACAATTTCTTCATGTCTGTGTCAGTCTCAGTCTGTATGTGACAAATAAAACTCTTGAATCTTGAATCCTACGCAGTTTCCCACCACAGCATTTCAGTTGGGTTGAGGGCTGGACTTTGATTGGGCCTGTTCTTTTTCTGCCATTCTGGTGTAGATTTTCTGGTTTGCTTGAGATCATTGTCCTGTTGCATGACCCAATTTCGGCCAAGCTTTAGCTGTCGGACAGATGGCCTCACATTTGGCTCTAGAATACTTTGGTATAAAGAGGAGTTCATGGTTGACTCGATGACTGCAAGGTGCCCAGGTCCTGTGGCTACGAAACAAGCTCAAATCATCACCGCTTCACCACTGTGCTTGACCATTGGTATGAGGTGCTTGTGCTGATATGCTATATTTAGTTAACTTGGTGCTGCGCGTTATGGCCAGATATCTCCACTTTGGTCTCGTCTGTCCAAAGACATTGTTCCAGAAGTCTTGTGGTTTGAGATGCTACTTTGCAAAAACTAAGCTATGCTGCCATGTACTTTTTAGAGAAAAGAGGCTTTTTTCCTGGCAACTCTTCCAAACAAGCCATACTTGTTCAGTCTTTTTTCTACTTGTACTGTCATGAACTTCAACATTTAACATGCTAACAGAGGCCTGTAGAGTCTGAGGTGTAGCTCTTGGGTTTTTTGCAATTTCTCTGCAGCATGCACGGTCTGACCTTGGGGGGAATTTGCTGGGACGTCCACTCCTGGGAAGATTGGCGACTGTTTTGAATGTTTTCCATGTATGAATAAACTTCCTCACTGTAGAATTATGGACTTCAAATTGTTTGGAAATTGCTGTATAACCCTTCTCAAATTGATCATTGTAATGAATGAGACAAATCAGACACATAATCACTTGTTACTTTTAACAAATATGCTTTAAATGCTGTATGCTTAGTAACAGACCTTCCACCAAAAGAGCAGGAAAAGTCTCCGTTACCAGGGCTACCATCAGATAAGACTTTGTTTATGGCTTGAAAGAATGCAGAAAGGTACCCATAGACCCAATGCCCTTAAACAGACTTGCCTGCATTAATTTATAGTAAAACTGTTCCATAAATGAACATGCACCCCAGGACATTATATGTACGCATATAACTGTCTTGTCGTTTTATGCATATCTTATGAGCAAACTACTAGTTCATGTAACCTCATACATGTTGTGTCTCCTATCAAATGAATGCTCGTTTCATGACTTACACTTTCGTGTATGTCACTTGCTCAGAGGAGGCAGTGTGTGTTTGTTGTATTAAATGGAGTATAAATGGGCACAGACCCAGTTTAATCATGCTTGGAAAAAAAAGGGCCATAAAATCTCCAACAGAGGAATTTCCCGCTGGGAAATCCCAACAATCCCATAGGTCAAGTCGACCCTAGGGGGTGTGACTTCTCGCAGATCTTAAAGAGAGATGTACAGATCCGCCTCTCTTCACTCTCTGGACTGACAACTGATGCGTCACCTGGGCTGTCTCTCAGCTGGCCAAGAAGGCCAGGCTGGTATGGCCTACACACACGTGTGTGAAATTACAGCCGTGTGTGTGTGTGTGTGTGTGTGGGACAGGAAACCCCAACCACATGGTTGCGGGCCGGGCAGAACCAACACCTCAAGTCGTGTGCAGCTTCCGACTGCAAGTTCATCATATCTTCTTCAGTCAATGCAGAAGAAATCGATTGCAACTTCAACACCATCGGACCGAACTATCAAGACTTTCTCCTGTGATTTTACATCGGATGCTCTTCAACAGCTCAGGCTAAATGCAAGTAACATATGATATACAAAAATCGCTGTGTAGTTAATGAAAGCTATAAACCCCTTTGTTCAGACAAAGGAGCTTGTAGTCACTGATGGTTCTCCCAGGTCTTTCATTCCTCTGTTCCGATCCGGTTCTTCATTCTGTCACTTGCCATCTTACCCATGTGTGTGTGATTTGTATGTATGCGTTTATGTTAGTTTAGGAGTTTTTGTGATTTTAGTTAATAAAATTTGTGCACAATCCATATTTGGTTCTGACTCCTTGCCTGCAAACAAATTGTCACTTAAATGATCGATCTTGTTATGCGCTCTAAACGCTGTAAATGCAAAGTAAGAATTCTTTTTCTGTGGCCATGAAAAATACCCTTTTCTTAGAATTAATTAATAATTAATACTGAGTGTTCACAGGATGAACTGATTGATTGATTGTAATGTTAATGTAGCTACATCTCATTAACAAGTTAACCTCATTAACTGATTCAAATATTCATAATGAATCATAATGAATAATCATAATGAGTTATGAATAATTATTAATATTTCCCCTTTGAGCTAATTCACTACATCATTGCTGATGTTTCCTCCTTGGGATTGTGTTAACACACACCTGAACGCTCCAGACCAGCAAACTGCCAAAACTTCTGCTTTTATAGAGTCACACTCTGCTGATGATCAATTAATCAAAGACATTTGATCAGATGCACCTGGCTGCTACTTACCCTCTTCATTTCTATGGAAGCAGTAAGGGTGTCCTTGGTTTGTCACATGTCTTCTCTATTTTGGCTTTGTTTTTGTTTGATAAATTATGACACAGTTGCTGTGTTTGAAATCGCTCACTATTCCCTGTATTACTCCACTTATATAGTCCACTTGAAGGAGTGAATGAAAACGAGAGAGTGAATTCTGACAATGAGTGCGCCGGAAGGGCCAACGCTTTTGCATAGTTGCTGTTTGCAGTTTTATAATTATTTGAAATGTAGCAAACTGGTAGCTCCAGTAGTAATGAAAATATTTATCTTGAACTCTGCCATTTAAACTAGCATGTATAAACCGTAATTAAACAATTTAATAATCAATTCAAAATGAATTTATATCTGTATGATATTATGCTAGACCAGCGCGGTGTGGGAAATTAATGGATGATTGATTCAGCTGTGGTCGCCATCTTCTGGTCAGACGCGGGAATTCAATCAGCGTGCCACTCACAGTGCATTATGGGTATTCTCTAGCCATTGAGCGTCAGTTGTACACTCATTGCAGTGCATATTGCGGACATATAAAACCATAGATTTCAAAAGGTTGTCTTTTCTATTTCAGATGACTGTATTAGGTTTATCGAAAAAGTAAAAACATATTTTGAGAGATGTACACATATGGCAGTACATTTTAGAATGAGGCATATATGCACAGTGATCTGTAAATGGTAATGAGCTATTGCAGTGAACAGTTTTACAGATTTGCCTTTGCATCATTGAGGCCAGAGACATTCAGAAACTTGCATCCGACTTGAAGGGATAGTTCACCCAAAAATGAAAATTCTATCATTACTCACTCACCCTCATGTTGTTCCAAACCCGTAAGACTTTCATCATCTTCAGAACACAAATGAAGATGTATTTGATGACATTTGAGAGCTCTCTGTACTCTGATGTGTGAGTTGATGAATGTTTACATGTGTTAAAAGCCTAAAGCCAATCTGTTCAACATATATAGCGATTTTGTTTCTTCAGAAAATCTGGACTAAACCACTTGATTCATATGAATTAGTTTTACGATCTCTTTATGAACTTTTTGAACCATCAAAATGGTAGTTGCAAAGCTGTCAACGGAGGGACAGGTCTCAGATTTCATAAAAAAAAAAATCTTCATTTGTGTTTTGAAGATGAATGAAAGTCTTACGGGTTTGGAACGACCTGAGGGTGAGTAATTAATGACAGAATTTTCATTTTTGGGTGAACTATCTCTGTAAGGACAACTTTTATTGCACTCTAGTGGTGCTTTATCTTGTTAACATTCCCTGAAAGTCACAATGAACCTAGAGTAATTTATGTTACAGCATGGGAAACGGTCAGATTAAGATCTACGCAGTGTTCTCTGCAGGCCCACCACAATCACAGATGATTCATCTCCTGGAGACAGCCTTGTATTACAAGACTAAATTGAATTACTTTTCCTTTTTTTTTTTTTTTTCTTCTTCTTCTTTTTATATATATAAAATATATATATGCTGCACTGATCAAAACAAATGGTAAAACTTTCCAGTCTTTTTTTTTTTTTCCATTATTTTTTTCTTTCTTTTTGTAGATATTCAGTAATTGTCCAGATTTATTTTTTATTTTTTTGCTTTGCTTTGCTTTTGTTCAGTTTTGTATTGTTTTGTTTGAAAGACTGAAGGGAAAACCTCTATTTTGCTGTCCATCAGCCAAACGTTAATGAATTAATGAATCACAATTGGAAGGAAAGTGGTGACCAAGAAAGCCAAGTTCATTGCCAGAGTCCTGTTAGTTGGAGTTTGAGAACCCTCTGTGCCTTATTTAGTCATCTGAATTATCTTGTGCCCGCCCTGCAATTGTACCCAACTCTCAATTTTATATATGCGTTTACTGAGCAGCAAGCTGGTTTGTATCCACGGGCTGCAAACAAACCATCCATTAAGTTGTGCGTTCCTGTAGATTTGACGCATGAGTCAGGTGCTGGGTGAATTGAACACTCCCACAAAAGGAAGTTGCCCTCCGTGCTTCTGTCAGGAGAAGCTGTGCAGGACAGCAGTATTTCACAGTGATGTGTTTGTGTTGACTGCTTTATGCCGAACACCCTGTTTCTCAGGCTCTTGGTGGCATGTTCATGCCGTTGACATCGAACACATCCTCTAAGCTAGATCCGCTCAGGCAGGACTTTTGATCACCTTCTGTTGTACACCCTGCTTCTGCCTTTGATTTCCCACAGTCCAGTCCGAGGCCTTTACAGCACACAACATAAAGTATATTAAAAAAGTATCTTTTGAGATTCTTCTTTACTTTACTTGTTTTCATTTTTGAAAGACTCAAGTGGAAACAATGTTTTGTAGGGCCCTATGGAATCTGTATTATTTCTTTCCTAAATTCTGTTTTATTTTTCCCCAAATTCCGTGTTTTTCGTTTGAATTTTTCTAGATTCTTTAAATTTTTGGGGACTTTTAATGGTTAAATAAGTTTAGTAATTAAAAAGCAAGTCTAATTAATTCAAATCATGCAAAATTTAACAACAATTTATTAAAAGTTTAACAAAAATGTTTAGAGCCTCTTTTTTTTTTCTCAAATTCAGTTTTTACCTAATTCTGTGTTTTCTATATTCATTTTAATGTTTATATATATATATATATATATATATATATATATATATATATATATATATATATATATATATATATATATATATATATATATATATATAATTGATTTGATTTGATTGCCATTTGATTGCCAGAAAAATTTAAATTCACATCACAGAATTTCTGAAATATATATATTACGTAGCAGAGTTGGGAACCCCTCTAATTTATTTTTAATCATATGAAATAAAACACTTTTGTCAAACAAAGTGCTCCAAAAAATAAAGTTTTAATAATAATTTATTATTATTATTAAGTTGCGACGTAGCTAAATTCCACTGTAAAACAGTAATATATTTAATTATAATATATTTCTGCCGTGAAGACCTTTGGGTTTCTGTGTGATTATGATATGACGATAGCTTTTCTCAAATGAAACGGTAAAATGCTCATGAAGTGACTCTCAGAGCGGCTCTGGAGATGACGTTCATGCATTCATGTCCTCATATAGTGAGGCGGCAGAGGCTGAAAACACGGAGCGTCATGTGTGTGTATGTGTGGTAAATGAAACCGTCTGTCTGCACTATGCATTCACAGAGACAGGCAGGATTCATATTTAAATGATCTTTTTGCGGTTTAATATTTGCAGACACTAGTCTATATCGTGATTTGATTTAAGTGTACTGACCTGCTTTTTATTTATTCATCAAAAAAATTACATATTCTGTGAGTCAAATCAGGGAGCCCTAGTTTGGGGGAACAAGTAGATTCAGTGCTTCAGATTAAAATCTGTTAACTTAATATTATAATGTTTCTGTTTACTGTTTTGTTTGAAAGACTGGGAGGTGGAGACAAAACGTGGATTCAGTGCTCATAACTCCTAAATATTATGATGTTTGGAAATCTTTGAATCTTAAGATATTCCATTTTATGTGAAGCATTAATATTTTTTTATATCTTCAATTTTCATATTTACTTTCCAGTGTCACATTTTTTTTTCTTCTAACTTTACATATCAGTAAGTTGGTGTGGTCTAAGTGGGTCATTTCTGAATGAGTTAAACTCTTTCTACGCTCGCTTTGATTGTAATCGCGGCAGCGCGACTCCGCCAAGTGGCGCGTCAGGGGGAATTACTCAGAGCAGCAACAACCACGTGATCTCTGTCTCGGAGGATGAAGTTCGGAGGGCACTCAAGCGTGTGGACGTCAGGAAAGCTGCCGGGCCGGATGGTATTTCAGGTGATGTTCTGCGGTCCTGTGCTGATCAGCTCGCCGGGTTGTTTACATCTATCTTTAATGAGTCCCTCGCTACATCTGTGGTCCCCACCTCCTTCAAAAAATCCACCATCATCCCTGTCCCTAAGAACAGTAAACCCTCTTGCCTAAGTGACTATCGTCCAGTGTCTCTCATGTCTATAGTCATGAAGGTCTTTGAGAGACTCATTAAAAACACCATTTGCTCCTTCATTCCTGACACTTTGGACCCTCTTCAGTTTGCCTATCGTCCCAATAGATCGACTGAAGATGCCATCTCTCATGTCCTCCACTCCTCCCTCACTCACATCGACAGCAAAAGTGGGAACTACGTAAGGCTGCTATTTATTGACTATAGCTCAGCCTTTAACACCATAGTTCCCATTAAGCTAACCGCCAAACTTCTGGATCTCGGCCTGAATCCTTCTCTCTGCCACTGGATTGAGGACTTCCTCACTGGCAGGCCTCAGGTGGTGAGAATAGGCCAGTCCACCTCCACCCTGACTGTGGGAGCTCCACAGGGCTGTGTCCTGAGTCCCCTGCTCTACTCTCTCTAAATGCATGACTGTTTGTCCACACACAGCTCCACCTCTATCATCAAATTTGCTGATGATACTGTTGTCCTGGGCCTCATTTCCAACAACAATGAGACGGCATACTTGGACGAGGTGGAGCATCTAACATCATGGTGCCAGGACAACTGTCTCTCTCTGAATGTCGGCAAGACCAAAGAACTGATTGTGGACTTCAGGAAGAGACAGCAACGGACATACTCCCCCCTCATGATCAGCGGGTCACCAGTAGAGAGAGTGAGCAGCTTCAAGTACCTGGGCGTAAACATCTCCGAGGACCTGACCTGGACTGCTCACATTCAGACACAGGTGAAAAAAGCCAGGCAAAGACTGTACCACCTGCGCCAGCTGAGGAAATTCAGGGTTTCACCAGCTATCCTGAAAACTTTCTATTTAGGGGCGATAGAAAGTGTATTAACTGCATCACAGCGCCACAGCACCAGTCATGACTGCAAAGCCCTGCAAAGAGTCGTGCGCTTATCCAAGCGTAGCTCAGGGTCAGCTCTCCCGTCTCTGCAGGACGTCTACACCAAACGCTGCAAAGGTAGAACTACTAAGATCATCAAGGACTCTAATCACCCTGCAAACCCTCATTTCACGCTGCTGCCATCTGGTAGCGCTTCCAAGCCTGATGGCCAAAACTGAGAGACTCAGGAGAAGCTTCTTCCCCAGGCCATCAGACTCCTGAACTCAGTCACTTAACATCACGTGACCATCGACATACTGACATTGCACTGCACTTTCTGTTCTCGTTGTTACTGTGCAACAACCTGTTATAAACCTGTTTGCACATTATACTCTTTATACATTTGTTAACCACATATTTATAAGTCCTGACAGTTTACTCACTGCACAGTTTACTCCACTTATTTATTTATTTTTATTTTTTTTTTCTACTTACTTGATTTTTCTACTACAGATATATATATATATATGATATATATATATATATATATATATATATATATATATATATATATATATATATATATATATATATATATATATTCTTTTATATTCTATTTCTATTATAATTTCCTCCTTGTGTTTTTAACTGTGAATTTGCACTGTCCATTGAGTGGACCTGTTTACATTTCACTGCCGGTTGTATATTCTGTATATAACTGTGTATGTGACAAATAAAACTCTTGAATCTTGAATCATTTGTTTGGCAGCATAAGGTTCAAAGACTTCATTGTGATCAGAAAAAGTCAAAAGTCTGGCTCTGAAAAACTAGGGAGAGAGAGGAGGAATGGGATCCGACTGAGTAATTTTGCACCCGGAGAATGGTGATATTTTATCATCTCTGATGCGTGAAACGTGAAATATTGCAGAAGTAAAACATTAGCAGAAGATTGAAGGCTAGCAGTGAAAACATCATGCAAATACATTCATATGAGGTCAAACTTGTTTCCTCAAATTACTGAATACCATTTCCATGAGAGGGTGTACATGGTCTGCAGCAATGCTTAGGTAGGTGGTACATGTCAAAGTAACATCCACATGGATGACAGGACCCAAGGTTTCCTAGCAGAACATTACCCAAAGCATCACACTGCCTCCACCGGCTTGCCTTCTTCCCATAGTGCAACCTGGTGCCATGTGTTCCCCAGGTAAGCGATGCTCACGCACCCGGCCATCCACGTGATGTAAAAGAAAATGTGATTCATTAGACCAGGCCACCTTCTTCCCTTGCTCCGTGGTCCAACATGGGCACCCTGACTGGTCTGTGGCTATGCAGCCCCATACACAACAAACTGTGATGCACTGTGTATTCTGACACCATTCTATCAGAATCAGCATTAACTTCTTGAGCAATTTGAGCTGCAGTAACTCGGTGCATCAGTGAGCCTTGGCCGCCCATGACCCTGTCGTCAGTTCACCGCGGTTCCTTCCTTGGACCACTTTTGATAGATACTGACCACTGCAGACCGGGAACACCCCACAAGAGCTGCAGTTTTAGAGATGCTCTGAGCCAGTCGTCTTGCCATCACAATTTGGCCCTTACCAAACTCGCTCAAATCTGTGATGGGTATGTTTAGTGTTAGGGCATAGAATATACAGTTTGTACAGTATAAAAATCATTATGCCTGGGGAGAGTTCCTGTAAACCACATATACATGTGTGCGTGCATGCTGTTTTAATGTCCACAAATCCTTTGTTTCTCAATATGGTTAACAGAAATAAATAACAAAAACCTTCCTATTCAATTTACAGAATATTAATAATATTTATCTTTCATGTCCTCATCTCAGCAGTCTCTTGGATGTTAATGCGTGGGTGTTAGTGTGGCATTACCAGCCTCATGTTTCTCTCGAGTCGGTCTGTGAAAGTAAGCATCCAATCGTTGTTTGTAGTGGCAACCAACATAGTGTTGCAGTGCTGCTATACTTATTTGTTTTTGATTTCTTGTTAGTTCATGCTCTCTGGTAACTGTTGCTGGAGTCTGGCTTTGTGGCTCAAAGTGAGGATGAAAGAGGAGTTTGTTTATACTCTATCATGGAACCCATGGCAACCGTCAGCCTTGTCGAGTCCTGATGGTTTCCATGGCAGCTGTTAAGATTGATCACTGCTCTCTATCTCTCTTCTTTTTCATTTTACCACAATGGGTTTGATGGCACGCTCCAACACTTTCTATCGACAAAACTTTCCAGTTGTGCTTTATATCAAATTGCACATTTTTATTTTAAAAAATGAAATAGAAGGTATTTCATTGTGCTAATACAGTACATCTTATAAAACCACATTATGCATAGTGACAACACGGAGGATATTTTTATTTTTTTTATGTATGGGATTATGTACATCCAGTCAGTTGTTATTGCACAATAAACCCTGACAGAGTGATCAGGACCCTGACACAAAGTGAAGGGCTCTTGCATTACTTTGAAGGGGTTTATTCTGCAATAACAACCAGCTGGATGTACATTTATGCTGCTTATTACATGGCTACTTGGGATACGGTACAGTCATACCACTTATTACATGGTATTTCACCACATAAATACAAACCCGATTCCAAAAAAGTTGGGAAACTGTACAAATTGTGAATAAAAACAGAATGCAATGATGTGGAAGTTTCAAATTTCAATATTTTATTCAGAATACAATATGTATCTACTTACTACATATATCAAATGTTTAAACTGAGAAAATGTATAATTTTAATGGAAAAATACATTTCATGGCATCAACACATCTCAAAAAAGTTGGGACAAGGCCATGTTTCCCACTGTGTGGCATCCCCTCTTCTTTTTATAACAGTCTGCAAACGTCTGGGGACTGAGGAGACAAGTTGCTCAAGTTTAGGAATAGGAATGTTGTCCCATTCTTGTCTAATACAGGCTTCTAGTTGCTCAACTGTCTTAGGTCTTCTTTGTGGCATCTTCCTCTTTATGATGCGCCAAATGTTTTCTATGGGTGAAAGATCTGGACTGCAGGCTGGCCATTTCAGTACCCGGATCCTTCTTCTACGCAGCCATGATGTTGTAATTGATGCAGTAAGTGGTCTGGCATTGTCATGTTGGAAAATGCAAGGTCTTCCCTGAAAGAGACGATGTCTGGATGGGAGCATATGTTGTTCTAGAACTTGGATATACCTTTCAGCATTGATGGTGCCTTTCCAGATGTGTAAGCTGCCCATGCCACACGCACTCATGCAACCCCATACCATCAGAGATGCAGGCTTCTGAACTGAGCGCTGATAACAACTTGGGTTGTCCTTGTCCTCTTTAGTCCGAATGACATGGCGTCCCAGTTTTCCAAAAAGAACTTCAAATTTTGATTCGTCTGACCACAGAACAGTTTTCCACAGTCCATTATAAATGAGCCTTGGCCCAGAGAAAACGCCTGCGCTTCTAGATCATGTTTAGATATGGCTTCTTTTTTGACCTATAGAGTTTTAGCCGGCAACAGCGAATGGCACGGTGGATTGTGTTCACCAACAATGTTTTCTGGAAGTATTCCTGAGCCCATGTTGTGATTTCCATTACAGTCGCATTCCTATATGTGATGCAGGCGTCTAAGGGCCCGAAGATCACGGCATCCAGTATGGTTTTCCGGCCTTGACCCTTACGCACAGGGATTGTTCCAGATTCTCTGAATCTTTGGATGATATTATGCACTGTAGATGATGATAATTTCAAACTCTTTGCAATTTTTCTCTGAGAAACTCCTTTCTGATATTGCTCCACTATTTTTGGCCGCAGCATTGGGGGAATTGGTGATCCTCTGCCCATCTTGACTTCTGAGAGACACTGCCACTCTGAGAGGCTCTTTTTATACCCAATCATGTTGCCAATTGATCTAATAAGTTGCAAATTGGTCCTCCAGCTGTTCCTTATATGTACATTTAACTTTTCCGGCCTCTTATTGCTACCTGTCCCAACTTTTTTGGAATGTGTAGCTCTCATGAAATCCAAAATGAGCCAATATTTGGCATGACATTTCAAAATGTCTCACTTTCAACATTTGATATGTTATCTATATTCTATTGTGAATAAAATGTTATATGAATATGAATGAATAAAAAGTTTATGAGATTTGTAAATTATTGCATTCCTTTTTTATTCACAATTTGTACAGTGTCCCAAAATTTTTGGAATTGTGTTTGTAATTATGGGGATAAGAGATTTGAGATTAAAATCATACCTGTTTGTTATCTTAAAACCCATTACAGTGTACAAAACTATCATTGAAAAATGGCAGCATCTGCGTTTGTATGAAACAAGACCGAGTCTGCGTTACTCGGGTGAAACAAATAAATAATTGTACACAAAATATTGTTTTGAGTTTTAATATTTTATTAGCTCACCAAATGCAAAACTTCCACGAGAAAAAAAAAACGTTGCTAGCAAGCGTAAAGCACTGACTTCAGTGACAGTTGTTCGGATGAGCCTGTGTTTTTATTGGCTGTTATCGGGGGTAACGTATCGTTTGGTTACGAATCAAGTATTCCACAGAGCTGTGTAATAATTTATGATAATCACCAACATTTATCACACTTACTTTAGGTTACATCCCAAATGAATTAATACAGTGCATGAAGTTATTATTTGTAATTGCATCGCAATTAAGTATTTAGTTTTTATTGGATTGTGTAATAATAGCCCCCCCACCGGAAAGTCAATGGTGAAAAATTCCATCAGTGGTAGGGAAACAGTTAATGGAAGTGGAAAAGCTTATTGCAGTGCATTATGGGATTGGTTACAGTTGTCTAGAACAGAAAAAGTTGGCTGAACAAGCAGCTCACAGACAGTAAGCTTGTTTGGGAAACAGTCTTTAATTTATTCCAGTAGTTTGTTGTCGCTAGTGGGGAAAATTTTATTTGACCTTTTAGCTTTAATGATGTAAGCGATCATGACCCTGTCCTCATCATAGCACACACTCATTAAACTCTTCTGTTGTGTGGAGTGTGGAGTGGTTTATTGCTCTGTCACAGAGGCTGATCGGTGTGGCCCGGCGGCACTGAGAGCGCTCTTTCATCTCTTTAGGACGTGCGGCTCTAATAAGCTCTCAGAGTGGCCTTTTATCAGATGCCACGGATCAGGCCGCCTCTCAGCTTTGCTTTGAGTGTAACACAGAGCCAAAGAAAGAACAGAAAACAGTGTTTACCTCAGCTCTCTTCCCGCACCCCCACCCCCACCTGACTCAATTTCTTTTTGGGCAAGAAAAGATTTGTCTGTCTTTTGTATTCTCTGTTTTTTTGTTCTCCAGCTTTGGTCTGCTCTTCACACCTAGTTGTTTAGTCTACTCATCCTTTTAAGACGGTTGCTCGAAAGACGCACCAGAATAATCTCAATAAATGTGTTCCCATAACAACATGCCCAGTGTCTACAACTCACTTTCTGCTAAATCAGTCCTCACTGGGTGTTTGAATCCTTCAGAAATCATTCTAATTTGCTGATTCACTGTTTAAGAAACATTTATTATATTATTATTATTATTATTATTATTATTATTATTATTATTATTATTATTATTAATGAAAACAGTTGTGCTGCTTCATATTTTTGTGGAAATGATGCATTGTTTTTCAGAATTCTTTCATGAAAATTTTGAAAATAAGAAATAAGCAATTTTTATTACCCTGCCCGTACGTCTCCTATCAACGACATCATACCTGTGTCACCCTTGATTTATTTTGTAGAAACCATGGAAACACCAAAGACGCTTTAATATATTATGTTTTATTAGACAGGTGAACTGTTTTATTACATTCACTGATAGAAAACTAATCATTGTTATATAGCTCAACACAGTTAGGGCCTATTTTTAACGATCTGAGCGCATGGTCTGAAGCTCATGGCACAGATGCACTTAGGGCGCGTCCGAATCCACTTTTGATAGTTTAACGACGGAAAAAAAAAAGGCCGGCGCACCAGGCGCATGGTCCTAAAGGGTTGTACCTAGTCTCTTAATGAGTCATGGGTGTGTTTTGTGTGTAACGTGCAATAAACCAATCAGAGTCTCATCTCCCATTCCCTTTAAAAGCCAGTTGCGCTTGCACCATGGCGGATTTGCTATTTACATGGCGGTATTTGCAAGCGGAAACACTAAATGCTTCTCCAGAGAGGAATCCTTTTATTTGTAATATTTAAAAATGTTTGTGTGCTGCTGTGTGTAATAAGTAGAGTGTACGTGCGTTGTGCACCCGCCTATAGGCGCATATTACTAACGTGCCCTTTAAATAACACAAAAAAATACTGCGCTATTGACTTGAGACCAAGTTTTTGTTGGTCAATGGCACAGTCATTTTCAGTGGCCTAAAATTAGCAACAATTGCCAACAATGTGCCTGAACACACCTCATTTTCAGACCAGCACGCTCAAGGGGTGAACAGATGGGAGCAAGTGCATTTGGTATTTAAACAACGTGGTGCTGGACATGAAAATAATAACTGTGTCGGACTGAAACTAGCAAAAAACACTTGCGTTGCACCTGCCATCACATTGCACCGGGTGTATGATAGGGCCCTTAGTCTTATTGTTTAAATCTTGTTTTTGTTTTTTTTACCGTGAGTAGCATGTTTTACCGTCCCTAATATCGATCTATAGCCTGACGACATCATACTCAATTCTAGTCAGAATATGAGTCTGATACTGCTCCATTGGGCTGTGATTATTACCTCAATTGGATAGACCTACAACCAATCAGAGCAACGGAGCGACGCATAGTTGTCAACAGAACTTAACTGCATGCATGCTGGAAGAAGTAGAAGAAGAAGATGAGTGTAAACGATCTTGCCGGTGTTATAAAAGTATTTCAGGATATATGGAGTACTTACCAACACGATCATCTTTTTTGAGAGAAATAGTAAAGGTGAATGCATATACAAACAAGTTCTGAGTTTAGGATTAGAACGAATTCAACCCAAACACTCTTTGGTGACGTGGATGATTACGTTACTGTTTATCATCTGTCCATTGTATAAAGCCCGCCTTTAAAAACTATGGTACCTCGAAACCTCGAAAAACCTCGAAAACTATTCGAGCATAGTTGCTCCACAACAGATCAAGTCCAGACCGAATTTCCCAAACTCAAATGTTGTGGGCGGGGCTAAATTCGGTTGGCATCAGGCTTATCACTCTAGCTTACTGCAGTGTGCAACAATGCAACAGGTGTCTCCTAGTAGCCGCAGAGCGACTCAAATGTATCTAATATAAAACAGCACTGCGTTACCCCACATACGCATGACCCGAAGAAGCAGAAGCGGTCGCCTGCGGCATAATAAAATATCCACCGCTCTCTAGCCACGTGTCACGCTTGTCTCTCATTAGCAATCGCTCCAAAGTGTCTAAACTCAGTGCCATCCCTAAGCCTGCCTCTAATCCTGACCCGCAAACTTTGACCCTGTACCTGAATGGAAAAATCTGATTATTTGATAGAAATATTGTTTCAGTAAAATCCTACTTGGCCAAATCTCAGTCACTCATGTTAAAATCAACACACATTATTATATTGATGCTGTTATGTTCCTTTTTATTCCATACTACAGCATAACCTGATCATTTGTTTAAATACATTTGTGAAAATGCAAAAGTCCTTTAGTACATCAAAAGCCTAATCTAAAATGAATAATTGGTGTAGTGTGGAATGCTGTATTTTGGGAAGTCTAAAAGAAAAATGGATGTCTTGAATAATTTATTTGTTTATTACGAAACAGCGATGGTGGAGCAGCTTTATGCAGGTGGAATTACAGCTCTGTAATTCTGCGCAGTTCTGTGTGAAGTTGCTGATGCACCAAATATGGCCGCACAAAGGAAGTTTGTTTATTCTCCTTCCTAAAATGTGAGATGTTCTTAGTGCTTGAGGTTTACGTAAGGCTTTCTGCACTTGTGGAGAAATCTTAAAAATGGTTCCTCCAACATTGAATTTTTTTTACTCTCCCTCATGAATTCCGTATGAGTTTCTTTCTTCAGTGGAACACAAAAGATGAAGTTTTATATAATATCCTGGTCACTCTTTTTGCTTTGATTAAAGTGAGTGAGGACCAGGGGTGTCAAGTTCCAAAATGATGAAATCACCATAAAAGTACTGCAAAAGAACTGCATAACTCATGTGCTATATATCAAGTCTTCTGATGCCATATGGTAGCATTGATTTACAAATTTTACAACAAGTTAGTTTTCCTTTGGCACAAACCATGTCCTATTTGTGAACAAATCATGCTTTTGAGTGGGATTTTTGTTGACTCTTTTCACAAAATCGAATCAGACTGATCTGAATCTCAACCCACAAATTCAGTGATCCAGTTTCAGGGAAGACTCCCTTGTTAAAAAAGATATTATTACGGAAATAATATACTATAAAAATATATTGAAGTGTGAACTAAATGTAATGTTTTCGGACTCTTAATTGCAATTAAATTAAAATGTATAAAAGTTAAAATTTATATTAAATTAGTTTGACTTAATTAAAAGGTTTTGTGATCCAGGGTCACATATATTGTATCAGTCGGTCTCTATTCATGGTAATTCAGTGGAAAAGTGTGGCCAGCACATTCTTCAAAATTTCTCCTTTTGTGCTCCATGGAAAGAAGATTGTCAGTTTCAGTGATTTCGATCAGTCTGCCTCTCTTTCTCACATCTCCAGACTTTAATGACACTCTCTGACTCTAACTCTCTCTCTCACTTCCTGTCCCTGCAGTATTAAGATGGTGTTGATGTGGACCAGTGGAGACACTTTCAAGACAGGCTATTTCCTGTTGACTCAGGCTCCCATGCAGTTCTGGATCTGCGGCCTCCTTCAGGTGTGCGTGGACTTCGCTATTCTCTTCCAAGTGTACTATTACAGCCTCTACCCACAGAAACCCATCTCACACACCACACATACCACCAGCGCCAAGGCCCTATGAAACGCTCACATATATTAAGGAATGTGCTCGAATCTGTATTACAATGTTTGCGGATGCATACATACAAGATCTTTGTACAGTCTCCCCAAAACGAATTTGGATACTTAAGTCACACTTAAATAAGTTTGAATGTCATTGCATTGGAATACGAAACATCAAACTATGATAGCTTTTCTCACAATTAACTTCTGTTATCTTTTCTTAAAATTAATGCCACTTTTTTTTTTTTATGCAATGAAGTGACATTCATACAGTAAGTGTTGCTTAAGTGTTTTGTTGCCTCTGTATATCTATACATAGAATCAAACTTTACATGCAATATCATAAAGATATGCAGTTATATTTATACATTTACATATACTGTATATACATGCCAGCCTAGGGTATCATTCATGCTTATGAAAACTTTTGCCTTACAGACTCTCAGAATAATCCAGAACTGTATCTGACATTAGATGATTGAATGTACAAAGCTTTTGTTATAAGAGATTAATACAATTAGTATAGTTTTATTTGGATAAGTTTTTACCTCAGTAGCCTGCTGTGGTCTTTCTTGCAGTGAAGGCCAAATGAAGATTACAGGAAGAGCCCTGTGTCTATTTGAACCAAAAAAAAAAAAAAAATCTCCTTTTGGTAGTAGGAGACAATCCTCATACAATTCACAAATCCACTAGACTTAATGAACTGTCTTGCCCAAATGTTATTTTTGGAGACATGGATAGCAGTCCTGGTGCATTTGCGTGCAATCATTTTAGTTAGCATGACCTTAAGAAATGACCAGATTCATATACTGACATTTGACTCCCTAAAAACAACTTTGACAATATATTTGTGGCATTATGAGGGTTAATTTAAAAAAAAAAAAAAAATGTCTTCAAAGCCAAGTCATCAGCCCCTGAACATGACAATACACTGAAGAAGAAAAAATGCTTTTTTGTAATTTTCCAGTAAAAATACCTAAGGATCTTTCAAACAGATACTTTTTTTTTAAATGTATCTTGAATTTTTACTTATTTTTAAGCTAATTTTTATGTTTTGGCTTATGCTTAATATAAAAGATTGTTTTAGTTATTTTTTGTTGTTGTTGTTGTTGTTGTTTTTTTCATTTAAATGTTTTGTCTTACTGGAAAATTTGATAATTGCTTTGCTAATATGCAAAATTATTATTTTGCATGTTAGTACTGGTTCAGTAGTTCTAATCAGGGATGTCACATGCCAGTAAACGTTTCTTGTGTTTTGAGTGAGATGCTGCTTACAAATGTTATATATGTAAACGGTGTGTGTGTGTGTGTGTGTGTGTGTGTGTGTGTGTGTGTGTGTGTGTGTATATATATATATATATATATATATATATATATATATATATATATATATATATATATATATATATATATATATATATATATATATATATATATATATATATATATATACACACACACTCACCTAAAGGATTATTAGGAACACCATACTAATGCTGTGTTTGACCCCCTTTCGCCTTCAGAACTGCCTTAATTCTATGTGGCATTAATTCAACAAGGTGCTGAAAGCATTCTTTAGAAATGTTGGCCCATATTGATAGGATAGCATCTTGCAGTTGATGGAGATTTGTGGGATGCACATCCAGGGCACGAAGCTCCCGTTCCACCACATCCCAAAGATGCTCTATTGGGTTGAGATCTGGTGACTGTGGGGGCCATTTTAGTACAGCAAACTCATTGTCATGTTCAAGAAACCAATTTGAAATGATTCGAGCTTTGGTGCATTATCCTGCTGGAAGTAGCCATCAGAGAATGGGTACATGGTGGTCATAAAGGGATGGACATGGAAACAATGCTCAGGTAGGCCGTGGCATTTAAACAATGCCCAATTGGCACTAAGGGGCCTAAAGTGTGCCAAGAAAACATCCCCCACACCATTACACCACCACCACCAGCCTGCACAGTGGTAACAAGGCATGATGGATCCATGTTCTCATTCTGTTTACGCCAAATTCTGACTCTACCATCTGAATGTCTCAACAGAAATGGAGACTCATCAGACCAGGCAACATTTTTCCAGTCTTCAACTGTCCAATTTTGGTGAGCTTGTGCAAATTGTAGCCTCTTTTTCCAATTTGTAGTGAAGATGAGTGGTACCCGGTGGGGTCTTCTGCTGTTGTAGCTCATCCGCCTCAAGGTTGTGCATGTTGTGGCTTCACAAATGCTTTGCTGCATACCTCGGTTGTAACGAGTGGTTATTTCAGTCAGCTTGAATCAGTGGGCCCATTCTCCTCTGACCTCTAGCATCAACAAGGCATTTTCACCCACAGGACTGCCGCATACTGGATGTTTTTCCCTTTTCACACCATTCTTTGTAAACCCTAGAAATGGTTGTGCGTGAAAATCCCAGTAACTGAGCAGATTGTGAAATACTCAGACCGGCCCATCTGGCACCAACAACCATGCCACGCTCCAAATTGCTTAAATCACCTTTCTTTCCCATTCTGACATTCAGCTTGGAGTTCAGGAGATTGTCTTGACCAGGACCACACCCCTAAATGCATTGAAGCAACTGCCATGTGATTGGTTGATTAGATA
This sequence comes from Paracanthobrama guichenoti, assembly GCA_018749465.1. NCBI lineage: Eukaryota > Metazoa > Chordata > Actinopteri > Cypriniformes > Gobionidae > Paracanthobrama > Paracanthobrama guichenoti. Next base: position 19,936,778 of record CM031961.1, on the reverse strand, counting down.
ATTACATTAATGAGAAATTGAACAGGTGTTCCTAATAATCCTTTAGGTGAGTGTGTGTGTGTGTGTATATATGTATGTATGTATGTATGTATGTATGTTGAATGAGTTGTTGGCCTTTTGATGTGACATTTCCACTTTTTTTGTCCAAATGTCATGACATTATTTTTATTAAGATTCCTTAACTCTTTCCCCGCCACTGATGGAAATTTGGAAATTTCTGTCATTTGGGAGTCAATTTTCCAGATTTTTGAATCCGATCTGGATGTAGTCTGGATAAACAGTTTTTTCGCTTTTTGTTCAAAATGTTGCTTTTTTATGAAACGTACATTCAAGTAGTGATAAAAGAAAGTGCATGAAACTAGAATAACATTTTTTTTTTTTGGGGGGTTTTTAAAGCAGAGGGTCTGTTATTTCTTTTAATATATTGTATGTTCATTTATTCATACAAACAAATATTCTGGGGACAAATATTCTATTCATTTTTTGTGAATGACTCCCAATTTAGATAAAACTCCCTTTTATTCCTATTACTGTTATTTATTTCTATTTTCTATCTTATGTCATTTTTACCTGGTTGATTCTAAAATTTAATGTATTTGACTTCAACTTCATTTAAATATATATTGTTTCTCTTTTTTTTTTTTTTTTGCTGTATTTTGATATAATAGCTGGTTTATATTATCTTGTTTTATCTTTATTGCCATTATTTTAAACTGTTTAAGATTCTTGCCATTGAATGAAAGTAACAGATGTATGCTCCGGTTACCATAGCGATATATAGGTTCACTCTCTATACAGTATTGATACTCACAGCTATGGAGCTGGGGGTCTGTCTAGCCAAATGTTCTGTTAGTGTTAAGATGGATACTTTTATTCACTCCACATCTTTTCAATGCAATGCAACTTTTTATAACTTTAATAAAAAAAAAATTTTAAAGTCTGTTTGGATATTGCCCTATACATTTAAATGAATGGATGTTTAGTTATTTCAAAGTAATTCATGTTTTTTACAATCAGGTTCCTCCAAAGATGCATTTTATGTTCCATTATTAAACAATTGTAAATTCAGACATTTTTTAAATGTTAATCCATACTCATATTTATCAACACCCAAAATATATTTCTTACAAATCAAATTACATTTTCTGTGTTGTGACATTGACAGTTTAAACCATTTTTAACCATTTGTTCCCCTAAACAAGTGGCTGTAACATATAATGATTTGAGCGTTATTGCTCTGTAGTCTAGTTTATAGTCTCACAGGCGGTGGACATTTGAGCATGTTTTTTCATGGTATAAAATACAGGCATTGAACCAGTTTCATTAAAATGGAAACCTGAGAGTGCATTCATTATGGCTGTGGTCATAATAGCAGTGTTTGTACTGGCAGGCAGCACACGTGGTCTCTCAATGCCTTTATAAGCACAGGGCTCTCAGGGGAATCAATATGGATGTATACCACTGGCCAATGTTATGAGGGCTTCACAACAATCTGACCCTCTGTCACATACATTTAATCACTTATAGGAATAGATGAGTTGGTCTCCCTGATAAATTCTGGACTCATATATTAAACACTCTGAATGCTTATCTCAGGATTATTTCGACACCCAACCATGATAACCTGACTGTATCAGATGATAATACCATGCTTCTATAATCATATACCATGGGACATGGCAGTCCAAGGTGTTTCAAAAATACCATGGTACCATGTCCAAAACGTACAGTATGGTAATGCCAAAGTACTTTTAGTGTTTTTTAGTAATGCAATTATTTTGCTTCACATTCTTGACATTATGGGCGAGTAATTCTATATGTCCTCATATGGAAATTGGGAACAAGTAAGATCTGTTGCATTTGAGACCACTTTCCTTTCAAACCAGCTATCACTCAAGACAATTTAAAAATAAATAGGAAACCTTTATTCTTTTAAAGGGTATTTCATTGTGTTTATTACAACCGGCAGATCCTGAGACTATGGCATCTAAAAGCAGAATTATACAGAAATATGTTTAAATGTGTTTTCATAAACATAGTTATTGCAAATCAGCTATATAGGAGCATAAATTAAAGTTCTATAGCCTGTTTTGAACAGTGTAACACAATGTATGCTCTTAGACCAGAGAAAAGCTAATTTTTCCTTAAAGGTGGATGCAAAATAAAATGTCTTCACAGTCATACAGTTTTCACAGGTAGGAGCATCCATCTACCAGGTACACGAGCTTAAATGAAATCCAGTCATCACTCACTCTCATGCCATTCCAAACCCATATGATTTTTCTTCTTCGATGGAACGCAAAAGGAGATGTTTAACCGAATGTTCATGCCCGAATGGGAGTGAGGTTTATATGGGTGAATGTGACGGAGGCCAGCTATTAGATAGCTATGCAGGTTCACCTCACTCCCTTGGCCTCCAGAGGCAAGCTAACCCCCTTAGCTTTTAGCTTTTAGCGCCTTTTTTACTATGCCTGTCTCCCATACCAGTTGATCCTGGTTCGGAACCCGCTCTAAAGGGGTGTGAGACCAGTTACACTGGTGCCGTGACCCATATGGGTTCACCTCACTCCCTTGGCCTCAGGAGGCAATCTAGGGAAAACAGCTTTTGTTTTAGGATAACTCCCCATCCCCATGCCAGCTGATGAATCCCGCTCTGAAGCAGTGTAAGACCAGTTACATTGGTGCCATTATCTGAATGGGTGTGAGGTTTATGTGAGTGAATAGAACTGAGGCCAACTGGTAGATAGCTATGCAGGTTCACCTCACTCCCTTGGCCTCAAGAGGCAAGCTAAGGGGTGCCAGCTTTTAGCGCCTTTTTAGGACACCTGCCTCCCATGCCAGTTGACGCTGGTTCAAATCCCACTCTGACGTGGTTTACGACCAGTCACATTGGTGCCATGAACTGTGAGGTTTAGGTGGGTGAATGTAACTGAGGCAGCTTTGCAAGTAAATCTCCCCTGGCTTCAAGAGGCTGCAGCAATGCCGGTTGACGCTGATTCGAATACCTCTTAGACTGGTGTGAGTAGGACCAGTTACACCTTAAACCATCATGTCAATAGCTTGACATGGTGGTTTATGATAGATGCAACAACATGTTGCTTCGTGCCACTGATTTCAAACCTGGTGTGACACTTTTTTTTTTTTATTGACATTTAAGAGCTACAAAGTAGGGGGAAACTAACTTTTGCATCGTCTGGCTTCAGAAGCATGTTTTTGGAGTTTATGGACCCAGTCTCCATTCACCTTCAACAGTTCTATTTGTGTTCCACAGAGACGAAAGCAAGTCATGCATTTGGATCATGATGGTGAGTAAATGATGACAGAATATTCATTTTAGGGTGAACTAACTCCTTAAAGAATTGTGCTTTGGACTACAAACCTGTCCAATTTAATGTTCCTTTCCCAGTGTCTATTATTGTTAAGTCACCTGATTAAACAGGTACTATATATGGCCGCTCACCTGTAGCATGTCTTTGTATGTGGGATTTTCCTTTTGTCTTGGTTAGCTGTTGCATTATGACTTCAGTGATCGCCTGACCTGTGGGACTCCTTGACTTGCCACAGCCAGAGATCTGCGGTGGTGCGCACAGACTGCGGTGGTCTCTGTGATTCCATGTATTGAACTGTCAGTGTCCTGTGAATCCTCACTGTTTTGGGACTTGGTGCTGTCTTGTGAATCGGGTTTGTGCCGTGAGGCCCGACTCTGTTCCTCTTTTAGTTCCAGGTAGGAGCGTGAAAAAGTGTGAAATATGGATGTGACTGGGAATGCCATGAGCAGGATTCCACTCAGGATACTGCTGAGTGCCACCACCTGGCCAGGAATGCTGCGTGGAACCATGTCACCGTATCCAACTGTGGTCATGGAAATGACAGCCCACCAGTAGCTCCCGGGGATACTGGTGAATTCCTGCTTGGCGCCCAACTCGCTCTCGGCCAGGAAGACCAGAGGTGAAAACAGTGCCATGGCGACGCACAGGAATAGAAGGAGCAGTCCAAACTCTCGAGTGCAGCGGCGTACGGTCAACCCCAACGTCTGCAACCCCAAAGAGTGACGTGCTAAACGCATCACGTAGAAGATCCGCAGCGCACGAAGAACTCGCAGGACCAATCCCACTTTCTCCAGGTAGTTGTTTCCCGAGCCAGTGGGTCGGTCGCCTACAGACAGTGAGTCCACTATCAAAGTGATGTAATAGGGCAGGATGGCCACCACATCGATGATGTTTAGGGGTGTGCGCAAGAACATGCACTTGCTCTGCGTCTGGATGAAACGGAGCAGGAACTCCAGGGAGAACCAGCCCACACACACGGTTTCCAGCACAAAGATGTTGAAGCACCTCTGGGAGCACTCACCCTGATAAAGGAAACGCATGTTAGTTGAGGTCAGGGTTTGGGTTTCACATTCTTTTGAACCTCTTGAGTCATTTAGAGTCTTTGTGTGAGAGTCATTATGCAGTATATGTCTCAATATATTCTATAAAGTATTATATCCTATATTCTAAAAGAATAGTGTTACACAGGAGTACATTTTAAATAATTTTGAGCTGTTTCGATTTTGTCATGTTCCTGGGTGCACTCACTTTTAACAAGGAAAAAACGGAAAATCATTAAGAAATATCATTCTTAATTTATATACAGTTCCTACTTAAAATGTTTCAAATGTGTTTTTATCATTTTAATTGATATAATTTCAATTTAAATTCAATTTATATTGTTTCCCTGTATCTTTTGTTTCAGTTTCCATCATGTTAGTCTTTTCTATCATCCTTTAATTTACCTGAAAATTCTGACTTTTGTCATTTTCAGGACAGGTAATTATATTCTAGAGATTTCTATTCATCCATCCAAAGTCTAGATAATCAAAACTTTCAAGCCCCAAATAGTTCATAAAGGCATCCTAAAAGTAACCCATTTGACTCCAGTGGTTTAATCAAAATTTAATGAAGCAGTTTACATATTGATATCTTCAGTTGTGTTCCAAAGACATACAAAAGTATATCGGTTTGAAACGACGTGTGGGTGAGTAAATTACGACAGAAATTGCATTTTTAGGGTGAACTATCCCTTTAACTAACAAAAGCCAGTTCCATAATGTCTTTTATTAAGTGACATCATTTTTATGGGACAACAACAGCACATGCATCAGTAAGTATTAGCAATTGATTTGATGAATTCTGTGATGATGATGATGTCATTTGATTTGTCTCACTCTATAACATTCCATCATGTTTGATTAAATTACAGAAATTGTGTTGATAGGCAAATTCACAGAATTTATCTTTGTGTAAGCCAGCTATCAATCGTGAGTGATTTAGTACTTCGTATGTCTAATCAAGTTATAATTAATAAAGTTTAAATGCCTGAGCTTGACCAGAGAATGTTTCTAAAAGTGCTCTACACTTATATAGAATTTCTTTAAAAAAATAACAAGCACATTCATTTTAAAAAGTTAGAGAAATTAAAAGCTATTGTATAACTTCAGTGACTTGTAATTACTTGACAAGAGTCCACTTGAAGTCTGCAGCTGAGGTACTGCATTTAATTTTATAAATGCACTCTCTGGTTTGTAATAATAAAGACAAAAACAAATGTTCCATGAATGCTGAAGACAAGGTCTTGGAAACAACATTAACACATTGAATGTACTTTGAAGAGCAGTGAAGGTCATCACTAAATATGTGAGAGAAAATGGAACAACAGTGAATGTGCCCAGAACTGGCTACACCAGTGTCAGGGCAAAAAGAAATTGGTCATTTCAGACTGAAAAAAACAAACAAAAAATGTATTCGAAAAACCTAAAATGGTCATAACAACAACAACAACAACAACAACAAAAAGATATTCACAGTTAAAAATGACAGCTATTGGAAATGACTGGGAAATATGATAAATACAAAAATAAAATTGACAAAAAAGCAAAAATGCAGAAATAAAGCACACAGCGGTGAAGGGGTGAAACTCTAAAACACCAAGAGTACAAGACAGACACACACACGTTTGTTTTTGTGAATTGTGGGGACATTCCATAGGCGTAATGGTTTTTATACCATACACCGTTTTATACGGTTTTTCTATCCCCCTACACTACTCCTACCCCTAAACCTACCCATCACAGGAAACTGCACATTTTTACTTTCTCCCAAAAAAACTCATTCTGTATGATTTATAAGCCTTTTGAAAAATGGGGACATGGGTAATGTCCTCATAAATCACCCTCTCCTTGTAATACCTATGTCATACCCATGTCATTATACACATTTGTGTCCTGATATGACACACACACACATACACACGTTGTGTTTCCATGTTTTATGGGGACTTTCCATAGACATAATGCATTTATACTGTATAAACTGTATATTTTATCCCCTTTCATAAGATGTTTTTCTCATGGGGACCAAAAATTGTCCCCACAAGGACAAGGATTTTGGATATTGCCATCATTAGGTATCAGGTAAGTTGATCCAGAAGAGGTTGAAATCAGATCAAAACCAGATTAATCGAGTTCTGATCAAAGATTCTTGTTCATGCTTGTTACATTTTTCTTAGATTTTGATGTTTGAATTAGATTATGGGTAACAAAAACCTTTGTCTGTCTTATGGTTTGACTGTAATCATGATGCAAAAACTAACACTAAAATGCAAAACCTAATAAAAGTAAGTAATTACGTCTAAAAACACTGTTCTCAGTAACTACAGAATACATATCCCTGTTTACTTATATGCTTGTATGTCCCCATATGTGTTACGCCGTGGTATTACAGATGGTTTTCTTAAATATTTCCCCCCACCAGGTGGCACTAATCTGTCCATTTTTAACTTTATTGAACTTATATTAATAGAAAAACAGTATAAAATGTTTTTTAAATAATTCTATAAAAATATATTTTATAGAAATAAATGGTCCATAATTAAGATATGAATATTATTTTGTAACACAAATCCCCTCAAAATAACAAATATTAAAGAAAAAACATTGAAAATGAAATATAGTGCATTCATTTAATAAATAATTTAATAGTTAGACGATTAAGGTTTCCGGCCTGTTTTGACCATGAACAACACGAGTGTGACTCCCAAATGAACAAGGGTTAAGGCAACTCTAAAAGAGTCATAATTCTCCAACTGTGCATGAGGCAACAATATACAAACAGAAATTTAGCCTGAATACATGGAGAGAGAAAAGACTTTAAGCCTACAATTTGTCCAAAGGCATCTTACTTACACAATTTAGATTAGTGCTACATGCTAAAGCACACAACACAATAACACCCCCTCAATGAAGAGCAGTGCTGGCACGCATGCTTCTATGCAGCAGGACTGAAAAGAATGGGGGGAGAAAAGTGTAGAGGGAGGCTTAAAAGCATAAACCTCAATGATCTGGAATGACCCAGAAAATGCCGTTTGACCATTGAGCAACAGTGGAATGACGTTCTAAACTTTTAACTTACTCAAACCAGCTTAGATGCAATTGCTGCCAAGGGCTTTCAAGTATAAAGTGGCCACAAAAATGTGGAAACTTTTTGAATATTTAAAATGTCTAAATCTCATTGCATTAAATACAAAACATTAAATCAAGTGGCATCTGCAAACAAACTGTTAATGTTTTTCTCACAACTTCTGAGTAATTTTACGATGACTTCTAATCAGCTGGTGTGCAGGTGATTTTAAGTGGATGTATTAGATCAGGTTACCTCAAACTGCTTGTGGTTGTTTTGCAAATGGGTTTGATCTTTTTGTTATATAATGCATTTACATGTGTTATATAATGCAATTTGTGTATTTTTAAATGTGGCTTTAAGGATAATTCACCCAGAAATGAAAATTCTGTCATAATATACCCTCATGTCATTCCAAACCAGTTTGACTCTTCCTTTTCTGTTAAACACAAAATTAGAGTTTTTTTTAATTTTATTTTTTTATGGAAGTAATAATGGAAGTAAACGGAATGGAAGTCTAGCCTATACCTTGTGGTTCTTTTATTACCCCTCTTTTTTCTTGTTGCAATAAATGAAGGCGAACTTTCACTGTTGTTAGTTGCACTCAAATCATCCTTGTTCACATTACTTAAAAAAACTCATGTAACTACATGAACTTAAATTTACTGAGTTGTTTCTACTAAAAAAAAAAAAAGAGTATTGACAGCTTTACGTAATAAGTGTTTGTTCAGTCAACTTAACACTGCTGAGTAAAATGAACAAAATGGGCAGAGGATCTGTAGTTCCCAGCATGCTTTGCAAGGGACTGCATTAGGAGAGTAAATTTAGGGATTAAAGTGTTATTTTATGTGTTTTTCAGTAAAGGGAAAGATGTTGTTAGTTAGGTTGTTTAATGTTCAGTTATCTTGGACATTTAGAGGAGTTTCTGTAATTTTGTGGCTACCATTATGCAGAAGAGTGTACTCATATACACATATTTATTAGATGGAATTCCTGTCCTCAATAAAATTGAGTTTGTCCAATGAGTTATTTTTTCATTTTGTTTCCAGAAATATGCTTGTTATTTAATAGTTTTCCACTTACACTTGTAGAGCAAATAGTTAATTTAATAAGGTAAATTAAATTGAAAAATGTGTTAACCTAAAATAATAAACTTTTATAAATTTAACATAACATTAAGTAAACTGCACATTCAACTGACAAATTCAAATGGTTTGTATTTACGCAAAGAAATTTTGTCGGCTTTACTTGAATTTCTTTTGTTCGTATAACTAAATGGTTATTTGTAAAAATTACTCAATATAGTTGCGTGGAACCACTTGACGCTGCTTTTTAAAGTAAATTCAACAAGTCCTTTTTGAGTGTAGAGTTATTGCAGAGTAAATTTTAAAATGATGATTAAAAATTAATAATATCTCAGTTAAAGTTACAGAGTATCAGAGCCTTTGTTTATAATGCTAATTAACAGAAATGCATATGCCACATGTGCTATTAAATAACTTAATATGTTATTACTGACACAGATACTGCAAATTGATTAGTAGATCAAACTGACATTTCTGCTTAATGGGCATGTCAAGAATCACACAGTCATACTTGAGCTGTTTGATGCATGAAGCTGTTTCTGAGGAAACAGACTTGTATAATCCTGCAGGCCATGTTTAATTACAAATTACACTGGAAAAAAAAATTAAAATCAATCTGCTCTGAAGTCCTGATTGAAATGTATTAATGAGCTTCATCCAGACAAATATGTTTTCCCATCACAGATCAGACAGGCAGTTAGAAAACTATTTCTAATTTATAAAAGGTTTCATTTTCCTTACGAACCCTGCATGATCCCCAGCTTCCTCTGAAACAATCAGCTTTTTTGCATGCATTTAATGAACTGCATTAATATTTAAAGCTATAATTAAATGTGATTATTGCCTAATAATGAAAAGAGTTGATGAAGAGAATGTTTTAGTTGTTATTTGTGAAGTTTTCCCAAGTTAAAGTGCATGCCTTAAAAGGGATATTATGACATCTTCTGTGGAAAACAAAATGAGATGCATAGCAGAATGGCCATGTTGCTTGTTTCCACACAATGAAAGTTAAAAACGAGATCTTTCAAGTTCTACACTGATGAAGACTCATGAAAGTGGTCCATATGGCTCGTGTGCTATATTTCACGTCTTCTGAAGCCATATGATGGCTTTGTGTGGTGATCCGACTGAAATTTGAGTCGAAAATCTTGACAGCTTTGAAATATGTGGTCACCGTTCACTTTCAAAAGAGCAACAGAACAAACATTCTGGCTAACTTTATGTTCCACAAAAGAAAGTCATTCAAGTTTGGCGGGGTTGTTAAATGATGACAATATTTATTTTCTGGGGAAACTATATACAGAATATACTACAGTATATAAGCAGCCTTGGCAAGGCATGGATTCGTTTAACATTAGTTTTCCTCCAGGCACATTTGGCACGAGGTAATGTGCTAACAGTAATCTGTAATCCATTGTGTTTGTGGATATGTTTCTTATATTTTCCATTTGCATTCACAAGCTATGAAATTAATTTTACATTGTGTGTGTGTGTGTGTGTGTGTGTGTGTGTGTGTGTGTGTGTGTGTGTGTGTGTGTGTGTGTGTGTGTGTGTGTGTGTGTGTGTGTGTGGCATATACCCTATTTTATGGGGACAAAATGTCCTCACAAAGATGGAAATATTGGCATTTTTTTGGCATCATTTGATGGGTAGGTTTAGGGGTAGGGTTATGGGATATAATATACCGGGACATTTTTTGGTCCTCATGAGGAAAACAGTGTATAAATCATACTATGTTATGTTTTTTGAAAACGTAAAAATGCAGAACAGTTTTCTGATGGGTAGGTTTAGAGGTAGGTTTGGGGCTAAGAGATCAAATATATAGTTTGTACAGTATACAAATCATTATGTCTATGGAAAGTCCCCATAAAACATGAAAACACAACATGTGCGTGTGTGTGTTTTTTTTTTTTTTTTCATCCCGGTGGGAACTTCAGCCTGAAGACACACAGACTCATGGGGACTCGTGTCACCGTGGGGGTCTAAATTGAGGTCCACATGAGGAAACAAGCTTATAAATCAGAATGAAGAATGAGTTTTTTTGAAAAATGCATAAAGTTTTGTTTGATGGGTAGGGTTAGGGGTAGGGTTAGTGTAAGGGGATAGAATATACAGTTTGTACAGTATATAATCCATTACGAGTCCCCACAAAGATAGCAAACCAGACATGCGTGTGTGTGTGACAGAGTAAATGCATTTACAATCCATTAGGTCAATTCTCTGAAATGCTCTTATGTCGTGGTTTATTGTTTTGCTTTGATGGGAAGCTATTTGGACGAGGGCTAGGGCATGTTTTTCCTTTTTTGTGCAGTAACACACTGATCAAATTAAAACCAGACAATTACCCATTTGAGCGAACACAGTGCCCTGATCCACTCTGAGCTCAAGACATGGCTTAATCACGCTGCAGGATGAGCTGTGAGTGCGCGTGAGTGGCCATCATTCAACATGACTGATCGGATACGCGCTGATCCAGCATTTTCCCCAACAAATAGAGGGAAAGAGGCCTATAATGCATTCCATCAATATTATTTAACATACACTCTAAAAAATGCTGGGTTAAAAACAACCCAAGTTGGGTTGAAAATGGACTAACCCAGCGATTGGGTTCTTTTAACCCAGTAAATGGGTTGTTTTAACCCAGCGGTTGGGTTAAATGTTTGCTTAAAACAATTTGGGTTGTTTTTAAACCCAGCATTTTTTGTATGTTCAGTTAATTCACTTCACTGAGTGTGAGATTTACTTCAGCTGACCTCTCCCCTATACACTGTAAAAAAAATATTGTTGATTTAACTTAAAAAGTAAGTAACCTGGTTGCCTTAAAATGTTGAGTTCATTGAAATTAAAATTTTTAGTTAATACAATGAAGGAAATGGGTTTAATAAATAGGAACTCAAAATATTATTGTATCTGAACCTCATAAATAAAATTAAAAAAACAAATAGCACAATTTGGCATAAAACACAATTATGCTTAAATATGCTTACAAAATCTTTTAATACTATTTGAATAAAGGGTGATGTCAATTCTCAAAAATGTTCATTGTATTAACTCAAATTTTTTATTTCAATGAACTCAGTTGGTTTGCCATCAATGAATTTTAAGGCAACCAGGTAACTTTTTACCTTTTTATTATAATTTATAATATATAATATATAATTTATAACTTATAATTTTAATCTTTTTACAGTGTAGTATAACATAGTTCATCAGTTGTGCATCATAGTCACAGAAAGAATAACTACATTTAATGTCCATATACCTACTGAGGAATTCTCTACAATGCCACCGTCAAGATGTTGAATGACGGTGAGTCTTGTGTCAGAAAATTGCAATCTACATCAGCGACACCGGGGCTAGTTGTCACACGGGCAACATTTCAGTCAATTTTGAAAGTTGGTTTTAATCACCTTTAGCTGTTTAGCTCAGCTGTTGTAAGCAAATGACACAACTGACATTAGGCAACAGTCAACTTTATAATGAAGGTCGATTTTATGAACTTCTCGGGACTTTTAAAATAAATATCAGGTTTGGGTAAGTTGTCAAATGGGTTTTATGTGTTGTATTTTAATATAATTTATTCATATTTTATATTAAATTATAATTTTTCTGTTCTATAAAAAATAAAAATCTGTTAAAATGTGCTACAAAAATTCTAGATAATTAATAATTATATTAATAACAAAATAAATACAGATATATTGTGTAAGATGGTTATTACACTTTTCCTATTAAAACAAAAGTATTCTTTTCTGTGGTTTCTACTGCGACAATTTACCCCATACAGTGTGACAACATGCAAACTATAGGTTGACATGTTTGAAATAACCTGTAATTATTTATTTGGTTATATCTTTTTTTAGGTATCTGAAAAAAAGAGAAAGAGAACTGTATTGTAAGACAGTAACAATGAATCAAATGCCGTTTTAGTAAGAGTAGGTTATTATTTTTAGTAGAAGTAAGAGCCTGGCCCTGCAGTGTTTTAATGACTGTTATGACGGCAGAAAATGTCTCATGACCCTCTCACATTCCCCACACTTTCTGAAGCCTGTCAACTTCGGAATTCAAAGAGCTGCCTGCTAACAGCTTCTTTGAATTTCATTTCCAAATTTCAAGTGAATATGTGCACAGCCTTTGCTTTTAATTTGTTATGAATAAAGACTTTTGCATAAATGTAACTCTGTGTGTAACCCTGATATCTGAAAGTCTGCATTCATGTGGATATAAAGCAGAGATGCACCCTAGACATAAACTTTGGTCTTCTCTGTCAAATTTTGCTTCTAACTAGAAAAAATTGTGGAAGTCTGACATCTCTTGTGAAAAAGTACACTTTAGCATACTTTTAAAAAGAATTTACTTACACTAAGTGGAACTTGGTATATATGGAAATATGGTATATAAATATGTATACTGCCAATGTACTGACAAGCATTTATAGTAAACTAAAATAAACTTAAATGTAATTTCTATTGACACTTGAATGTCATGTATTTACATTTATTTGTAATTAGTTACATCTTTTATGAAAATGCAATTTAAAATATATGAAATATTTAAATGTAATATCAGTCAAATAACAGATTGTGATCAAGTATGTAAGTCAACACTACAAAATAAGTGTATATTACTAAAACATAACTATTTGTAAAACATAACTATTTGTATAAGTGTATATTACTAAAACATAATTATTTAATAAAGTAAAACTTTTCATTTGACATTACAAAGCACACTTTAAAAGTGTATTAAGTGTGTTAAGAAAGTCATGAAAGTGTACTCTCTTTAAGTGCACTTAAGTGGACTTTTATGTCATTGATATTATATTATGGGCAAGGTCAGTTTTTAAAGATATACTTTTAATATTTCAAGTGCACTATAAGTGCACATTCAATAAAATTAAGCACTCTTCTTTTTCACAAAGGATGCCTCGGTCAAAAGAGCTTTCTGGAAAAGGTCACAAAACTGTGGAGTCTACCAATAGTGTGAAAATGGGATAAATCTAAAAGTGGTCATCCAACCAAAATCTAGATGTATAATATTCACACAAAAAAACACCAGGGTAACATCTAGGCTGTATGACTGTCTTGCATTGGCTAAGGTTAGTGTTTAGGAGTCCACTATCAGTCAAACATTGAACATGAATGGTGTGCATGGCAGGATAGTAAGGAGGAAGCCAATGCTCTCCAAAAACGACATGGCTGCATCTAAAGTCTAAAGCCAAACACTACGTATGTTGATGAACCAGAAGTCTGCTGCACTCAAAAAAATATGACACATTTAAATTCTGTTCACTTTACTTAAACATATCTAATTTTGTCACAAATTAATTTAATTGTGTTCAATCAACCTAATATATTTAAAACTGAAGTTTACTTAATTAAGTTGTTTTAAAACTACATGAAATATTTGTGTTGACATAACTAACTGGGCAGTGGATCTGTAGTTCCCATCATGCTTTACAAGGGACTCCATTAGGAGAGTAAATTTAGGGATTAAAGTGTTATTTTATGTGTTTTTCTGTAAAGAGAAAGATGTTGTTAGTTAATGTTAGTGTTTAATGTTCAGTTATGTTGGACATTTAGAGGAGTTTCTGTAATGTGTTTTAATTTTGTGGTTACCGTAATGCTGAAGAGTGGCGCCTGTGCTTAGGGTGTGATCTATGCTAATGTCAGGAGTGACACCTCTTTCCTTCATACATTGTGTATGATGATAAATGAAACTGCTTATAATTGATTTTCCAATTAAATGTTTTAATTTAAGTTTGACAAGTATAAAAAAGTAATGTTATAAGTATATAAATATAATTTAAACTGCATTTAATAAAATTGAGTTGGACCAACTCAATTACATTGTCCAAAATTGAGTTGGACCAACTCAATTACATTTCATTGCATGAATTAGTTTTTTTATGAGTTGAGGCTACACATATTTATTGGATGGAAAACCTGCCCTCAATTAAATTGAGTTTGTCCAATGAGTTATTTTTTTTGAGTGTGGAAGAATATGTTGTGCACAAATGACTCCAAAATAACACTTCTTAGTTTAAACAACAATACATTTAGTGAAAACCAAACTCAACTTTAAAGGATACTGCACTCAAAAAATTATTCTAGCTGTTTGCTCAATTTAAATAAAATAAGTTGAAACAACACAAATCTTTAGTTTTTTACTTAATTGCCATTTTACTCAATTTTATTACGTTAAATAAAATACAATTTGTAAAATGTTAAGTTAACCTAAACCATTTGTGTTGGCACTACATGAATCATTTATGTTGCGCTGACTGAACTGGGCAGTGCATTTCTAGTTCCCAGCATGCTTTGCATAGGTATGGGTCTAGTCTTGACTAAATAAATTTAAGTTCAAACAAAAAGATTACAACAAATAATTTCAAACCAATTAGATTTTGTTGGAAAAACATAATTCAATTTTGTGGAAAAGTTTACTTAATTTAATTAAGTTCGTTCAACAGCTTATTTTTTGAGTGTGGAAACAGCAACATAAAAGTGTCATTAAAAAAGACAAATATTATTACAGATTTTTTAATTGTCCCTAAATTATCTCCTAAAGCAATATTCTGAAATGCTTGTACAGTACAATGACTATCAATTTTCCAAGATTCTCACCATTTTGAAAGGCAATGCTATTGTATATTGATATGTTTTGCTTTCCTAAATTGTCCACTAGGAGTGATAATACCAAACAAATATGCTCATCCTTACAATGTGCCGTTGGTGAGTTTGGCTTTGTAATTGCCGTTTAAATGTTGTATCACATTCACATTGAAAAAAACAACAGTTTAACAGTAAGTTAAAATCTGCTCAGATACAGGCTTTTTGTTGTGGTTGCGTAACTGTTTTCAGGATGAAATGCTTCTGTCTATCATCACCTTTTTTATTTCCTTCTAAATCGGGCAGCAATTAAGTAATCATCTTTGACAGCCCTCTCATATGTCTCTTGCTTTCTCTCATTCTCTCAGTCAGGGTCAAATGTTTCCAGTGCTCTCCTGTCTGAGTGTGTGGGCACGTCTGAGTGCTTCAGCTGGATTTTGGTGCTCCAGTCCATCAGTACAATTGGCCTGTCCTATAGTTACAGACAGCTTTGATATATTAACTGTAAAACCCTATACAGGTGAGTGACAGGAGAAATTATGTCTTCAAGGTTTAATGATATTATCAATATTTTTAATTTTCACGATACATGACTGCTTCACTTGCGTCATTCTGTCAATATTCATTTAGAATCACATGAGAACAAAATGTTTTGTGAGACCTGTCTTTCTTTCTCCCACTGGACTCTCTCGCTCAGTCCCAGCGGCTGCTAGACACCATAACTCAGGGTCAAGTGCTCTATTAGACGCTAAATAAACTGACAACTATGATATTGCTCTCTTCCCTTTGTCGGAGCTTGTTCAGGATCTCAGAGGGGCATTTGAGCTCTGATGGATGAGACCAGTCACCTATGGTATAAAGGTGTGCGTATGAGTGCAAAATCTTTATTTTTGTCAATAACTGTTTTAGTCTTGACACTTGTAACACTAGGTTGCACTGCATGTAAATGCCTGTGCATATGCGTAATGCGTAAAAGTGTATGTGTACTAGATTAACTGAGACTTGTTACAGCACTTGCATGCTGTTGTCCCCTGTTTGTTTTAGTTGCTTCTATTGCTCTCATTTGTAAATTGCTTTGGATAAAAGCATCTGCTAAATTATTAAATGTAAATGTACATAGACATAACAGATGTGTATGGCAATCCTGACCTGTAATGGTGTAAATGGTATATATATATATATATATATATATATATATATATATATATATATATATATATATATATATATATATATATATATATATATATATATACACTCACCTAAAGGATTATTAGGAACACCTGTTCAATTTCTCATTAATGCAATTATCTAATCAACCACTCAGATGGCAGTTGCTTCAATGCATTTAGGGGTGTGGTCCTGGTCAAGACAATCTTCTGAACTCCAAACTGAATGTCAGAATGGGAAAGAAAGGTGATTTAAGCAATTTTGAGCGTGGCATGGTTGTTGGTGCCAGACGGGCCAGTCTGAGTATTTCACAATCTGCTCAGTTACTGGGATTTTCATGCACAATCATTTCTAGGGTTTACAAAGAATGGTGTGAAAAGGGAAAAACATCCAGTATGCAGCAGTCCTGTGGGCGAAAATGCCTTGTTGATGCTAGAGGTCAGAGGAGAATGGGGCGACTGATTCAAGCTGATAGAAGAGCAACTTTGACTGAAATAACCACTCGTTACAACCGAGGTATGCAGCAAAGCATTTGTGAAGCCACAACATGCAC
Source organism: Paracanthobrama guichenoti (assembly GCA_018749465.1). NCBI lineage: Eukaryota > Metazoa > Chordata > Actinopteri > Cypriniformes > Gobionidae > Paracanthobrama > Paracanthobrama guichenoti. The sequence continues at coordinate 19,919,923 of CM031961.1, read as the reverse complement.
AACCTTGAGGCGGATGGGCTACAACACCAGAAGACCCCACCAGGTACCACTCATCTCCACTACAAATAGGAAAAAGAGGCTACAATTTGCACGAGCTCACCAAAATTGGACAGTTGAAGACTGGAAAAATGTTGCCTGGTCTGATGAGTCTCGATTTCTGTTGAGACATTCAGATGGTAGAGTCAGAATTTGGTGTAAACAGAATGAGAACATGGATCCATCATGCCTTGTTACCACTGTGCAGGCTGGTGGTGGTGGTGTAATGGTGTGGGGGATGTTTTCTTGGCACACTTTAGGCCCCTTAGTGCCAATTGGGCATCGTTTAAATGCCACGGCCTACCTAAGCATTGTTTCTGACCATGTCTCACCTAAAGGATTATTAGGAACACCATACTAATACTGTGTTTGACCCCCTTTCGCCTTTAGAATTGCCTTAATTCTACGTGGCATTGATTCAACAAGGTGCTGAAAGCATTCTTTAGAAATGTTGGCCCATATTGATAGGATAGCATCTTGCAGTTGATGGAGATTTGTGGGATGCACATCCATGGCACGAAGCTCCCGTTCCACCACATCCCAAAGATGCTCTATTGGGTTGAGATCTGGTGACTCTGGGGGCCATTTTAGTACAGTGAACTCATGTTCAAGAAACCAGTTTGAAATGATTCGAGCTTTGTGACATGGTGCATTATCCTGCTGGAAGTAGCCATCAGAGAATGGGTACATGGTGGTCATAAAGGGATGGACATGGTCAAAAACAATGCTCAGGTAGGCCGTGGCATTTAAACGATGCCCAATTGGCACTAAGGGGCATAAAGTGTACCAAGAAAACATCCCCCACACCATTACACCACCACCACCAGCCTGCACAGTGGTAACAAGGCATGATGGATGCATGTTCTCATTCTGTTTACGCCAAATTCTGACTCACCATCTGAATGTCTCAACAGAAATCGAGACTCATCAGACCAGGCAACATTTTTCCAGTCTTCAACTGTCCAATTTTGGTGAGCTTGTGCAAATTGTAGCCTCTTTTTCCTATTTGTAGTGGAGATGAGTGGTACCCGGTGGGGTCTTCTGCTGTTGTAGCCCATCCTCCTCAAGGTTGTGCGTGTTGTGGCTTCACAAATGCTTTGCTGCATACCTCGATTGTAACAAGTGGTTATTTCAGTCAAAGTTGCTCTTCTATCAGCTTGAATCAGTCAGCTCATTCTCCTCTGACCGCTAGCATCAACAAGGCATTTTCGCCCACAGGACTGCCGCATACTGGATGTTTTTCCCTTTTCACACCATTCTTTGTAAACCCTAGAAATGTTTGTGCGTGAAAATCCCAGTAACTGAGCAGATTGTGAAACACTCAGACCGGCCCATCTGGTACCAACAACCATGCCACGCATTTAAACCTTTTTATTTTACAACAAAAGGGTACCAAATCAAACACTAAAAATGCAAAAGGGGGGGAAACGGGTATAGCACTTTAGCATTAAAAAGAGTACTCATTTTGGAAATAATATACTTTAAAACAATACTTAAATGAAAACTGAATGTAATGTTTTCAGACACTTAACTGCATGCAATCTGCAATTAAATGAAAATGCATTATGTATATATTAAATGCAATTATCGGAACTTTAGAGTACTATTTTGACTCACTTAAAGTAAAACTTCTAATTTGACATTACAAAATACAAAAATAGTGTACTCTCTAAAAAGTACTCTCAAGTGGCCTTTTATTTCATTAATATTATATTATCTGCAAATAGTTTATTTATTTATTTATTTATTTATAGTATTTTTAAGATGTAAAGTACACTACAAGTGTACATTCAATACAATTAAGTGCACTTCTGTTGCTGTTTCACAAGGTCTACTGAATCTGGAGAATAATCAAGTATGCTCAGAAAACATGGCATTTATCATCGTCATCTGTGCGAGAAAAGCTACTCACAGAACTCATCAAGTGTTTTTTTTTTTTCAGTCTGTCTCTGAGTCGCTCAACTAATTCTCTAATTGAGGCATTTTAGTGCATCACAAACTCATTATAGATAACAGCAGGTTTTCTCAGAGGCCACAGATAATGTGTCTAGTGTGATAATGTAATTGTTTGCTGTTGTATAATGAATGAATTGAGAGTTAGGTCAGGCTTTGAGTTGAGTTTGTACACTTATTGTGACATTAGCGTAGGGTAATGTAGCATATGAAGCTATAGTCTCAGACGGCATGCAAACAGACCCACCAAGTTTTTTATAAGTTATTAAGTGTAACGGAGGCCAGCTAGTAGTTCCTGGGCGAGTAAACCTCACTCAAGAGACGCTCTAGCGACTGATGTTAGAGGTTGCAGCCTTTAGCCTCCTTCTTAGAGCGTCCAACTCTCATGCCGACGGACCCAGGTTTGAGTCCCGCTTGGAGCGGGCGGTTCAAACAGGAGGGGTTACGTAAGCTGCTAGAATTAGCACTTAGGGCCAGTGGCTGGATTTGCCAAAGGTTTTGTGAGGTTCATGGCATCAAATCTTTCTCAGGCCTTTGGACCCCAAGTACTAGTGTACTAAAGTGGAGCATGCTTTACTATACTTTTAAATAAGGAAATAATTTACTTAAGTGTGAACTGAATGTAATGTTTATGTACACTTAAATGCATATTAACTGCAAAATGTATTAGTTAAATTTATATTCAATTGAAATAGCTGAACTTTAGTTTTAGTTTTTTTTTACAAGTGCACATTCAATACAATTACACTGTCAGAAAAAAAGATACATTGCTGTCACTGGGGCGGTACCCTAAGGTACAAAACCGAAAAGGTACTGATATGTACCTTTAAGGTACTAATACACACTCTTAAAGTACTGATATGTACCTTTAAGGTACTAATATGTACTATTGGGGACCCCTAAATTTCATCTATATTACCGATCTGCCCGCATTGACACTATATGATACTTGAAATTAGCTGGATAACATCACCGTTTCACCAGAACGGCTGTACAAATTCTGTTGCATTATTTTCCTGTTAACAATGTGAAGCTGCTTTGAAACAATTGGACTTGTTAAAGCGCTATATAAATTTTAAGCGCTATATAAATAAAGGTGACTTGACTTGATTTAGGGGTGAGTAAGGTACAGCACCAGTGACAGCACTGTACCTTTTTTGAGAGAGTGTAGGTGCACTTATTTTTCATAAGGGTTTGATCCAAAGATGCTTTTTAAACTCACTTAATTGTTTGTTAGGTGACTATCAATATTGGCCTTACGGGCAGTACAATGGTTATATATTAGCCATTTTCACCAATGACACAATCCCATGGCCTGTAATCACAGAGATGCAGTGCTTTAAAAAACAAACAAAAATACAATACTGTACAATGCGCCTCTCAGTCAGATCAAGTCAACTGTGTGTGTGTTGTTCAGGTATTCCCTACGTTGTGGGGGATAAAATGCCCCCATAAGGATGGCAATGCAAGAAATCTTTGACATTGTGGGGAAAGGTTTTGGTCCCCATGAAGAAAACCGCTTATAAATCATATTACTGTATATGTTTTTTTGAAAAGCTAAAAATGCAAACCTAATATATGTGTGTGTCTATACTTGATTGTTTAATGTTGGTGACTGTATGCATGTGTTCACATGGATATTCATATGTCTTTTTCTGTGTGTGTGTGTGTGCGTGCGCGTGCGTGCATGTGTGTGTGTGTGTGTGTTCCGGAGCAGAATTCATTGCTGCCAGTGATTGATTGTCCCTTTGAAGATAAAGAGCTCCCTGGATTCCTCCTGCTGTTCTTCAGCATGGTCCTTTGATTGTGAAGACACCTCTCTCTCTCTCTCTCTCTGCTTTAATCTCCGCCGTCTTTATTGATGTCATTCGGAGGTCTGTGCACTAGCACACAAACACTCCTTAGACACTCGGAATGGTTGAGGAATACTACAACAAGTCCTGGGAACAGGAACATCATTGTGGTTGTTGGGTTTTCCCTTAAACTCTAATCACATCTGATGTCAATATTGTCATTAATAGTCGAGACGTTTTAGGGTCGTATAACTGTTATACGTCTTGGCTTGATTAGCACATTATAAATAGTGTATTTGAAGTTCACTGCAGCAAATATAACTAAAGTTTCTTCTACTGTTAAATTTTTAATTAGTTCAATATTAAAACTGCTTAGGAAAGTAAGCCCCTTGTGTTACAGACCAAAAAGCAAAGATAAAAAATGAACTGTAGATGAATGTGTGTGGGGGTCAGATTTTTCTGTTTTTGTTTCTGTTTAGGATTTAGGGTATAGAAATTAGCATACTATATATAAAGCAACAGAAGTCTCCATTGCATGCTTCATAGGCAATCCCAAAATGCACTAAGAACAATTAAGAACCACAAGCTGTGAAAAATAAGATGATGGATGAAGCGGGAATTACACTGTATATGTATTTAATACTCTTATACTAATTCCAGTATTATTGACACTGTAAAATAGTTTGTTACACTTTATTTTAAGGTGTCATTGTGTAATTATATAAATAAGTAATATTATTTAATAACATGTAGGTTTAGGGTTAGGTGCTGTAATTACGAATAATTTACTCTTATTAGTGTAGTAAGTACATGTAACGTATAACTAAAAATAAAGTTCTAATTTAAAAAAGGGTCAGCATGGTTGCCCTGACTGGTCTGCAGCTATGCAGCCCCATACGCAACAAACTGCAATGCTGAATGCACTGTGTATTCTGACACCTTTCTATCAGAACCAGCATTAACTTCTTGAGCAATTTGAGCTACAGTAGCTCGTCTGTTTGATCGGACCACACGGGCCAGCCTTCGTTCCCCATGTGCATCAATGAGCCTTGGCCGCCCATGACTCTGTCGCCGGTTCACCACTGTTCCTCCCTTGGACCACTTTTGATAGATACTGACCACTGCAGACCGGGAACACCCCACAAGAGCTGCAGTTTTGGAGATGCTCTGAACCAGTCGTCTAGCCATCACAATTTGGCCCTTGTCACTTACAGTTTTTTACAATCGTTTACAATCTTGAAGTTCAGTTTTTTTTAGGGGTTGAAATAGTCCCTGAAAATGACAAAACCTCTCATTAGAGATGTCCTTAATTGCTAAACTGATTAATAAATAAAGAAAATAATGTAGTTTAAATGTCTAGTGTTTTAGGGGTTGTTTGGTCTATAGTAATTATAATTAGCTTTAAACAATAAAAGTCACTGGGATGTCCTCAGGAATACAATGAAACAAAGAAACCGAGAGTGAATGTTGGCGCTGTGTGTGTGTGTGTGTGTGTGTGTGTGTGTTGTGTGTTGTGTTGTGTTGTGTTGTGTTGTGTTGTGTTGTGTTGTGTTGTGTTGTGTTGTGTTGTGTTGTGTTGTGTGTGTCTGTGTGAGTAGCACATGTGTGCTAGTGATAGAGGAACAGCTGCCAGGCTTTTACAATAGTTCTGTGGAATATGGCTAATTTGGTATTCATGAGATTGGGCCTTGGACTTGAGATACTGTCCCCCTGGCTGTCATGCCTGTTTCTGTCAGAAAAAATATACCCCTAAAGTACACAGTCTAGCTACTGAGACTCTCTCTACACACACACACACACACACACACACACACACACACACACACACAGAGAGCGTACACAAACATCTCATGTATCTGAATTGTTTACAGAGAAAATGATTCACATCATCAATTGCAGAGAGATGCAGAGATGAAGGAGAACTCAGTTTTTGTCAAAGGCCAAACTGAGAGTAGGTTTTATACCCAGAGGTGTTTTAAGTAGCTATACTCCAACCTAAATATCATTAACTTAGCATTTTATTAGTTTAAAATGTGTGCTGCATTTTTGCTTAACATAAACTCTTAAGTGAAAAGTTCACTGAAGTCTGCATCAAATTTGATTTCCAGTGTAATTCTCTTCTGTTTAATGTTTAAAGGGATAGTTCCCCCAAAAATGAACATACAGTCATCATGTTATTCCAAATCCATTTGATTTTCCTTCTTGCATAGAACACAGAAGTAGTCATTTTGAAGAATGTACTGGTTGTTCATTACCCAACCAATAAATCATTATTGGAGCTTTCAGCCATCATAAAGGGTACAAAAGCACCATAAAAAGTGTAATAAAATCAGCACAACCACTATATTTATATATAATCTGTAGATTCCTTACTTCTGTTTGGACTTTTCACATTTAAAAACAATCAAACTCTTTTAAACTGCTTGGAAGACTCCTGAAACTAACCATGTGTGATTGGGGTTGATAGAAACTGTGTGTGAGTGAGTTGGACATATCTGTTTTGTGATGTCACTGCAACCCATGTCTTTGGAAATATGCAAGATTACATTCATAGTCACACAAAAACATTCTTCAGCTTACTGTCAGACAGCTGATGCTGCCTGGTGTGATATTTACTTTAGGTAATTACACAGCAGAACAATCTTTTTCATAATTTTTTTTGTCTTGTTTCACAGTAAAAAAAAACAAAAAAAAAAAAAAACATTCTAACAATGAGATATGTCATTTAAGAAGCAAAAATGCATAAGACCCCACACTGACCACAATAAATATTTAGACATTTAAAGTATAGAAAAGACACTTATAGTCCACCAAAAAATGAACATTCTTACGTCATTTACTCAGCATCATGCCATCCCAGATGTATATGACTTTTTTCTGATGAAGATTTTTAGAAAAATAATCCATCTCCGTGAGTCCATATAATGCAAGTGTACGGGACCTCCAAATTTGATGCTTCAAAAAAAAAAACCACACATCCGGCCAACTGTCATACACTGTCATCAGCATGTTAATAGGTTAGTTCACCCAAAAATGAAAATTTTTAGTTCACCCTTAAGTTATCCTAGGTGTATATTCTTCTTTCAGACGAATACTAGTCTGAGTTAAATTAAAAATGTCCTGGCTCTTCCCAGCTTTATAATGGCATTGAGTTGGTTCATTTTTGAAGTCCATAAAAGTGCACCTATCCATCAACTGCTCTACACAGCTCTGGGGGGTTAATAAAAGCCTTCTGAAGCAAAGTATATCCATATTTGAAACTTTATAGACTAAAATAACTCTTTTCGCCGAACGTTGACGCGTACCGCTGACCGCCAGAAGCTAGTTATTTTAGTATATAAAGTTTTAAATATGGATATTTTCTTTTTCTTTTTTATTAACCCCCCAGAGCCGTGTAGAGCAGTTATATGATGGACAGATGCACTTTTATGGACTTTTTTAATATAACTCCGATTTTATTCGTCTGAAAGAAGAATGTCATATACACTTGAGGGTGAGTAAATCATGGGCTAATTTTCATTTTTGGGTGAACTAACCCTTTAAGAAGAGTAATGTAAGTGTGCTTCACAACATGCTGACATTCATAACAAGCGAACGCATGTATGACAGTTGGTCGTCCACGATGGTTTATAGTTTATAGTTATAATAGCATTTAGCTTCAGAAGACATTAATTCACAAACTGGGGTTGTGTGGATTGTTGTCATGTTCACTTTGTGTGCCTTTTGAAGCCTCAACTTTGAGGGATCTCACTGATTGTTTTTCTAAAAATCTTTGTTTGTGTTATTCTGGAGAAAGAAAATCATATACAAGAGGGAAAGCAAATGTTTGGGTGGAAAAAGTTATTTTACTAATGGAGAAAGTTATTTTTCTACTTTTTTGGACAACTAGAACAAATAGTTGCACAAGCCTTAGTCTGGAGCATTTAAGTGTACACTCACCCTCTCCTCTTCCTCCCTCATGTCAGGCATAGTGCTAACACACAGTGTAACTGCTGTGATGGCCACAAACACCACCGAGAGGCAGGCAAAGATCTTCCCAGGAATCCCAGAGTGAGGGTTCTCCACCATGTCTCTGAGGCTGTGCATGCACCCAGCCAGGCGACCCTCTTCTGGGCTCCCGACACCTGGCGCCTCCTCATACGACTGGGGCGAGGTCAGCTCGACCTCCTCCTCCTCCTGCCGGAGTCTCTCGCGCTGCTCCTCCTGCCGAAGACGGAGTTTTCTCAAGCAACACCACTCCAGGCTGGCCTCCTCCACACCCCAATACAACAGCTCCTCCTGAAAGGACAATGCACACATCTCCCGCAGAAGACGGAGCTTCCCGGCTGCCAGGAATGTGACGATGGAGCGGAAGGCGCTGGGGCTTCGGTCGAAGAAGAACTCGTTGCAGTGCGCATCATAGTCATCACATAAGTCAAGGATTTCCTCTGCATTGCTGCAGCTATGTAACTTTCCCAGGCGCGTCAGTGGGAACTCCTCAAGAGTGGACCATGGTATGCGATAACGGATGCCGCCCACATTGATGATGGCGGCACGGTCAATTAAAGCACCCTCATCTGCTCCAGCCCCTCGATTCCGGTGAACCTCGTCCTCATGTACGCCGGGCTTGCGCTGCAGTTGCACGCGTTTATAGAACACACCCTTTTTGCTGCTGATTTCATGAGGGTTCTCCACATGCTTAAAGTGGAAGGAGGTAAACTGATGATCAGTGCTGCCTGCTAGGAAAGCCACCTCTTGGTACATCTCTGCCACGTGGCTGTGCAGGCCGTACACTCCACAAATTCACAGTCTACCAGGTCACGGTGGTCATCATGGCGGAGCTTTGAGAGATAAAAGAGGCAGATATTAATAATTAAGACTTATGCTCCAGGTTGTGCAACCACAAGGGGCACAACACCAAAAAATTAGCACAGAAAACAACAGATTAATTAGTCCAGATATATATCCCACAAGACACTGAAAATACTCCACAACACAAAGGAAAAAGTCCCTTGTACACGGCACATAATTAAACGGTTTCCAATTTTTTGCAACAGTGGTAGTATATTTGAATGAACAATATGCACTTTTTCTTCATGTTATCTGCACCCAGATATTCCTATTAATTGTCAGAAAATGTCCACCAGATGACGCAAAATGTCATTTTGACAGCTACAGAGCTTTTGTATAAACTACTGATTGGACGTCTGCATTTTTGTATTCCCGTCCATGGACAGTCACAGAAGGCAGAAGTGCATTATGGGTGTTTTTTCTCAGTTTTCTCATCATGTAGTATAGATTTTGTTTAAAGTGTTTCTCCTGCATAGACAGCCACACTTTGAAAACTCTTTCAGTTTTTCAGTTCTTTAAACTTTAAAGTTAGAATAGATTACAAGAATGCGATTATGACCCCAATAGGGCTATCAAAGCGGACCCCATTTCTGTAATCTGATGGATTTTTGAGTTCTTTGCCACTGTCGCCATTGGTTTGCTTAGTTCAGGACACTTAATATTCAGTAATATTATTGTTTTGACTGCCCTGACACTATCGGATAAGAACAAAACTTGAACTGAACTGAGCTGGATGATGACAACACTGTTTTGTGCAGAGCTGCTTTATAGCTGATTCGACTTTGTTTCATAATTGAAGAATTTTGCAACACTGACACTGTTATTGAACTGAACTGAATCACAGTGAATCACCAAAATGACTTCAGCTGAATAATTACATTATCGTCTTTACAGCAAAAATGTATTCTGTCTGCATCATTTATCATCATTTTGCTGTTTAACACTGTATGATTTCAAGATTCAAGATTCAAGATTCAAGAGTTTTATTTGTCACATACACAGTTATATACAGAATATACAACCGGCAGTGAAATGTAAACAGGTCCGCTCCATGGACAGTGCAAATTCACAGTTAAAAACACAAGGAAGAAATTATAATAGAAATAGGATATAAAAAAAAAGTACTATATATATATATATATATATATATATATATGTCTATATCTGTAGAATTATAAATAATCAAGTCAAGAGAAAAAAAAGGTAACAAATAAGGATAAAGTGGAATAAAATAATTGAAGTAGACTTTGCAGTGAGTAAACTGTAGACTTATAAATTTGTAGATTTTAACTTATAAACTTATAGATTTGTTCAGATGTTTAATGCCCCCTTTAATTTTTTTTTAAATAATCCCTTTAGCACTCTATAGATAACAACAACAACATCACAAGACACAATCAGAGCTGGACATAATAGTCCCCATATAAGGGAACTGTGCACAACTTGTCTTAAAGGAATAGAACTGGTTGTTATTTTCCCCCATGCAATAACAATTAATATGGACTAGACCTTTCAAGCATCAAAAATGGTCACAAAAGAACCAGGTGCTTAAGATATATTCCACGTCTTCTGAAGCCATATACTGAGCTCTGTGAGGATCAGAATAAAATTAATTGTTATTCACTCACAATAATGACAGCCACATTAGCACCCTTAGTGTTCATGGGAGTTTGTGAAACAAGTAGTGATGTTTGTCAACGATTGATTTTTTGATTTGGATCTTTTAAATGAATCCGATTTACAAAACAATTGTGAATGAATTATTCACGGACCAGTTCAACTAACTCATTGATTTAGTATATTGAAAGTGCCCCTGTAGTGCCCCTGTAGTGTACTTCAAATCTTTAAAAAAGTATATTTAAAAAGGAAAAAACTACACACACACACACACACACACACACACACACACACACACACACACACACACACACACACACACACACACACACACACACACACACACAGTATATACACTATATTGCCAAAAGTATTGGGACACCCCTCCGAATCATTGCATCCAGGTATTCCAATCACTTCCATGGCCACAGATGTATAACATCAAGCACCTAGGCATGCAGATTGCTTCTATAAACATTTGTAAAAGAATGGATTATGTTGCCACCTGTGCAATAGGTCCATTTTGTGAAATTTCCTCACTACTAAATATTCCACGGTGTTAGTGGCATTATAACAAAGTGGAAGCAATTGGGAAAAACAGTGACTCAGCCATGAAGTGGTAGGCCACGTAAAATCACAGAGCGGGGTCAGCGCATGCTGAGGCGCACAGTGCACAGAAGTCGCCAACTTTCTGCAGAGTCAATAACTACAGACCACCAAATTTTGTGTGGCCTTCAGATTAGCTCAAGAACAGTGTAGAGAGCTTCATGGAATGGGTTTCCATGGCCGAGCAGCTGCATTCAAGCATTACATCACCAAGTGCAATGCAAAGCGTCAGATGCAGTGGTGTAAAGCACGCCGCCACTGGACTCTAGAGCAGTGGAGACATGACTCTGGAGTGACGAATCACGCTTCTCTGTCTGGCAATCTGATGGACAAATCTGGGTTTGGCGGTTGCCAGGAGAACGGTACTTGCCTGACTGCATTGTGCCTAGTGTAAAGTTTGGTGGAGGGGAGATTATGGTGTGGGGTTGTTTTTCAAGGACTGGGCTTGGCCCCTTATTTCCAGTAAAAGGAACTCTTAATGCTTCAGCATAGCAAGACATTTTGGACAATTTCATGCTCCCAACCACAGTTTGGGGATGGCCCACACCAGTGCACAAAGCAAGGTCCATAAAGACACGGATGAGCGAGTTTGGTGTGGAAGAACTTGACTGGCCTTTAGAATGAATTAGAGTGGAGACTGCGAGCCAGGCCTTCTCGTCCAACATCAGTGCCTGACCTCAAAAATGCACTTCTATATATATATATATATATATATATATATATATATATATATATATATATATATATATATATATATATATATATATATATAAGTTTATATATATACTTAAATATATATACTTAAGTTTCTTAACACACTTAAGTATACTTTTATAAAGTGGAATTTGTAGAGTCAATTTTAAAGTTTTACTATAAAGTACGATTTAAATCACTGTTTTATTAATATTTTGTCATGTTTTAAAGTACACTTATTTTGATATGTTGACTTACATACTAAAGCACATGTATTTGATTATAATTGTAAATATTGAGTGTTATTCGATATTACATTTATACCCGATTCGATATTACATTTTTACAGACAAGGTTTAAGATTAATCCCAGACTAAAATGTTTAAGCTGTTTTACAGTAACTGAAAGCAACTTGCAGTGGCATATCTTAACATATGTTACTGCCATTGTTTTGTTTAAAGAAAAGATGCACACCAGTAATGTTTTTTTCTAGGTCACATTTATAAAAGCTACTTAAACACCCTAATAGAACTAAGGCCTAATCCTGGCTTAATCTAAACCCTGTCTGTGAAACCAGGCCTTAAAGTTAACGTTTGGAAGATGTACTAAACTGCTTCATCATTACAAATATATTTTAATACACGACATACAGGTTTCAATATGCAGTAAATTACATTAAAAGTATATTTTAGTTTACACTAAATTATTGTCAGTACATTCAGCTTAACCGTATTTCACAGACAGTAGAAGTGATTATAAAATGACATACAAAAATGTTCTTAAGTCTTACTTAAAAACACTTTCAGCTAATTGCATTTAGTATACATTTAAACTATAATACATTTGCATTTAATTGCAATTAATTAAGTCTCTGAAAGCATTACATTTAGTTCACACTTAAGTATACATTCTTTTAATAAATTTCCAGTTTTCTCTGCCCTGCTGAAGATTTTGACTGAAAATGAGAGCACTTTTGCACGGGTGCAGAATTGATCCTTTCCAATCCATCATTCCATGAACTCTGGATTTAGAATAAGTAGTTTCAGCACGTTGACGTCTCGAGGGCAGAAATACTCATCAAAAATACGTAATGAACGATTAAAGGATTTCAAACATCACAATTCATACTAATTCATATTAATATATTCACTGATTAATTGTCTCAGTCTTCTAATACAACATCACATTCTCCTGACTCCTGACATATTTGCATATTTTAAACAGTAGTGAAAATAGGTTCTCCCATGGCTTTGGAAGTCTTAACTGCTCACGAGTCTCTGGATGCAGTAAATTCATGTCACAACGCGAAGTTGAATCCCAAAGCAGAGGAATTAATTATGATGTTTTCTTTTCTATTCATGGGTAAGTTCCTAAATGAGCCATGTTCTCTACACAATGACAGAGTAAGGTCCAATGCTCTCAAACGAACATGGGTATAATTAGTGTGACTGCAATAGGAGCTTTATGAAACAGACCTTCTCACACCTGAGGATTCAATCTGTAAATTCGGAGAAACGGCCATCGGTCTCACAAAGGCTAGTCGACCTTTTGTGAAATTAAAGCCTTTTGTGAAATTAAAGCATGATGTATTCCAACAGCATGTCTGAGCAGAAAGGAATCTCAGACTCGTATCCCTCATTATTTATATTTATTAAGATGTCAGAAAGGTGGTGCTATCATAGTGAATTGAATTTTAAAACTCACTTAAATCAAATCAAGTTTTAATTTCTATCCTAATTTTAATCTAATTTATATTATCTTAAATTAAATCTCTTTTAGAGTGACTCCTCTAAGTTATGATAAAAGAAGCAATTAATTTACAATTAATTCATTTAAAGAATTTACAGATTGAATCCTCAGGTGTGAGAAGGTCTGTTTCATAAAGCTCCTATTGCAGTCACACTAATTATACCCATGTTTGTTTGAGAGCATTGGACCTTACTCTGCCATTGTGTAGAGAACATGGCTCATTTAGGAACTTACCCATGAATAGAAAAGAAAACATCATATATATGTTCATGAATAATGTTCACTTGCTTCCTAATATATCCCACCCACTAACAGGTGCCGTGATGAAGAGATAATGATAGTGTTATTCACTTCACCTGTCAGATTATGATCATTTAATACCATGGTACATAGCAATTATTTTGTAAAGTCCATACAAATGGTACAACTTCTCAGAAGTGGTGTTTTTCTGGTCCTGATGGAAGTGCTGAGGACGCTGCTTTATTAAAGCGAGGTCTGTGGATTTTGAGGGGTAAGAGAGAGGTCAAAAACAGAGAGAATGTCTGAAGGAATACTCACTTCTTTATGCCAGTTAGCGCTCAAGGGAAAAGCTCAAACTGCGGTGGCCTTTTAGGATCATTCTGTGATCAGACAGTTATGTCTCAATGCTCTTCTGAATTTAATGCAAGTCTCTCTCCCCAGACAGACTGGTTTTTCATTGAAAGTGAAAGTGACATGTAGCCAGAATTTGCACTCTGCATTTCACCCATCCAAGTGAACACACACACACACACACACCGTGAACACACACCCAGAGCAGTGGGCAGCCATTTTTGCGTTGGCGGGGCGATTGGACGTTGCAGTTGTGGGTAACAGCCCCACTTACATTTCCTGAGTGAGACTCGAACCCCTGACTTTCAGGTTAGAAGTCCGACTCTCTAACCATTACCCTCAGTAAAGTGACAGTAAAGACACTGATAATGTAACAAAACAATTCTATTTCAAATAAATGTTCTTTTGAGCTTTCTATTAATCAAAGAATACTGGAAAAAAAATGATCAGGGTTTCCACAAAAATATTAATCAGCACAACCATTTTCAACATTGATAATAATAAGAAATGTTTCTCGAGCAGCAAATCAGCACATTAGAATGATTTCTGAAGGATCATGTGACACTGAAGACTGGAGTAATGATGCTGAAAATTCAGCTTTGCCATTTTAGGAATAAATTACCTTTTACAATATATTACAATACAACTTGTATTAATATTTAACAATGTTACTGTTTTTACTGTATTTTGATCAACCTAATTCAGCTTTGGTGAGCATAATAGATGACTTCTTCTTCTCTAAAAAAAAAAATCTTACCAACCCTGAACTTTTATACAGATCTGTTCTAGTGTATACTATGAAAACATGTACACATATACATGCAAAAGAGGAGTGAAAATCTAAAACATTGAGATGAAATTCCCTAAAGGCAAAAAGTATAAGAATGTGTTCAGTCTTCAGTGTGGGCTGTCTGATCTTTCTTTCTTTCTTTCTTTCTTTCTTTCTTTCTTTCTTTCTTTCTTTCTTTCTTTCTTTCTTTCTTTCTTTCTTTCTTTCTTTCTTTCTTTTTCTTTCTTTCTTTCTTTCTTTCTTTCTTTTTTTCTTTCTTTCTTTCTTTCTTTCTTTCCCACTGTTTAATCTATTAATTAAGCTCACGCTCACTGAATCCAGTATATTCCTTTAATTGAAGGTGGGTCTTTATTGAAGTAAGAAGTTGATTTTGAAGCTGGTCTGTGAGAACGACGGTTAAAGACCTTGGAGACTGCCATGACTATTAGCAATCAGCACAGATCCATTCTAAGATGCCTGTAACATTGATTTCCTTTTCTGTGAACTACTTCATAACAGCACACAGGGGCCAGGAGGTCTCCGTATAGACATATTAAAGCACAGCCACACAAACTCTCCAGCACAGAGAGACAGCCGAGGTCCTATGGAGCGGTGAGAGATGAAAAGGAACATGTTCGGCTGCCATACAGGAGCCTGTATGAGTGATGGAGGTGATGATGAGTGCTGCGGTGCTCTGCTGTGTGTCTCCCGCGGAAGATGAAATTCAATAGTGCTGATGGGGAGATTTCTGCTACGGCACTTTGAGTTAGAGACTGATAAAGGCACTCATGAATCAATATGAGGTATCTGTGCTTGTTCTTAATAGATGGCGATGTTATTCACGCCACTGCACTGTAAAACGAATGGGAAGACAATAAGTGGATTATTTTTCTGTCACTCAGTTATATCTCCAGTGATGAGTTACACTGCTAGGCAACCCTTAAAGTTTATGATTCAACAAAACACACAGATTAACTAGGCACTGTTTCATACCAAAAACATATTATTTTTGTATTAATATGTAAGGAATAATTGACAACAGGCTGTTGAATTATTAGAAAAATAATGCACACCCGAGGTGGTAATGCCGCCACGACGCAAAGTGGATTACTGTTCAATAATGCAACGGCCTGGAGTCAATTATTCTGATTATACTATGGTTACCTCACATCAAAACACTGTTCAGATTATGTATTTCAAGACATTTGTCAGGTTTTTGTCCTTAAAACGCTCTTGCGTAGGACTAATTTCTTACGCATCTAATCCCAAGCCTCTGTTGCTAATTCCAAAACTTAATTTTAGAGCCACTGTAAAATCCAACAGTGATTCTAACTAACACTTTTTAATTAACTTTACTTAATGTCTTAACTTAACTGTAAAAAAAAACAAAACACGGTAATCTGTACTATTCACATACTATTCCTTGCTTACTAAGAAAACCAAAGTTAAGATTAATTGATTGGTTTGAGTGCCATTTTGTCAAAAAAAAAAAAAACCCTCACCATTATGGTGATCAGTGTTCACTTTGGTTGGGCACTTAGAACATTCATATTATTATAACTATAGTTAATGATTTAGTCAGAAATTAAGGTCACCTTTTCAAATTAATGATGTAATATTTCCCTTTATGTCGTATAATGATCGTTTACAATTTCAGTGCTAACTTATGTCATAAACACCTGTGAAACTTTTAATTGGGTTGATATAATCCCTCTATATTTGTAACAATATCTTGCTGTTGACCATGCTTGAGTCACACACAGACTTCACTTGTTTACTTGTTTTTTTAAAAGCAATCGTTTTGCATGCTTTTTTAAGTAAGTCTTAAGTAACTAATTAGATTTTACAGTGTATAATAACAGAGGCTTCAGCCACTGATAGCAGACTAATGCAGTTATTAATGCAGTTATGAGAGAGAGAGAGAGAGAGAGAGAGAGAGAGAGAGAGAGAGAGAGAGAGAGAGAGAGAGAGAGAGAGAGAGAAAATGTGAATTACCTGAGTCTCTTAACAGTGTTTGGAAGCAGCGTCTCTACTAATAGTGAAACTGTAAGTTTATCTGCTCCAAGAACAGCGCCGTTATTACCTTGCTGGTGAGAAATGTCATGTAGCTTTTAAGTTGTTAAACTATTTTACTGATACAATCATCAGAGCAGTGCTGACGACACGTTTCTGTGCGAGTATGTGTCCGTACTGTATGTGTGTGCTTTTGAGTTGGACAGAGATCGGGAGGAAGAGAGTTTGTGCTTTCCGTATATAATAAAACGTAATTTTGTGTCAGAAAACATGGAAATAATTTGTCGCTTTTATCCTATTGTTTACTGTTTATTTGCTTGGTCAGTGTCATTGGTTTTAAGGACCACTGAAATAACTGAAATCATTTGGCAAGGTGATATGGAACTGTAATACGATCAAGACCTTCCTAGAACTACTTTAGCCGTGCGTTTCCATGAAAATAATTGCACACCTTAGACTGTGCGTCAACCAATCAGATTCAAGCATTCAACTGTCCCGTGTATAATAAGAAATAAAACGAGTTCTATTTTAATATAACTTTAACATTAAGATTTTTGCTTTACATAAGCATTGATTAAAATGAATCAATTGATATTAATGTGCATATTAGGCATTTTATCAGTTCATGCATTCCTGGGAATATGACCAAAGTGTTATAAGACCGGGATATATACCTCTATAACTCTGAAAAGAAATTAAGAAAGAAAAAGATCATCACACTCAGATTAAAATGTCAATTCAGGCAATACAAATTGAGTAATTTAAATAAATCTCTGCTGGAACTGTGACAGATTTAGGGTCTGTTTCATTTCTAATTAGGGGTCACTTCACTCTGCAGCAATAATACAGACAGACTGTAAAAGGATTAAAAACACATTTATGAATTCATTTAATGAATGAAGTTGGACAGAAAAACCAAGAAAGTGTCAAGAAGTTTTAAGTGACAAGAAAAAGTATAGCCTTATTACTTTTTAAGATTTATACCAACAGAGATCACATTTATGAATGTAAGTCACAAGTTAAAAGTCAAAACCAAACAAGGACCGTTTAGTAAGATCTAATATGGTTTGAAAGAAATTATTTTACAATTATTTTCAGACATATTTCAAACAGACATAATTTATAGACATAAAGTTGTTTGATGTTTAAATGACCGTAGAAACCCATTGGACTTGTAGAGTGTCATCCGTTGTGTCACCAACTCACCCAAATGATAAATGTACCATTCAAACTGACCTAGATGTCATTTAATATCCATTCCGCTAAAATAAACATATTGTCACTTCAATAATAGGATGTCAGTGGCTTGCAGATCGCCTCACTCTTTCCTTTATCACACAATTTCAGTTATCCACTTAGTATTTTTCCAAGTTTTCTTTATCTAACACTTTTAACTTGTAATTTCTTAGTCATTTACAACAATGATATATATATATATATATATATATATATATATATATATATATATATATATATATGTGTGAAATATATGATTTCAAAGTTTCATGACAATCCTAAATTACTTAAATGTACAAATAATAATCTGGAAAACATTATAATACAATGATATCATGGTTTTAGTTTGCAGCTTTACAAATGTTCAGGTTATACCCATATAGTTTTGTCATAGCTGATATGGATTCATCAATGTGCTGGTAAAATGAAGCCATGTTTTGTTTTGTTTTTTTATTATTATTATTAAATATAGCTTTTAAATGAATATTAATTCTCACTTATGTAACTTTATAGTTTGCCATCTTGATTAACATCTTGATTTGCCTGAAATCGCAAACTCTGCTATTCCGTGTTATAATATCATCTACAGAGAAACAGAGGATTGTAATACTAATGAAAAGCAGTAGATATGAAATAAAGGCTTTGTATTAAAGCCAAGCGATTTCCTAACATAGCGTTTGGAACTCAGAAGAGCAGCGCGCTGGGTTTGGATACGGTGTGCATCATTTACCTGCTGTGGTTTGGATACTATTGCGATAACGCTGACAGAAACAAACATAGCCTACATGAGCCGCAGATATGAACAGACTTATTGCAAACAAATCCAAACTCAAAAAAATACATAATGAACATTCGACTTACCCGTTTTAAGCCCATTGATTTAGCGCTGCCCTGCTCATTTTCATCTTAGACATGTAAGTTGTGGTGCGATGTATTTCCGCGTATACTTTTATTCCTTTATCCGTATTGCTGGACGATTTGATTCCAGCATCAGACTGACTCCAGCTCATAGCTCCTCCACAACTGCTAAAGTTCCTCAGTCTTCGTGTCAGAACCAGATCTGTTAATGGGTGTTACTGCTGCTCTCACGCGCACACTCGAGTCCCCATCTCACCCCGAGCCTGCTTGCTAAGTAATAACAGAGCATTACCATACAGAAATACGTTTAAACACTTCTCTCTCTCTAATTTTACGGGTTTACTAATTAAGTTATCCACATTATGTGTAACCCATCCTGCTGAAACAGCCCATTTGCGCGTGAATGCATGTGGACGGGATGTAGATAAGCTCTTCCTCTTTCCATCGAGTTTCACAACATTAGCTTAAATCAGTTATTTAACTTTTTGTGTCGATTTTAGCAGAATTCTCATGGGCGTGTGTAATTCATCAATAAAAATAGCACTATATAGGCTAATTATATAATTTTATATTGATAATTTGGTATTTATAATAATTTTATATTGAAATACGGGGTAATTTTAAGTGTTGCCTGTAAATACTGTAAACAAATACCCTGAACTGAGCAGCTAAACTGGAAAATGGTTTGGGAAAAAACATCATGAGTATTATTAGAAAACATGAATATCAGAACACAAAATCTCTGTCAGTCATATTTTTCTGATTCAGATGTTCTGAAGTGGCCACAGTCTGACCACTGAGGGGAGACAGAGAAGTCGATTCTTCTTTCACAGTCGCAGACTGTCAATGGCCTGTAATGTCAATTTGTCCCCTCAGGTTCACATCTTTCTTTTTGTGTCCATTAGGGCTACCTCACATTTTTCGTCATGAGACCTCGAAAACAGTTCCTGTTTAAGGTCTCATGACCAAATCGTTGTATTGATTTGTGTATTGAATTTTGACTCTTAATTGCCTGAGAGCAACCTGGGAATATCTGTCAGGATAATTGGGACATTCTAAATGGGGTTTTACAAAATATCACTTACAGCACTTTTGATGACAAACAGAAAGGCACAGTTAATAAACATTTGGCCTCTGCAATGCACTTAAAGAATGAAATAATGATTCCCATGACCCGCTCTAAAATAAACTGTGTATTTCTTGTTTACAATCATGTTGCTTTGCTCTGAGAGAAATCAAAATTAACAATGTATCAAGAGAGCTTAGTAATTAAAGGTTGAGAGCTGATGTAGAAAGCTTCAGATGCTCAGCATCATACTGCTCATTATTGTTTTCTGCACACCAAACAAACAGTGAACATTACATAAATCATACGAGTTTAATGAGTGCGAACTGGTTGTGTATTTCAATTGTGAAATCGGAAGTTGACTGTTCTCTCTTGTATCTGCAAAGAGGATGTTATGTGACTATACAAATTTTTGATGAGATTTGGATGGCCTATAAATTTTTCATTGTTTTTGTATGCAAGTTTAAAGTCTTAAAAGTGACTCACAAGTCATTCCTGTGTTACTTTTGGGCAGAGAAATCGAGTGTGTCATTTGTTTAGAATCACTAACCATCATCCTTGTGAGTTTATAGTGATGTGCTGATAAAACAACAACCTATTATGCTTTTTTTGGATGTTACCTTTCATGTAGTGTGTATTATATCTGTTTATTAATGTAAAAGGTCTGCCAAGGGTACAAATATCAAAGTGCAAGACAAATGGAGTTATTGTCTCCCAAAAGAAAGAACTGATTCTGAACTGCCTGAAACGACACTCAAAAAAATGAGTTGGATTTACTTAATTTTTTATGTCAACAGGTTCCACGTAATTAGGTTATGCTGAATTTAATTAACATTGTTTATTTCAATAAACAATTTAGTTAAATCAGGTTAACATTCTTAATTTTGTTCAAAACTATTAAGTTTAATTACTCTAAAATGAATATAAAAAAACCAAACAAATAATCCAGTTTAACTGATTATTTTTATTTAGTGAAATACTATTTTTACAACATTTACAAAAACCATTTACAAGATCTTATTGGCTAGCCAGAAGATGGTTTTATTACATCCATAGCATGCCCATAATATTTGTTTTTGTTTATTATTAAAACAACTTTAACTGCTATCAGCAGATCCTTACCCCAAGCACATGCTACACTTCACCACAATGGTAACCTCCAAAAACACTAACATAACACAAACCTTTAAATACCAACATAACAAAACATTAAACATTGAAAAGTCTCTCAATTTTCTCATCTTGTTAGAAATGCATAAAATAGCACTTTATTTAAACATTTACTCTCTGAATTCAGCCCCTTTGCAAAGCATGATGGGAAGTGAAAGACCTGTTTGATTGGGCTACTTGATTGAAACATGTTATTTCAAAATAAAAACATCAAGTTATGTCAAAGAGTAATGGTTTTAAGTCAGTTTAACATGAATCAATTACATTTGAACCAGAAACCTGATATAATGGTGTTAAATCAAGATGAATTGCTGAAGATGAAGTGAACAGCATCATAAGTTCATTTTTGTCAGTATTTTTGTTCTTAATTCCTGCATGAACCTACGTAGGTTTGTAACAAATTTGCATAATACCCACCTATGGTCTTCATTGGCTGTCTGCGAACAATGTCTACTTTGACCCGCCCTCAAAAAACTGTAGTTGTAGCTGAGGCCTGGAAGAGGTTGATTGACATGTTGAGAAGATGCTGTTTTCTGCATTGCGAAAGCAAATCCACTTTGCATGCGCTTCCAAAGGATGAGGACTTGATACGGTAAAACTGATGCCATTGTTACGGTTTATATCACTAGCTACATTTACATGGACACTTTTTGCTTCAATCTGAATTCATTCA
Organism: Paracanthobrama guichenoti; assembly: GCA_018749465.1. Classification (NCBI taxonomy): domain Eukaryota; kingdom Metazoa; phylum Chordata; class Actinopteri; order Cypriniformes; family Gobionidae; genus Paracanthobrama; species Paracanthobrama guichenoti. The sequence continues at coordinate 19,898,270 of CM031961.1, read as the reverse complement.
TTCCGATTGATGAATCCGAACGTAGTGTTTACATGAACGCTAAATAAAGTGATCGGGTTGATGAGCGCATTTTTATATGTCACAAGCTTCTGATCAGATTGAATCTTTTGACATGCGCACACTACACGAATATATAGAGTTTCCCCGCTGTTGTTGCATACTAACCACCCTCTTTTTTTCTTTTTTTTTTCTTTAAAAGCAGACAATATTTTTCTATTTCGGGTCCCAATAGGCAACGACGAGCACATGAACCATTATGCCGTGCTGCTTCTATTTATCAAGCAGTAAAAACACCCATTCCCGCTCCCAAAACAAGGCGTTTGTGGATGAGAGTCCGAAACAAAGACTGGTGGGACGTTGTCCTCCTCCACTTCACAGACTCTGAGTGAAAAGAGAATTTTAGAATAACAGGACAATCATCTATGACACTTCATTCAGCAGGAAGAACAGCTCGTTCCGCGCATCATACGTCATTACACTATTTCTACGTCACTGCACATCGCAGTACTCCCCAGTTACATGTCCTCTCGATCGGATTACAAAAGGAATAAACCACACCTTACAATCCAAATTAAATTTTAATCAGATCTGACCAATTCATTCCGACTGATGTGGCCACATCCTTTTTATTCCGATTGTGCTACTAGTCCAGTTACGATCAGATTAAACTAATGTCTATACAAGTTCTGAGGAAGCCTCTAGAGCTGAAAATAACATATAGTAATGGATGTTTTGTTTCTGACATGCGCTGTTAGTGGTAGACCAATCACAAAAGACTGGGCCATCTGACCAATTAAAGCAGAGTAGGCTCTGTTAACTGAGACTGAATCCTTGATTTAGCTGTTTCAGAGACTATGAGAAAAGAGGTGATGCTACAATGTATATTATGAGAAAATGAGTTTTGCATGTAAACCTATTGCAGGAGAACTCCAAAACAATATTAGGAACCTTTGAAATAGCATAATAGAGGGAGTTTAATGTACATTGACAGTATTTCTATGAGTTTTGCAATGGAAAATAGATTTAGCAGAAGCTGTCTTGTAAGTTCTGCAGTAACATGTACAGTACAAGCCCAGCTGAAGTGTTGTTTGGAAGCTGTACTGCACTAGCCCACACAAACACAAGTGACGCAAATGCTGTATTTTCTCCCGAGTGTTGCTCCTGAAGTCCCGATAGCAATCCAGCTGACAGTGTCATAATGAGCAGCGATGCTGTGGGTAGGAGGGCTTCACTCATGTCAGATATACAAGCTAACGACACACGGAGAAAGCAAGAGTTATGTCCAAACATATATCTTCAATCAAGTGAGTCCTGCAGGCGGACCGTACTGTGGATGGTGTAGCCTATCCACGCAGAGATGATAATGGTGTATGCTCATGCATGTGAAACGGAAAAACCCAGTACCGCATGTGATGTTTAGACAGCCATGCATTCAAGTAAATGTGATTACACATGATTACACACAGTAGCGGTTCTGCAGAGACAGTCTGATCATCAACTTCTTCACTAGCTCCTGAATGGTGTTCGTGTGTAAGCATCATGCCTCTTCAGTGTCTGCTACCTGTAAGCACAACACCATGGCAGTTTTGAGGACTTCAAAATGTACGGCAGCTGAATGAAAAAGGCTTTAAGCCACTCAGCAGAACTCATTTCTCATTCCCCAGCTCTTGCAGGGATGCTTTGCAGGGTCTCATGGCTCAACCATTACATTTCCGTAGACTACAGTAGCCTGGATTTGGCACAGTGGTATTACAGTAGGTACATTAGTAGTAAAGGTTTCTGGCTGCATGGCCTCAATACCATGGCCACATTTTACTTAAAAGTCTATCTCAATCCAGTTAAAAACATACTTGAACAAAAGTACAAAGACTTTCACATTTAAATGTACTTAATTATTTGAAAGAATATAGTATACTTTAAAATAAAGTTATTATTTATTTTATAGAAACATGAATGGAGCAGTTCATCTCCCCAGACATTATACAATGTAGGTGTTTACAGGGCAATACAATATATTATCAGCCTTCTCTAAAAACTCACATGACATGGTCTTAAAAAATGTTTCATAAAATTCATAGTTTTAGAGATAACATCCTCAGATTTAAAATGAAGCATGATCAGACTCGTGGCTTCAGCTTCATCGTGTTTCTAAGTTTCTACAACACAGATACATCATATTTTTATATATTTTAAAAATATATTCTTAATATTTTTTATTTTTAAGCTTATACACCGATCAAGCATAACATTATGACCACCTTCCAAATATTGTGTTGGTCCCCCTTTTGCTGTCAAAACAGCCCTGACCCGTTGGCGCATGGACTCCACTAGAACCCTGAAGGTGTGCTGTGTCATTCTGTATCTGGCACCAAGATGTTACCAGCAGATCCTTTAAAAACTGTAAGTTGTGAGGTGGGGCCTCCATGGGACTTGTTTGTTCAGCATATCCCACAGATGCTCGACTGGATTGAGATCTGGGGAATTTGGAAGCCAAGTCAAAACTTCAAACTTGTTGTTATGCGCCTCAAACCATTCCTGAACCATTTTTTGCTTTGTGGCAGGGCACATTTTCCTGCTGAAAGAGGTCACAGCCACCAAGGAATACCGTTTCCATGAGAGGGTATACATGGTCTGCAACAATGCTTAGGTATGTGGTACATGTCAAAGTAACAGCCGCATGGATGGCAGGACCCAAGGTTTCCCCGCAGAACATTGCCCAAAGCATCACACTGCCTCCGCCGGCTTGCCTTCTTCCCATAGTGCTTCCTGGTGCCATGTGTTCCCCAGGTAAGCGATGCACACGCACCCGGCCATCCACGTGATGTAAAAGAAAATGTGATTCATCAAACCAAGCCACCTTCTTCCCTTGCTCTGTGGTCCAGTTCTGATGCTCATATGCACACTGTTGGTGCTTTCGGTGGTGGACAGGGGTCAACATGGGCACCCTGACTGGTCTGCAGTTTTGGAGATGCTCTGACCCAGTCGTCTAGCCATCACAATTTGTCCCTTGTCAAACTCACTCAAATCCTTACGCTTGCCCAATTTTCCTGCTTCTAACATATCAACTATGAGGACAAATTGTTCACTTGCTGCCTAATATATCCCACCCATTAACAGGTGCCGTGATAAGAGATAATCATTTATTCACTTCACCTGTCATGTAATAATGTTCTGCCTGATTGGTGTATCTCCATATTAATAACAGTCTGAGTAATTCTGAGTCTTGAACTGTAAACTCTCAAAATTCAGAATGACTTATGAGAAGCAACCTTTTTATTTTGGGCATTTCATTTATATGCCCCACTTGCCAAAATGGTGGGACTGCAGTAACGGGTTAAATCCACAGTAAGATTCACATGCACTCTTCAATAAGCTGAAAGAATGAGGGTTAAGTTGAAATCAGAGTAATGGTCAAAAAATATAGCTGTCGATCAATTTATGCTTAAGCTATTTATGATTTTACACAGATAAAGGAAAACATGACCATGCAAGTCATTGCTTATTAAGCATAATCAGTTTAAGAATGTACGTGTAAAAGTGCTCAATGTCCTGGCAATAGGGGCTTTCTGTTGTTGGCTAATCATGAAGTGATGACAAGGGTGCGTGATTATTTTTTGCTGTTTACACCAGTCACTCAATTTATAAAAAAATAAAAATAAAAAACTTGGACAGACATTGACACTAAAACATTTCTCCTCATCTGGGCAGATGAAGAAACCGGCGTTGTGTTTAAATGTTTTTTTGTTGTTGTTGTGCTGAATCTTAATGGTAAAACATGGAAAGTTGTTGCTTGTGTCAACAGTAGATACTGTATATTTACCGGAAAAGTCAGTCCAGCAAATTTAATGTAATTTACTAAGTTTAATGTGTGAAAGCAGTCTAGTTCCAGGGTCGTTCTCAATACTATAGTCTTTAATACTGCAGAGTGTATAGGGCCCAGGGCCCCTGCATATAAGCTTGAAATCTATTGACATTTTACAGTCAAATTCATCTCTCTTTTTAATGTTTATAATCAAAATGTATTCATAAATGGAAACAGTTGGGAGACAGTTGGGCCATAAACGTCTCTCCCTCTGCCTACTGTAAAGAACAGGACAGTATGGTACGGGTCTTATGGCTGAGATGGTTTCTTTTTCTCCCATTAGTGTAGTTTGTGCCAGTAAAGGTGAATGAGTTCTGAGCGGGACAAAACAGTGATGGATGAGTGAGTATGTGTGTGTGTGTTCTGACTGTCATGGCACAATATAAATGTTTGATTGATTCTGCTGCTTTTCTTCAGGGCTGTAATCTTGTTCAATTAAAGTGAAGTTAGAATACATCAAGAGTCACAGTGAGGATTAAGTGATATGTAACACCATGTGTGTGACAGGAACCCAGGGTTTGATTAACATTCGAAACATTTGTATTGTTTTCAAGCACTATATATAATAATAATATATCTATTATTACAGTGCAAGTAAATAATTTAGACCAGTTGTTATAAAATTTTTCAGCCACAGAAACACATTCCATAAACCACTGTGTGCGAGTAAACAAATTAATAATGTGTCTTGTTTGACAGAAACATTGCCAAGGTTACTGACTGCACTGAACAATTCACAGCCAGAGCTGTTTCACGCTCCAATCCAGCATTTAATAAAATTTACATGTCTCAAATGTTTTGTTTTTCTATCGTTATAAACATATTTAATATTTTTTTGAATCAGTGCCATAGTTCCTGCCAACCTATCTTAAACGTTTTTGCTTGATAATTTCTTCTGATAACTTTTGACAATGTGTTAAACTTCCAACATCTTGAACAGATCAAAGTTGGGTTTGTGGCTCTCTGTTTAACAATAGGTAAGCCATACTCTTAAAAATAAATATTGGCATCAATGGTTTCATGAAGAATGTTTAATATTCATGGAATCTTTTCATTCCACAAAAAGTTCTTTATAGTGGAAAATTGATTATTAAAATGGCTCATTTAAGAACAGTTTACTGAAAGGAACTTTAGGGAATCAAAAAGGTTTTTCTATGGCATTGCTGCAAAAAAAAAAAGCCTTTATTTGTAAGAGTTTAGGCTGAGATTTAAAGACCTTGTCCACACTAATATATTTTCATTTGAAATGAAATTATTTTTTTCTCTGCATCCGGAAAGTATTCACAGCGCTTTATTTTTTCCACATTTTGTTATGTTACAGCCTTATTCCAAAATGGATAAAATTTATTTATTTCCTCAATTCTACAAACAATACCCCATAATGACGTGAAAGAAGTTTGTTTGAAATCTTCACAAATTTATTAAAAATAAAAATGCAAAAAAAAATCACATGTAGATAAGTATTCATAGCCTTTGAATGATACTTTATTGAAGCACCTTTGGCACCGATTACAGCCTCATGTCTTTTGAGTATGATGCTACAAGCTTGGCACATCTATTTTTGGGCAGTTTCTCCCATTTTTCTTTGCAGGACATCTCAAGCTCCATCAGGTTGGATAGTGAGCGTTGATGCACAGCCATTTTCAGAACTCTCTAGAGATGTTTAATCGGGTTCAAGTCTGGGCTCTCGCTGGACCACTCAAGGACATTCACAGAGTTGTCCCGTAGCCACTCTTTTGTTATATTGGCTGTGTGCTTTGGGTAATTTTTCTGTTGGAAGATGAACCTTCACCCCAGTCTGAGGTCCTCTGTACAATGCTGCATTCATCTTTCCCTCAATCCTGACTAGTCTCCCAGTTCCTGTCGCTGAAAAACATCTCCACAGCATGATGCTGCCACCACCATGCTTTACTATAGGGATAGTATTGGCCAGGTGATGAGCGGTGCCTGCTTTCCTCCAGACATGACTCTTGCCATTCAGGCCAAAGAGTTCAATCTTTGTTTCATCAGACCAGAGAATTTTGTTTCTCATGGTCTGAGAGTCCTTCAGGTGCCTTTTGGCAAACTCCAGATGGCCTTTTACTGAGGAGTGGCTTCCGTCTGGCCACTACCATACAGGCCTGATTGGTGGAGTGCTGCAGAGATGGTTGTTCTTCTGGAAGGTTCTCCTCTCTCCACAGAGAATTGCTGTAGCTCTGTCAGAGTGACCATCGGGTTCTTGGTCACCTCCTTGACTAAGGTCCTTCTCCCCCAATCACTCAGTTTGGCTGGGCGGCCAGCTCGAGGAAGAGTCCTGGTGGTTCCAAACTTCTTCCATTTACGGATGATGGAGGACACTGTGCTCATTGGGACCATCAATGCTGCATCATTTTTTCTGTACCCTTCCCCAGATCTGTGCCTCGGTACTCCTTGGACTTTAATGCTTGGTTTGTGCTCTGACATGAACTGTGGGACCTTATATAGACAGGTGTGTGCCCTTCCAAATCATGTCCAATCAACTGAATTTACCACAGGTGGAAACATCAAGGATGATCAGTGGAAACAGGATGCACCTGAGCTCAAGTTTGAGTGTCATGGCAAAGGCTGTGAATGCTTATGTACATGTGATTTTTTTTTTTATTTAAATTTTTTTATATTTTGTTAAATAAAATGATCCTGCCAGAAGAATTACGTGAGACTTTACTTGATGTCTGTTCCGTCTGAGCTTTTATGAGGTTTGACGCATGCACAGTAAGGTAAATTTAGCGGTTTCCGATGTTTCGGTGTGGATGAGAAACTTTTGGAAAATGCTAGTGTAGATGGAAAACGTTTTAAAACGAAACTGCCGTTTTCAAATGTATCCGGATTAATGTAGACGTAGCCTTAATGGTTGAGGCAAGGTTTTGTAATATATCATGACACAGTCTCAGAAAAAAAATGGTACAAAAGCTGGGACGGTACAATTTAGGTGCTAATATGTAAACTTTTGGTAACACTATGTACCTTTGAGGTAAAAATGTGCACTCTTTAGGTCTAGGTAGGGGAGAGCGGAGCACAACCTAACGCGGGGTTAGTTGTAACACACATGGTATAAAACCTTTCACAAATGCCAGGATGCCAAAAATTATGCCACGTTCCAGGCAACCCATAACTCGTGTTTTTCCAACCTTCTACCTGTGAAAGTGCACTGGAACGGCAGTCAAACCCGTGATTTCCCACCCGTGAACTCTTACTAGATCGATGTACTCCCATTTACAAGCTCTGACATCACATAGCCCGCGAAACAACAATGGCAACCCCTACGGATGCGGTGTTTATAAGTCATACACAGTATTTTACAAATAACGTAAAATAAAAGGTATAACAGCTTCTCTTGCCTTATGCGCCGTTTTTTCTCCTCCGTTTCCCTCAAATAAGCAAGGCGTAAGCACCTTTGGCGATAGAAATGATTGTAAATGGGCATAAGCCCCGTCCGGTCCGCCATGCTTAGTTTACATCTTAGCTACCACAATTCCATGCGCTCAGGCAGTTTGGCGTGACTTTGCCTGGAATGCTACAAAGTCGTGAGTTGTGGTTTGAAGTCGTAACTTACAGGCACAAAAACCTGCCTGGAATGCAGCATTAGTGTATTTACTAGTTGCCATATCAACACTATATAGATAAAAAAAATTGTGTCAAAATTAAAATAAATCTTCGTAAGATATCAATGAACATTTATTTAACCATAGCAAAAGTAAATTTCTTGTGTTAATTTTTCATTTCTGTTTTTTGTGTTTATTTAAAATAAGACAAATCTGATATTATTGTAATCTTATATCTGTTATGTAACAGTTGAGATGGTTCTTTAATGCTGATCTAACAGCAGAAGACACGAGCCGGGGTTAAATCCCAGGTGTGCAGGTGGGGTGTGTTGTAACACTGCGGTACAATGAGCCCCTATTAGAACTACACTATTATATTCTATACTTTTATGAGTTCCTTTGAGAAACCATGAGAAAAGGTGAATAAAGACTGAGAGTCAATGTTCAGAAATGCTTAATTATTATTATGTTTTGAACTAGCTGTAGCTGTTATTTGATGTGTGTTTGTTGTCAAACTCAAAATGTGTATATTTTCAATGATGAAAAAGTGCCATTATTTTATTTGAAAAAGTTAATTGTATTTTATTAAAAAAATATTTTAGTTTGTCTAGGATTTTTTTAAATTTTTTATTATATCAGATAACATTTTAAGCTGTCATGTGGTAATGTTACACCATGCCCCTCACATTTTACAATGAACCCCACCTATGGGGCATGTTGTCACATTTCACTTCCATTCTTTCGGGGGAAATCAAGAAAAAAGTATACACTGTATTAATGAAACAAAACCACATAATTGTACTAGACGTGTGAAATTAATGTGGGGGAAAATAAATACTCTGAACCCCAAGTGGATTTACACAAACTGAGAAAGTCAAAAAGCATTAGGTTGTGCCTCGCTCTCCCCTATACTGTTTGAAAGGGCACCGCCCCAGTGACAGCTTTTGTTCCTTTTTTCTGAGAGTGCATTATTAAGTGATTTTATTTAGAAGTTTGCTTTAGCCCTTCTCATTTGCTTCCACCTAATGAATAATCAAGTTCTGCCACTGGACAAGTCATGCAGTTCGTTTAATGTAGTGTGCTGTCCTGTAAGTGGGCGAGAAGCTGTGGAGAAGCTGATGAAGTGTTTTGTCATAATGCTGCCATGTGCTTCATGGTCTGATCACAATGCCCAACCATTGGTTATGTGATGCTGTGCAGTTTTAATGTATTGTACAGCATCTCCTGTGCTTGTTAAGTTGCTCTCTCAGCTTGTCAAATGTTTTCTCAGTGGTGTCATAACAGCGTCCTCTGAACAGTCACTGTGAGCACGACAGCTACACGGACCATTAGATCCTTCACTGGACACACAGAAGCAACACGAATGCTTTGAAACAAAACTGGGATCCACTTAGGTGGCCTTAACTACTTTGTACTAACATTTTAATGAATCATTTGATACAATGCACTTATTGTGTACATACATGTTTTTATATTGTACTTACATTTTTAAAATTGCCTGCATGTAATTATATCTGTAAATAATTTCTGTAGTTACATTTATAATTAAACTGTTGACACTACCCGTACACCTAACCCTACCCTTAAACTTACCCATATCACCACACCTGTCCCTAACCATACCCGTATCCCACCTCAATATCAGCAAAAGTGTTTTGCAATACAATATAAACACAATAAGTACATTGTACTTGTTTTGTTAATGTAAGTACATAGTAGTTAAGGCCACCTAATATAAAGTGGGGCCCAAAACTGCACAGAGCGTATGCTGGACAGACAGACAGACAGATGCAGATAAATATTATATTATTGTATGATATAGCAATTTTTAAAACAAAGTTAAAACATACTTATACATACTTACAATAACTAACTTGGCAATAACTAGTTACAAATATCTAAAGCCAATGGTTGGTTTTGTGCATATTTGACTCCAACATGGGTTGAAACAACCCAGCATTTTTTAGAGTGTAAGGTTGTTAATAGTAAGTTTAATAACTAAATAATAAAAACTACTATCAAACAGTCAATAAATGTATTTCACATCAAAAGGTGAATGTGAATGAATTGAGATCTTTTAGCTTTGATTTTTGCTATGATCTGTGTGTATTGCATAAGAGCAATTATTGTATATATATATATATATATATATATATATATATATATATATATATATATATATATATATATATATATATAAATCTAATTTAATTGCTGTGTAAATATACAATCAGTGCATAATAATTTCATATGAATAGCATATATTTTTGTATATTTAAATAAAATCTCTTTGCCATGCTTGTCTGTTGAACGTATTGAACTGTGAATGTGTTGCTGTTTAATTGTCTGTCTTTCTGTCTGGCTTTCCAGGAAATCTCAAAAATACTGTCATTCTGTTGAACTGGTTATGAAGTTGAAGTCCAGTGCCGAAGGGAACTTCAGCTATAATGATCTTATCGCCTCATTTGTGTGTCAACCCCAGAGAAACTTGCAGTGAATATCTACACTGTCAAAGTGGAGAAATAGAATGTCAAAAATCAGAAGTTCATGTGTGTATGTGCAAGACACATTCTGAACTGACAGAGCAAACTGACCTCCACTCAGAGTGAAAGATTTGGCAGTCTTAGGATGTGTTCACACTTGGTTCACTTGGTTCTTGGTCTGGACCAAAAAAAAAAGAAAAAAAAAAGAAAAGCGTTTAGCGTTCACAGTGTCATTTTTAAGACCAAACCTAAAGATAATAGGGTACAACGGGGCTAAAGGCTCTGTGGGGTAAAAGGCACCTTTGATTTTATTTTCTTCCAAACCACTAGATGGCACAAAAACTTGCCTCAGCACTTTCCAAAACATCCGCTTTGTCTGATCTTTGACGTGATCACGGGCAGCAGCGAAAAGTTGATTCTGCGCTCATTTGATCTAATATTTGTTGTTATTAAAAATTTTGTAGATTTAAGTAGCAAATAAGAATCGCTAAAATGATTGAATATATTTTGAAACAAAGGTCTTGTTAATGTTTGTCAGTTTTGTTCAAGGTAATTAAAGCAACAGTTTTACAATAACGGAAGAATATGTAAAAGTATGGTATTTGGGGTAAAAGGCCCCCCTGCTGTTGGGGCAAAAGGCACCATATTTAACATGATCATAAACAGCGGCTGACTTTAACATCTGTTGACATGACATGATTAGATTCAGATTGTAAGTATCAGATATTAAGTTGGGTGTCCACCTTATCTCTAGATAATCACCATATTTATAATGAAACCATCAGATTTAAAAATGTGATATAATCATCATACACTCACCTAAAGGATTATTAGGAACACCTGTTCAATTTCTCATTAATGCAATTATCTAATCAACCAATCACATGGCAGTTGCTTCAATGCATTTAGGGGTGTGGTCCTGGTCAAGACAATCTCCTGAACTCCAAACTGAATGTCAGAATGGGAAAGAAAGGTGATTTAAGCAATTTTGAGCGTGGCATGGTTGTTGGTGCCAGACGGGCCAGTCTGAGTATTTCACAATCTGCTCAGTTACTGGGATTTTCACGCACAACCATTGCTAGGGTTTACAAAGAATGGTGTGAAAAGGGGAAAAACATCCAGTATGCGGCAGTCCTGTGGGTGAAAATGCCTTGTTGATGCTAGAGGTCAGAGGAGAATGGGCTGACTGATTCAAGCTGATAGAAGAGCAACTTTGACTGAAATAACCACTCGTTACAACCAAGGTATGCAGCAAAGCATTTGTGAAGCCACAACACGCACAACCTTGAGGCGGATGGGCTACAACAGCAGAAGACCCCACCGGGTACCACTCATCTCCACTACAAATAGGAAAAAGAGGCTACAATTTGCACGAGCTCACCAAAATTGGACAGTTGAAGACTGGAAAAATGTTGGTCTAATTTCTGTTGAGACATTCAGATGGTAGAGTCAGAATTTGGCGTAAACAGAATGAGAACATGGATCCATCATGCCTTGTTACCACTGTGCAGGCTGGTGGTGGTGGTGTAATGGTGTGGGGGATGTTTTCTTGGCACACTTAGTGCCAATTGGGCATCGTTTAAATGCCACGGCCTACCTGAGCATTGTTTCTGACCATGTCCATCCCTTTATGACCACCATGTGCCCATTCTCTGATGGCTACTTCCAGCAGGATAATGCACCATGTCACAAACCTTGAATCATTTCAAATTGGTTTCTTGAACATGACAGTAAGTTCACTGTACTAAAATGGCCCCCACAGTCACCAGATCTCAACCCAATAGAGCATCTTTGGGATGTGGTGGAACGGGAGCTTCATGCCCTGGATGTGCATCCCACAAATCTCCATCAACTGCAAGATGCTATCCTATCAATATGGGCCAGCATTTCTAAAGAATGCTTTCAGCACCTTGTTGAATCAATGCCACGTAGAATTAAGGCAGTTCTGAAGGTGAAAGGGGGTCAAACACAGTATTAGTATGGTGTTCCTAATAATCCTTTAGGTGAGTGTATAATAAAATATAATTTATTGTTACTACTGTAAATCTATATTAAATTATTATGGGATCTCCTTCAATGCTTTCAAAATCTTTACTTTTTTAAATTATTTTGTTTCTATACTTTTCAGATATACAGGTGCTGGTCAAATAATTAGAATATCATCAAAAAGTTTATTTATTTCACTAATTCCATTCAAAAAGTGAGACTTGTATATTATATTTATTCATTACACACAGACTGATATATTTCAAATGTTTATTTCTTTTAATTTTGATGATTATAACTGACAACTAAGGAAAATCCCAAATTAGTATCTCATTGGTCATAGACCAATACAAAGAAAGGATTTTTAGAAATCTTGGCCAACTGAAAAGTATGAACATGAATTTTGCCTGAATTACTGCAGCATTGCGGCGGTCATTCAAAATGTCTACATTAAAGTTCACCCAAAAATGAAAATTCTTTCATCTTTTACTCACCCTCATGTTCGTCAAGTTTTTTCTTCTGTGTAACACAAAAGAAGATATTTTGAGAAATGACTGAGTGTTTTCTTTGTACATACAATAGAAGTCAATGGCAACCAAAATTTGTTTAGTTACCAACATTCTTCTTCTTTATGTTCCACAGAAGAAAAAGTCATAAGGTCTGAAACGACATGAGGGTGAGTAAATAATTACAGAATTTTCCGTTTTGGGCAGTCTTTTATACAGCAAGACTTCGTTTAATTTTTACAGTAATGGGGAATGCTGTGTTGAACTACATTTTGACATTTTCTGGAGAGTATAAGTGGTATTTCCCCATGCAGTAGTCTCTGCAACAATGCTGAAGTGATGTGGGTTGTTTTTAAGGTGTTTTTATGTATTTTCTGGGTGGTTTATAAGTGGTCAACAGAGGCCACCCCCAAGTGTGGGGGTGATATTCTGTTCTCTCTATGACTCAGGTCCCTCCTTCCCTTGTCCTGAACATCTCTGATTCAGCATCTGCTCTAAAAATGATCAAATTAGCCCCATAATTAGGGTGTACTTTACCTAAATTAGCACTAATGAATAATTAGCTCTAATATAACTTCATCACATTGGCTAGTTTCCTGTTGGACTGAACTGCTGGGTCAGACGTCACAGGCATTTTTGCCTGGTATTTTTTTATTTCTGTAGCTCAAAAAGAAGCAATGTAGCAATGCCAATGCAATGGTTTGATTCTAAGGGAATGAATGAACTGGTAAAATGAATTTTGAATGCAATGTAAGTCAGTTTGGAAAAAAGTGTCTGCCAAATGCATAAAACAGGGTTCCTCAGATCCCGTCCTGGAGGGCCATTGCCCAGAGTTTAGTTCCAGCCTTAATCAAACACACCTGAACAAGCTAAGGTCTTCAGAGTTACTCGTAAATTGCAGTAAGTGAGTTTGAATATGGTTTGAGCTAAACTCTGCATGACAGTGGCCCTCCGGGGCTGGATTTCAGGAACCCTGCATAAATGTAAATAAAGAATATTGTGACGGGGTGAAGAAGCACACGACACGAGGATGCAGGTAAATTCCCCGAAGGGTGGACTTTTACCGAGGTGTGTTGAGGTAAAACAGGTGAAGGTGAAATGCGGTGTGGCATGGGTGCTCTGTGCTATCTCTTCTTTCCTGGTGCTCTGTGCGCGGTGCGGTGTGGGTCCATGGTCTCGCTTAATGGCGGGGCTGGTGGTCACACGCTGCTCTCTGCAAAAACAGAACGGAAAGAGGTTAGCCGAGGCTTCTGGAGTCTTCTCTCACCTTTCCGTCTGTGTGTGCCGCTTATCAAGCCACCGCCGTGATGAGCCGCAGGTGTGGCCGCTCAGCCTGTGACCTGGTTTCCAGGGCAACGCTGATGAGCACTCGGGACACGTGTCACAATATACAGTAAACGTTTATATGCAAGAGTGCACACATATAGATATGCAAAAGCAAATATACGCATACATGCTATTTGTTTGACCATGATGATAAAGATATGTGTTCTTTCAATGGTGTGGTGACAAACACAAATACTAGCAAAAAATATGATCCTTTTTGCTTGATTTCCATTTTCAGTTGCATACAATGGCACAGCGTGAGATTTCCAAAACTATTAGATAAAGATGTTTTAACGTGCAATTTATCAGCATAATGCAGTAATACAACACAATGGCCATTTAGACCTCACCATGTGATAGCTTTTCACTCCTTTTCATTCCACTCTTGGGAAATGTCATATTCATAATGACTCGGCGCTTGAGTGCTTTCATGAGGCTGTTTCTTAGTCTTTTGTCGGAGGTCTTGAGGGTGAGTTGACGACTGATTTTCGCTCTTTAACAGACGTCTTGATGAAGCTAAATTGAGCAGTGGATGGAAAAGTGGAGTGATTGACATTGTAAAGTGAATGAGTCACTTTAACGCTTTGCTCACCAGATGCATAACAAATATTATTACGGGAGACTGAAATGAAAATCTATTTGCAAATTATTTTTCAGAAAAAAATCTAACTGCGTATTGTGGTGTATTACATTGTTATTATGTTGTTATGAAATTTTAATCATTCAAAATAACTGTTAGATAATGCTTTCAATTCAGATTCTCATTTCTTCTTATTTTAAGACATAGGTATTGCGCAAACTCAGAAACACTTCAAGATTAAACCATAGGATCTGTTCCTGTGGCATTTGTCTGGAACATGACAGAACTATTATTCCATCACATTAGGCACAGAAAATGAAACATGCTCATTGCACAAGCGTGACTGAACAGGTTAACACTACTGAGCGTCTCTGCTGGCTTTTGGTCTGACAGTGTGGATGGTAAATCTTCCTTCAGTGAAACACTTAATTCTGAGAGTAATTTTTTTTACTAAAGGTTATGTTTAGGGTACACAAGAATTGCATAACATGGGTTACTATGTAAACATGATGGCAAAATGGGGGTGGGCTGGAAGGGGGCATTTGGAAAACCTGTTTGAAAGACATTAAATACTTCTTTAGAAATGACTTTAAATAAAAGCTCAAGGCTCTCTGTTTCTTTAGTAATGCTCACTGGAGCACCCATTTAATACTAAGAGGAAGTGTTTTATTAAATTAGATTAATGAGGCTAAAGTCTTGAAAAAGTCCCATTGATAATTTTTGGATGACTCTATCAAGAGAATATTTTGAGCAACAAACAGCAGCAGTTGAAAATGTCCAGAGTTTCTGACAGCACGACAAGTGTTTGCCAGAGCTGAGCAGATTTCAATCTTTGTTCCTGCTTTCTTGGCTAGTAAGAAAAGTATCCATCAGCATGATGTGAGAGTGTGAATTAAAGGTGAAGTGTGTCAATTCTGTTCAACTAGCGTCAAATGACTATTTATGCATTTGGCAGACGCTTTTATCCAAAGCGACTTACATTGCTTTCAAGGTACACATTTTTACATTTTGTCAGTTCTTGCTTTCCCTGGGAATCGAACCCATGACCTTGGCATTGCTACCGTCACGCTCTTATTGCTTGAGCTACAGAAATAAACAAATTGACTGAAATTGCAATTGACTAGATATTACTAAAATAATTCCCATTGGTCAGACAAACAGGCACTAAACTGATGGCATTGTTTGGGCAAGTGTTCAGTCTTTTGATAGCATTGACAGCATTTACACTTTAGGGGAAATTAACCTACTGTATGTCTCATTTACTGTTCACTTTGTATTTTACCATAGGATCGGAGAAAGTAATTTACATTTACATTACATTTAATAATCATTTAGCAGACGCTTTTATCCAAAGCGACTTACAAATGAGGAGAACAATAGAAGCAATTAAACCGACAATAAAGCAACAATATGCAAGTGCTGGCTAGTCTCAGTTAGTCTAGCACAGTACACATAGCAAGGTGGTTTATTTCTTTTATTATTTATAGATATATAGAAGAGTAAGTGCTAGTATTAATGGGTCAAGTGTTGGCGCAAAATGTTGGTCCATGAAAGTGATTTTGTGCCTCTTTGGGATGGCACCACAAGGTGCTGTTCACTTGCAGAAAGCAGTCTTTTGGAGGGCACATAGGTCTGAAATAATGAGTTTAGGTATAGGGGTGCGGAACCAGTGGTCGTTTTGAAGGCAAACATCAGTGCCTTAAATTTGATGCGAGCGGCAATTAGCAACCAGCACAAGTTTATGAAGAGAGGTGTGATGTGCGATCTCATTAAAGGCCACTCTTGCTGCTGTATTCTGGATCAGTTGCAGAGGTTTAACATTGCATGCTGGAAGGCCTGTCAAGAGAGAATTACAATAGAGCTTCGGAGGTTGACGTCACGCAATCTAAACTCCGCCATTTTGGCAGGCAATCAGGGGAGCGCTACAGCGGCTGTAGCATTGGTATCTATAGTGGTCGAACAATAATTTAAAACCAGACATGTTTAAATAATGTTTAAACCTTACTATTTCAACATGGTGGACAGCTGCTGTGTGCTAGAATGCCAGAACAGGCGGGGGAAAGCAAAGGGGAAATGATTTTATCATAGTAAGTGGTTTAAATGTTGTGAATTTGAGTTTATTCTATACTACTTTTGCCTCACGTAACTAATGATGAAAATAAGTTCCCATTAAATACAATACTTAATTATGATAACAGAAGTACTTTTATATATAAATAACATTACAGAAACTGTAGGCTATTTGAAACGAAATTAAGGATCAATAAATAAATACTGAAACAAAAAAATAAGAATTTTATTTGACATGCACAACACGGACTGATGGCAAATGCAACGTGCTGTTTTGGACGGGTTCATGTTAACCGCTAACATAGTAATCTATTCACATAATGTTTTAGTGTAAATGTCAGCATTATCATATACGTGTGAAGAATTGAAGTCTGTCATGTAAAACAAGAGCTTATTATGCAGTTCAGTCTGTCTGCTAGTTTATTCTATCCGTTAACGTTACTCCTGATCGGAGGCTTCTGTAAATATTTAGTTTATGTAGATTTAGGCTTCAACTAAGTTTAATGGTGCAAGGCAAAAATATTTAGTAGTGAATAAATTGTAACTTAGTGCCCATTTATGTCAAAACTAGGCTAATTGTAACTTGCGCACAGCTGGTGAAACCAGCCCCAGGATACTGAAGGTCAGGAAAGCTATCCGTTCCTTTATTGATACACGTGGAAAGCACCCCAGGGGCATTATAGGGATCTGTTATGTTAAATCTATTAAGTTTTGCTATGTTCAGGTCTATTGAATTAACATGTGCAGTAAAATCTGTTGCCTTGAAACTCATGCTGGCGTCATTCATTTCATATTCGCTCCTAGCTGTCCCTGCCTGCCGATATGGCGTTGTAAACAGAATGGGTCACGTGACATCCGTAGCTCTATAGTCCAGTTTGGATAGAACAAGAGCTTGGACAAGGAGTTGAGCAGCATGCTCCGAAAGGAAGGGCCTGATCTTCCTAATGTTATACAAGGCAAATCTGCAGGACCGCGCTGGTCTAGCAATGTGGTCTATGAATTAAACATGACATTACATTATAAAAACGGCACACATGTAAAGGATAGAGAGAGTCCAATTAAAGTACATTAGTGACAAACACACACTTGAGCTTAACTTACAGAATATAAGCATGTTACTTTAAATAGACAAGAAGCTGTTGCTGGATCTCAAGGTTGATCGTTTAACACGTTATGTACATGGATAAATAAGGTTTATTTCCAGGAACTGCCAATGGAAGTGGAAATGTAATAGTGAGCATTTTTAAGAGAAATATAAAAAAAGCACAATGTACTAATAGTAATAGTAATATAAATGCAGTCATACGCACCGATCAGGCATAACATTATGACCACTGACAGGTGAAGTGAATAACACTGATTATCTCTTCATCACGGCACCTGTTAGTGGATAAGATTAGGCAGCAAGTGAACATTTTGTCCTCAAAGTTGATGTGTTTGAAGCAGGAAAAACAATTAGGCAAGCATAAGGATTTGAGCAACTTTGTCAAGGGCCAAATTGTGATGGCTAGTCGACTGGGTCAGAGCATCTCCAAAACTGCAGCTCTTGTGGGGTGTTCCCGGTCTGCAGTGGTCAGTATCTATCAAAAGTGGTCCAAGGAAGGAACGTTGGTGAACCGGCGCCAGGGTCATGGGCGGTCAAGGATCATTGATGCATGTGGGGAGAGAAGGCTGGCTTTGTTCAAGAAGTTAATGCTGCATGGTTCTGATAGAAAGGTGTCAGAATACATTGCAGTTTCTTTGTGTATAGGGCTGCATAGCCGCATACCAGTAAGGGTGAAAGTGAGGGAACCTGCGTTTGAAAGAAATATCTGGAAATAAAGCAAATATAGTGAAGTAGTCCTCAGATGCTATGTTTGTTATTTGCAGCAATAATCTGACATTAAAGGGGTCATTAACTGGCTTTAAAAAAAAAAAATGTATACTGTTGTCTGAGGTCAACTTATGACATTTGCATGGTTTTTACATTCAAAAACATCATAATGAATAAGTAATAGGCTACATTCTACCCTGGTTTTGAGCTTAGCTCCAGGAACGCTCCGTTTTTATGGTTGTCCCGCATTGAAGACTTGGAGGTAAACTACAACAGTTTTGCATATTATAATGAGCTTCAGCTCCCTTGTCATTATGCGTGTGGAATTGTTTTGAAAATGTGTGGAAAAACAGCAATTGGAATGATTTGGCCACAGGGCTCGCAATATGTCATCGTTTACATTTCCCTGCCGGTTGTATATTCTGTATATAACTGTGTATGTGACAAATAAAACTCTTGAATCTTGAATCAAACAAACACAATGATTTATCTCATCCACCTGCAATTAATTGGAATGTTAATTTTTATTACTTGGCCCACCCGATCTGTGGATATAACCACGAGCTGCATCACACCACACACACACACACACACACACACACACACACACACACACACACACACACACACACACACACACAAGCATCTGCAAAACTTAATTGAAGACAAATCAGCATGTTCAAAACTTCAGCGATTTTATTTTTCCTTCAAATATCAAGTCAAGAGAGTGAACAACGCACATCAAGAAAGGACTGTTATTTCACTATTTAAGATAGCCCATCAGGCAGGCCGGTGATACATTTTGGTAGTCTGACTGGAAAACACATTAATGTTATCCCCAAGACGTTGGGCTTTGCGAGCCCTGGCCCATATATGTTCGAGTCTGATCCCGAAATCACAGGACAATGAACCAACAACACTTCAAATACAAAGGATACTCCAGCCTCTGACAGCGTGGTAAGTTATGTTAAGTTAGACACGTACACATAAACAGTAGATATCAAACGATCTGTAACAATGCAATACTATCACATATAGAACATATAGGTTGTATATTGTATATTCTGTATATAACTGTGTATGTGACAAATAAAACTCTTGAATCTTGAAAACATGTTTCACTCACATAAGTGTGTTGCATCATTCCTGTCAGATCCAATATAGAAGGCACAGCATAATTTTTTAATCTCATCCTGTCTGCAAATCCAGTCTCTTGTTTATAAATGAATCCACAGTGAAATAAAGCTAACAAACATTGTGTGAGCTGTATCTTCATTAAAAATAAAGTTCTACCATGCATTTATAATATTGGAATCTGAATGAAGGTTATGCGGCATGTTTATTGCTTGGAAGTTCGATCCGGTTTAGCTCCATGTAGGCCTATGTTATTTATCTATAACATGTCATGTGCGAGTCGGTGGGCGGGGCTACGGAATCAGGCGTTCTTCTTCGGTTAAGGCGGTGTTTCACTGCACTCTGACGCCACAGGTAAGAACATTCACTGATTGATCGTTTGCTGAGCCAGCTGTCAATAAAAGCTTTTCTTTGACTAACAAGGAAGTTTTCAACTCTGGAACTAGATATTCTTATATTACCATTACCTTTTATATATCAAAAGCTCAAGGGAAAGTTGGTTTCTCAATTCATGACCCCTTTAATTTGATCTTGAAAGAATTCATTAGCAGGCGATGTTATTACTCCTCCACCTGTGTGACGTTGTTATCTATATTGTTGGAACAAAGTGGTTTGAATGTCAGAGCTAGTTAATTTCTCCAACGATCCATCGTACCATGGTGGTTAAGCAGCGAGTTATGTTGTTATATGGGAAACGCACCCCTGCTGAGTCCTGCTGTCATAAGGATCATAGGGCTGCCTGTGGAGCTTCAAGATGAAGTTATTAGTTTAAAAGTTGAAGAAAGTTATAAAACTGGTCAAACTTTTAACCATCTTGTTAGGGGCACTGTGATATCCATGGTTAAAAAAAAGAAGAAAAAAATGAATGCATGGTAGAAGTCAGACACTATAAGGTTCAGGCTGCCTGACTAAATTGAGCACAAAGAATAATTGACAGACAATTGACTGAGAGGCAGATAGAGCTGCACACATGAGGCCTTTATGGTCGAGTGGCTAGAAGAAAGACACTTTAAAGAGGGACATGTCTAGAGTTCTTTGAGTTATTACATTTAGAGTTTCCTTAAAGCAATGTGACAAAAACATGAAAGCCTTTTGGAAGGTCTAATGATGCTAAAAGTGAACTATATTTGATGGAAACCCTGTAAACATGTAAACCCCTTTCCCCAGTCTTGCCACAAATTTTGACTCGCAGCAAAACGTTGAGTTCTCATCACAGCTAATTGTGTCCTAAGAAGCTGTCCAATTAGACAGCAAGAGACTGTTAGACAGCATGCAAAGCGATCACAGCGTTTAAAAGCTGATTTATCTGAAATAAATGACCTTATTTTCACAAGATGCCTGATTTTTTTCACACCATTATTAATAATCCAGGCACATTTTAGTGACAATTGTTATGAATCTATTATAATACAAGTCATATTTTGAGAAAGTGCAACTGAGAGTAAATAATTATTAAAAGAGCATACAACCCCTTTAATGTATTTGATGCAAGTGCATACTCAAAAGATATTTTCTTTTTATAGATTTTTTAATGTCTGTTGACATATAATGAAACGATGTGCATGTTTCTTACGTTAGCTGGAAGCAAATTTATCCACAGTGGGAAAGACAAATACATACACAACTCTGGGTAATATAATATGATATTAATATTAATCATTATAAGGCATTCAAATAATCTGTAATCAACAGTATCCACATTTAATAGGTTTATAAACCTATTTCCTCTGGTCTATGTGATGAATTTCAATCCAATTTACAAACCTTATGCCCCAAAAGTAATACATAACAAATGTGATAAAAATAGGTTTGAGGCCTTATGTGCAAGATAAGTGAATTTTAAAGATTTTTAAATGATACTGACAACTGGTTTCTGCTTGTCAGATTGGATTAACATTTTAGCATGGAGGCTAATATAACTGCACAAATCCCCGGAGTCAAAGCAGAGGATCTCCCAGAATCAAACACACTTAAAATTAAAATTAAACCTTCTTCTGAATAATTTATTAGTATGCTCTGGCTTTGCCTACTGATGTCAGATACTTTCATAACAAGACATCACTCTGTTTTTAATAATGCACCACTAAAATGTCATTTTGGTGTCATATGCAACAACACTTTACCCAAAGCTATTTTAACTTGTCATTTACTCATCATGTAGTTCCAAAATTGTATGATTTTCTGTCTTCCACTGAGCATGAAAGAATGTTTCTTCCCACAATGACTGAGATGCTCTTTTTGATTTAAAAAGTGACACTGACTTTGACTGTTAGACTAGGTCCATACGGGTCGTGTCATTAATTTTTGCTGCCGTCTGTCAGTCAGTCTGTCTGTCTGTCTGTCTGTCTGTCTGTCTATCTAGCTCAGTGGTTTTCAAACCTGTCCTGGAGGCACCCCAGCTCTGCGCAGTTTGTATGTCTCCCTTATCAGACACCCAATTTAGTTCTTGCAGTCTCTACTAACGAGCTGATGAGTTGAATCAGGTGTAATAAATGAGACACACAAAATGTGCAGGCCTGGGGTGCCTCCAGGACAGGTTTGAAAACCACTGATCTAGAAGCAAAAATATGCAATTTGAAGTTGCTGATATGGCCAAAAAGAAAGATGAAATTCTGACAGCTAGGGCCATATTTTAACGATCTAAGCGCATGGTCTGAAGCGCAGGTGCACTTAGGTCTGAATCCACTTTTGCTAGGCGCCAGGCGCATGGTCCAAAAGGGTTGTACCTAGTCTCTTAATGAGACATGGGTGCGTTTTGGGTGTAACGTGCAATAAACCAATCAGAGTCTCATCTCCTATTCCTTTTAAAAGCCGGTTGCGCTTGCACCATGGCGGATTTGCTATTTACATGGTGGAATTTGCAGAAAGACTGAACGCTTCTCCAGAGAGAATTTTTTTATATTTTTGTGCACACCCTCTGTGTGTAATAAGCAGTGTACGCACGTTGTGCACCCGCCTATAGGTGCATATTACTAAAAAAATTATGCGCTATTGACTTTACACCAAATTTTTGTTGGTCAATGGCGCAGTCGATTTCAGTTGCCTCAAAATAGCAATGTTCCAACAATGTGCCTGAACACACCTCGTTTTCAGACCAGCACGCTCAAGGGGTGAACAGATGGGCGTGTGTGCATTTGCTATTTAAACAACGTGGTGCTGGATGTGAAAATGATAACTGCGTCGGGTTGAAACGAAAACTCTTGTGTCGCATTGCGCCGGGTGTATGATAGGGCCCCTAGTGTACAGTGCATCCGGAAGGTATTCACAGTGCTTAATTTTTTCCACATTTTGTTATGTTACAGCCTTATTCTAAAATTGATTAAATTCATAATAATTTTTGATGAAATGAAAGAAGTTTGTTTAAAATCTTTGCAAATTTATTAAAAATAAAAGAGATGTTCAATCAGGTTCAAGTCTGAGCCACTCAAGGACATTCACAGAGTTGTCCCGTAGCCACTCTTTTGTTATATTGGCTGTGTGCTTTGGGTCGTTGTCCTGTTGGAAGATGATCGCCCCAGTCTGAGTTCTCAGGTGCAAGTTTTCATCAAGGACGTCTCTGTACAATGCTGCATTTATCTTTCCCTCAATCCTGACTAGTCTCCCAGTTCCTGTCGCTGAAAAACATCTCCGCAGCATGATGCTGCCACCACCATGCTTTACTATAGGGATAGTATTAGCCAGGTGATGAGCGGTGCCTGCTTTCTTCTAGACATGACTCTTGCCATTCAGGTCAAAGAGTTCAATCTTTGTTTCATCAGACCAGAGAATTTTGTTTCTCATGGACTGAGAGTCCTTCAGGTGCCTTTTGGCAAACTCCAGATGGCCTTTTACTGAGGAGTGGCTTCCGTCTGGCCACTACCATACAGGCCTGATTGGTGGAGTGCTGCAGAGATGGTTGTTCTTCTGGAAGGTTCTCCTCTCTCCACAGAGAATTGCTGTAGCTCTGTCAGAGTGACCATCGGGTTCTTGGTCACCTCCTTGACTAAGGTCCTTCTCCCCCGATCGCTCAGTTTGGATGCGCGGCCAGCTCGAGGAAGAGTCCTGGTGGTTCCAAACTTCTTCCATTTACGGATGATGGAGGCCACTGTGCTCATTGGGACCATCAATGCTGCATCATTTTTTTCTGTACCCTTCCCCAGAATACCTTGGACTTCATGGCTTGGTTTGTGCTCTGACATGCACTGTTAACTGTGGGATCTTATATAGACAGGTGTGTGCCTTTCCAAATCATGTTCAATCAACTGAATTTACCACAGGTGGAAACATCTCAAGGATGATCAGTGGAAACAGGATGCACCTGAGCTCAAGTTTGAGTGTCATGGCAAAGGCTGTGAATGCTTGTACAAGTGCAAGTGATTTATTTTAAATAAATTTACAAAGATTTTAAAACAAACTTCTTTCACATTGTCAGTATGGGGTATTGTTTGGAGAATTGAGGAAACAAAATATTAAGTTAATCCATTTTAAATGTTTAGTTTTATGATCAAAACCCAGGAGTTTTTATTGTGGGAGCAAAACATTTAATGCAATGAAATATGAACATTGAGAGATGTTGTCGACCGTTTTTTTTCAGTTTAAAAGGATATTAAAGGATTTTTATCTGCATTTTTATTACAAATCTAATCACAAATCTACTGCCAAAATGTGGGCATTTTCTACACTTGTTTACCTGCCCAGCTGCCTGGTGTTGTGGATCCCTATGGATGGCGTGCTTCCTTCCTGATGAGGGGAGAGATAAACCTGCGGCATATCTGTGGATTATTCAGAGCGCTGTGACTTCCCTGGAGCCTGTTGGTAGAGATCCTATCATGAGGACCCGGGTGTTCGAGAAGTACCTCGTTTTTCAGGCGCTCTTCATTCTGAGAGATGAACCGAGATGTTTGCAATGCCTGTGGGCCTGTGGAAATGGAAAGTTGTCTCCCTATGCGACGTCCATCTGTAGTGACGGCTCAGCACAGAGAAACTGGTTGGTCTTTCTTTTGCTCTTAATATCGGGCAATATCCATCCATCCATATCCATTCAAGTCTAGTAATGGTTTGTCTTTTTTTCACCTTCATGTATAGGCCTACTCAGTCTGGTAAACAAAATAGACTTTAATAAGAATATGGGCTGATTCAACGAACTCTGACATCATTGTTCTCTCTGAGACATGATGATGCATGATACATATCGAGGAATCGGACCACACTAAAAAAGGGCGCGGAATTGCAGTTTATATTAAGTCTAAACTAAATTGCACTTGTATTCTTTCCATCAGTAAAAAAAAACTCCTGGCAATAGAGTGGTGCAGGTATGACATCACTTTGTAGGCTAAAACGCGGAAGCGAGTTAGCATTTTAGCACTTCCGGTTCCCTCGTCCCAACATCAATGGGTTTTTTGAATGGGATTTTGTTTAAATGGCTGAATTAAGGTTTGTGGTAACCACACAAACTCAAGACACTTTCCCGTTTTATTCTGACAAAATATATCAGTATTACCCCACTCATGATTTTTTAAGGTGTTACGCGTCTTGAAAAAGGCGGTTGCTAAAATAGCGAAATGGGACTACAGAGGCTGTCGAGGAGATTAAACGTCTTCACGCCGAGCAAGTAAACTCATTCTGCTTTTAATTGTGCTCTTATAAACTAGTCTAACTCAAACGTTCTGGGAAAATGTTATTTAGATAAAAACTGAAAGAGCTGTCGGAAACTTAGTGATGGTGATTGTTGAAGTCGAGCGACTGCGGTGTAGTCCATTTATAGCCTACCTGTAGCTTTTTACTTCTGGCAACTGCATTTAGGCTTCAAAATTCATAAAAGTTATGTTCATCTGTGATAATTATTGATGTCATAAACTTTTGTTGATCACATAATCCAAAAGGCTATGGGAAAATCCTATTGGGTTTTTCTCGAGGGAACCAGTGTGTTGCTTTGTAGGTTGGCCTACAAAGTAACGTCATACCTGCACCACCCTATTAAATTACTTTCTTTTTTTTTTTTTTTAAACGGTCCTGATATCATTGTTGTTGGATGTTATCATCTCTGACAATTTAAATATTTTAATGAGCAAGCCTTTCTGCAGGATATTTATAACAGTGATTTATACATCGTTTCACAGATACCCAATGTTGATATTGCATGGGAGTATTTTAAATGTAGGCCTACTTTTTTGACTATATGTGACAAACATGCACTTTTAAAAGATTTAAAGTAACTAGATTTAAAGAACTAGAGGTGATGCCTGGGCAGAGTCAATATAAATGTTCATAACTATTCATTTTTACTCCAATTTTAGCTACACAAGTCTATAAAGTGTCATCAAACTTGGATTGTAAAAAATCAGCAGAGTCTGATGAAAAAAAAAAAAAAAAAGCCTTACTTTTTAAAAAGTAAGGCTTTTTTCAGATTTAGAATTATGATTGGCTTCAGAAAGCTTCAAATGTTATTCCCCGTGCATGTACATCAGCTATTGTTCTCCCTTTGTTAAAAGGTGGCGACCCATCTGAACTGGATAACTATCGTCTGATTTCAAGGTTGTTGGTTATGGCAAAAGTATTAGTAAATTATCATGTAAAGCAGTTTTTAACTGAAAGTAAAATTTTAAATGAATTCCAATCAGGTTTTAGATCTTTAAAATATAAGTAATATGTAAAAACATGTATGTACACAATAAGTGTATTGTATCAAATGATTCATTAAAACGTTAGTAAAGTCCCTGACAAAAGTCTTGTCGCTTATCTATTTTGTAGAAACACCTGCTATTAACCTGACTTTTAATTAATCAATTGGTGTTAGAAACAGCTCATATGAAAAGCTAAAACCCTCCCAAATGATGTTTAATGCACTGAAATAAATTAGTTTCACTGAAAAAAGATTTATCATTTAATCAAGACAGAACGGTCAAATTTTGGCAAGACAAAAGTTGTGACGCCTATACAGAAATTGAACAAATTTACTGCAAATACAAAAATATGTCAGCAAATGAAGTAGTGGTGCTGTGAGATCCAAATGTAATATCTTGTATGACTTCCATGAGCTTGAAGGACTGCATCCATGCGGTTTGGCAAGGATTAATTTATTCATTTATTGATGAAGTCATCAGGGATAGCAAAGAAAGCATGCCTCCCAGAGTTCGTCAATATTCTTTGGTTTCGGCTTCCATGCTTCCTCTTTCATCCTACCCCACATATGCTCAATGATGTTCATGTTGTCACATGTTGTGTTGCCCGGTCACATGTTCCTTTGTTCAGTTTTCCCGCCACTCCTGTATCACCCTCATTATGAGTTCATTTTGTCCCAGCTGTGTCCTGTTAATTAGTTCATCACCTTGTTTCCCCTGTCTATATAAGCCCTCTGTGTGCCCTCAGTGTTTGTCGGTTCTCGTTTGCGTTTGTTGGTGTTTTCCCTGTTTGTTTCCCGAGTTTGTGATTAAAGTTCCAAGTTCCAAGTTCCGAGTTCTCCTTCGCCTTTGTGAGTTTGTTCCACACCAAATCCGTAACAGAAGAACCGACCAAAACAGTTTTTTTTTGCGTTTTTCTCCTTTGTTTTGAGTTTTCCCGTGTTCCCGATGGCCCTTCCCGCAGTTCGTCTTCTCTGCCTGGAGCAGGGAGACTGCCCGCTGGAATTGCACACACGGGACTTCCTGGACCTTGCGTGGCAGACGCACTTCCCTGACTGCTCACTCTGTGGGTTTTTCTACGCTGCCCTGAGTGAGTGGTCGAAGGCATGCGTTTTCGTCGCCTTCGTGGAGTGGGTACTGGTCAATAACAACTCGCCCTTTACCATCGGCCACACTGAGGACAGCATGACCACTACCGCTCCACCACCGCCAGAGACCAGCCATCCACCACCCACCACGACCGGCACGAGGGAGTTGCCTGTGCCCACCGCAGACCGTGGAGACCGGCCTGCCGCGATCGACGAGCTCAAACCCAGGCAGAGGTTGAGAGGAGTCGCCCGGAGCCCGGACCACAGCGAGGGTCTGACCAGGTGCGTGAGCCGGCAACATTGTGCGTCGTGGAGGGATTACTCGTGGCGCTTGAGGGCTGGGAAGGGTGCCCCGTCCACCACCCAGCCGCGGTGGAAGTAACGGGGACCTCTGGCGGTTACCGCGAGGAACTACAAGGCATTGTCAAGGAGGATCTTATTGACTTTTTTGGAGAGGCTATCCCCAGTCCCCCTGTGTCTCCAGTGCTCCCTGTCTCTCCAGCGTCCCATGTTTCTCCTGAGTCTTCAAGACTCCCACCCAGCCTCCCTCTCCCACCTCCTCAGTCAGCCAGTTCCTCAGCCCTGCCTTCACTGCTGTCCTTCATCCCCTCTGCTCCTCCCACAGGCAGTGTCGTCTCGCCTCGGGTCTTCTGTCCAGCAGTTCCGCCCTACACAGATGATCCCCTGTCGTCACTGCCAGTCTCCTCACCCTGCACTCCACCACGGCCTGTCGACACGTCGGCTAAGCCTTGGCTCCTCCCCCCCTTGGCTCCACCGGACACCTTTGGCCATACGGCTTCCCCGGGCTCCCTCGTCTCTCCGGCTCCGCCTTGGTCAGTCGTCGTCCTGCCTACACCTTCGGTTCGTCTGGCTCCGCCTTCCCCCCAGCTCCGCCTTCATCCTCGGTCGCACCGGCTCAGCCTCTGTCCTGTGGTGTTCCGGCTCCACCTTGGACGCTCGTCGCTGCGGCCTCACCTCGGTCTCCTGGGCCTCCGGTCTTGTGCGGGCTCTTCGACCTGGCAGCTCCTCCAGTGGCTCCATCGCTGGCTGGTCTCTGTGCCATCTGGCCCCTGCTCCAGGCTCCCCACTGGCTCCTCCCTCCTTCCACGCCCCATGGACCCATGTTGTTTGGACCTTTTTGAATCCCTGTTTCTGTGCCCGCCTCCAGAGCCCCCCACTCCCGCCGTCCCTTTTATGGCGCGAGGACACGCCTACTCGGGGGGGGCATAATGTCACATGTTGTGTTGCCCGGTCACATGTTCCTTTGTTTAGTTTTCCCGCCACTCCTGTATCACCCTCATTATGAGTTAATTTTGTCCCAGCTGTGTCCTGTTAATTAGTTCATCACCTTGTTTCCCCTGTCTATATAAGCCCTCTGTGTGCCCTCAGTGTTTGTCGGTTCTCATTTGCGTTTGTTGGTGTTTTCCCTGTTTGTTTCCCGAGTTTGTGATTAAAGTTCCAAGTTCCGAGTTCTCCTTCGCCTTTGTGAGTTTGTTCCACACCAAATCCGTAACACATGTCTGGTCTGAGATCTCTCGCACACCCCCATACTGGATGTAACCCCAGACCATGATTTTTCCGCCACCAAACTTCACTGTTTTCTGGGTGAATCTCGGATCCATGCGGGCTCCTGCAATATTTGCGGTGACTGGTGTAATTCAACAGAAGATTCATCTGAAAAATCCACCTTCTGCCACTTTTGCAGCGTCCATCCTTTTAGCAGGCTGTGGGCCTTGGCAAATGCCACACGGTTTTTCAATTGTCTTGTTTAGTGCTGGCTTCTGGGCACTGATTCGACCATGGAGGCCATTTTGAGACAGAATCCGACAAACTGTTCTGGTTGACACAGGGACTTCAGCTGACCAGGTCTCGTGGAGCTCTGCTGCAGTGGAAAATGGGCTGGCCTTGGATTTTCGAGCCAACAAACTTGAGCAGCTGTCTTGAGGGGTGTCTGCCTGACCTGGGCTTGCCAAACACGTCTCCAGTCTCTTCAAATCTTTTTTTTATCCTCTGTACTTGACGCACACATTGAAGGTGTCTGCCACATCAGCAGTGGATCTGGCCTTCAGCCTCTTGATAATCAAAACTTTAGTCTCAGGGTGACTAGGCATGTTTGCAGAGGTCTAGTTGAAGTTGATGTGAAGGTCTAGTGTACTGGGGTTCTTTTTATACACACCTGAGACCTAATTGATCCATTATTAGTCACAGGTGAAGCTCATATGACAAGGCGACAACACTTATGTCTTTGCAAAAATTGACTCAATGGGCTTTACCAAGCTGTGAATATTAGAATATTTTTGACAGTTTCGTTTTCCACTTAAACATTATTACAAAAGTTGTTGGGATTAAAACGAGCCATTTCTTGTAAAAAAAAATCTTGATTAGAAATATATTTCAGCAGCACTTCAGGTCAATTTGTACACAAGCGACAAGACCTTTGTCAGGGACTGTACATAGTAGTTAAGGCCACCTAATATAAAGTGGGTCCATAACAATGACCTAGGTCGCGGGATAACCTCAGCTAGAATTCATCTATATACTGATGACACAATTATTTACACAGTAGCGCATTCTTTGACCAAAGCCATAAAGATTCTGCAAGATTCTTTATGGTCATTGCAACTGTCATTGTCAAAAACAAAAAAAAACAAAACAAAAACAAAAAAAAAAATTGGTTTTAAAACTAAAAAAAAAAACTTTGCTTCTCACCCATTGCAGTAAAACAGATCACCCTATTTTAACTTTAGAAGGGGACTGTATAGAAAGAGTAAATTGTTATAAATGGATGAAAAGCTGGGTTTTAATGTACAAACCCGATTCCAAAAAAGTTGGGACTGTACAAATTGTGAAAAAAAAGGAATGCAATAATTTACAAATCTCATAAACTTATATTTTATTCACAATAGAATATAGATAACATATCAAATGTTGAAAGCGAGACATTTTGAAATGTCATGCCAAATATTGGCTCATTTTGGATTTCATGAGAGCTACATATTCCAAAAAAGTTGGGACAGGTAGCAATAAGAGGCCGGAAAAGTGAAATGTACATATAAGGAACAGCTGGAGGACCAATTTGCAACTTATTAGGTCAATTGGCAACATGATTGGGTATAAAAAGAGCCTCTCAGAGTGGCAATGTCTCTCAGAAGTCAAGATGGGCAGAGGATCACCAATTCCCCCAATGCTGCGGCCAAAAATAGTGGAGCAATATCAGAAAGGAGTTTCTCAGAGAACAATTGCAAAGAGTTTGAAGTTATCATCATCTACAGTGCATAATATCATCCAAAGATTCAGAGAATCTGGAACAATCTCTGTGCGTAAGGGTCAAGGCCGGAAAACCATACTGGATGCCCGTGATCTTCGGGCCCTTAGACGCCTGCATCACATACAGGAATGCGACTGTAATGGAAATCACAACATGGGCTCAGGAATACTTCCAGAAAACATTGTCGGTGAACACAATCCACTGTGCCATTCATTTCTTTTTGGAAAACTGTGACGCCATGTCATCCGGACTAAAGAGGACAAGGACAACCCAAGTTGTTCTCAGCACTCAGTTCAGAAGCCTGCATCTCTGATGGTATGGGGTTGCATGAGTGCATGTGGCATGGGCAGCTTACACATCTGGAAAGGCACCATCAATGCTGAAAGGTATATCCAAGTTCTAGAACAACATATGCTCCCATCCAGACGTCGTCTCTTTCAGGGAAGACCTTACATTTTCCAACATGACAATGCCAGACCACATACTGCATCAATTACAACATCATGGCTGCGTAGAAGGATCCTGGTACTGAAATGGCCAGCCTGCAGTCCAGATCTTTCACCCATAGAAAACATTTGGCGCATCATAAAGATGAAGATCTTAGAAAGAAGACCTAAGACAGTTGAGCAACTAGAAGCCTGTATTAGACAAGAATGGGACAACATTCCTATTCCTAAACTTGAGCAACTTGTCTCCTCAGTCCCCAGACGTTTGCAGACTGTTATAAAAAGAAGAGGGGATGCCACACAGTGGGAAACATGGCCTTGTCCCATGTGTTGATGCCATGGAATTTAAAATCAACTTATTTTTCCCATTTTCTCAGTTTAAACATTTGATATGTCATCTATGTTGTATTCTGAATAAAATATAGAAATTTGAAACTTCCACATCATTGCATTCTGTTTTTATTCACAATTTGTAGTGTCCCAAGTTTTTGGAATCGGGTTTGTACATATTGAAAATATATAAAAAAAAAGCTTAGACCAAAACTGGGCTTCCTTTTATTTAAATGTTTTCCTTTTGAAGCAAAGCAAGAAACATAATTATACAAACTTGTTTCCTCTGTGTTGGATTACAGTGATGTGATTATAGGCATTATATGCAAGTTTATCGTCACTAAAAAAAGTTAGATTGTGTACCATTGCTGTCTTATGCTTTGTGTTGAGTGCCTCTTCACTCACTCATCATTGTAATCTTGTATGAATTGGTGGGATGGTCCTCTTTGATTCAAAGGAGAAAAATACACTTGTTTCTTATTGCAAAGACATTGTTAGGCAAATTACCCATTTATCTGTAGTCTTTTATCATATTACACATGTAATTATAGAACAAGCTGCAGAGTATAATAATGTTGGAAATACTAATCTTTAAAAATCCCTTATGGACTAATCTAAAGGAAACGTGCATGTTTTTAAATAATTTTTGATCTGTCATTATATGAGTGATATGTAAAATTATATGTAAGTATTGTTAGTTTTATGTGTTTGTAAGTTGTTTTATGTGAAAAGTTTTGTTCTGCCATTTTGGCAAAGACTCCCTGGAAGAAGAGATTTTATATCTCAATGGGACTATCCTGGTAAATTAAAGGATAAATAAAACAAATGTTCCTCAATAGTGTAAGGCCCACCCAATCGTCCCAATGACAGCTTCTGATTAGCGGGTGAAGGCTTCTTGCGCGTTCTGTCTTTTCAGCGGGGCAAAGTAATTTAATTTCAATTTACTCCATTTTATCATGACCTCGAATTTAGGTTAGAATGCCAATTGGTTATTAGGTCATTAACAATTTAACTACACATTTGATTAAACTGTTTAACTCTTTACTCTTATTGAAATTATTCATTCGGTTCTTAGAGTCGCACAGGGTCCTCGGACCGGCCGTTCATTATGCGGGCCCACGATCACAAACTTGCCAGTCTTGGTCACTAAACAGAGGTAAATGACTATACTGTATTAGAGTGCCGCTCTCATGCTTGCTTTCTCTAAAAGTATTTTATTTAGTCCCCATAGATCTGTGTACACTTGAATTAAAATAACATTATCTCTAATCAGAGATCATAACCACTACTACAGATATAAGCTGACCAACATTACTCTTCTGATAGTAGCTTTGGTTTGGTCATGTATGGTTTCCCACGTACACTTAGTTAGAGTAACATTACCTTAAACAGAGGTAAGGCTCACTCCATTTAGGTTGGCCGATCAACGTTATTGTTGTCCTAAATGGAAATTCCCTTTTTAGCCTTCACAGTCTAAGTACACTTGAACTAATGCCAAGAGTTAGCTGGAACTTTAGTCCATTACTAACCTGACACAGATTTGCGGTCACAATGGATACAACGTAATCTATTAAAGTCAATCATTTCAGAGTAAGTCAGAATAAACAATGTAACAATTTATTATTAGTCAGGTAAATGTATCATGCCAATTACATAATTCAAAGATAATCCATACATAACATCAAAGGCTCTTAAAGTAAAGAGTAAGAAATGTATACCTGACCTCAAGGAAATAGCATACATAATGCATAGCATTACGGGCTGATCTGGTTACAGAATCGCGCCCTGAACCCCGTGCAACATCTCCTTACATACACAGACCAAGAAAGAAACCTCTTTCAAATGTAAACGTGTTAACAATGGGAATTTACATTAATCACTGTCCTAGACGTGGGTATTTTACACCTTACTGGGGGAGAGAGGATGATTTGCCTGATCCACTGCAAGCCAAATCTCTCTAAACTCTTAAAACCTTTATTATCTTTTGGTTTACTTCAGTGAGAATGAGACCTTTGTACCAGTCGCACTGAGACATTTCAAATGATACCAAACATGTGTAATACTGTATTTGTTCACATTACCCCATATAGATTTTATGTGCATTTCAACATATGAAGAGGAGAGATGAGGGTGGGGGGAATGAAATGTAAATTAAATCAATCCTTAAGTGATTAACTCAGTGTGATGTTGTCTCGGATGGGGATGCTACATGCATAAGTGTGAGTTCAGATGTTTATTTCCTTTGTTTTCTCAGAGAGTCACCGTTTCTTATAGTTCTTCCAGTTTTCACAGTCTTACAATAGCCTGATGTATCACATTAAATACTCATTCAAATGTGACTAAAAAAAGTAAAAAAAAAAAAAAAAAGTTTCAGTCAAGTAAGTCTTTATCTTACATATAATATACTTATAATATTTCATGGGAAAAAGGCACATATGATTATACAAAAAAGCCTTTTACTTGATAAAAATATGAGCTCTCACTCAGACAACAGGAGGCATGTAGAGAAGATTGTGTTCAAAAGGTTTTTCAGTAAAGGTTTTAACACGCTGATCATTTAGAGGCTTTAGAAATGTGTGTATCAAATATGATACAGTAGGCTTTATAGGGTTAATATCATTATGCAACCATATAAACAGTTGTGGTCAGAATTATTGACACCCCTGGTAAATATGATCAAAGATGGCTGTAAAAATAAATCTGCAGTGTTTATCCTTTTGATCTGTCATTCCAAACATTTGCAAATACCCATCTTTTCTTTGAAGTAAAAGAATGGAAATCACATTATGAAATAAATATTTTTCTCCAAAACACGTTGGACACAATTATTGGCAGCCCTAGAATGTGTTATGAGTAAAATATATCTGAAGTATATTCCCATTAATATTAAAAATTTTAAGCACACCAGGAACATGAAATTGTCTAGCTTTGACTTGTTCCACAGGAGTATATATGAGGAAACACAAAACACATAAGGGAAGCCAAATTCCCTTAATCATCCATCACAATGAGTAAAACCAAAGAATATAGTTCTGATGTGCAGCAAGATTGTCGAGCTTTACAAATGTCACTGAACACAAAATGAAGCTTCTGCCATGACCATCCCAGTTCCCTGAGAAAATGAGTGGGGTGAACTGAAGAGGAGAAGCTCCAACATGGAGCTGGGAATCTGAAGGATCTGGAGAGATTCTGTATGGAGGAATGCTCTCTGATCTTTTGTCAGGTGTTCTCCAAACTCAGGTATTATAGAACAAGACTCAGAGCTGTTATCTTGGGAAAAAGAGGTTGCAGCAAGTATTTAATAAAAAGCTGCCAATAATTATGGCCAATGTGTTTTGGAGAAAAGCATTTATTTCATAATATGATTTAACCCCCTCTTTCAATTCTTTTACTTCAATGAAAGGTTAGACTTTTGTGAATTTTTTGAATGAAAGATCAAAAGGATAAACAATGCAGATTTATTTTTACAGCCATCTTTGATCATATTTACCAAGGGTGCCAATAATTCTGACCTCAACTGTACTTACTGCTTATTCACTGAAATTAATTTACATGGAAGAGCTGGAAACCTTGAGCAGTCAGTGAATGCAGCGCTGACGGAACCGTGTCCAAGGATGAAATTCACATCCTGTGAGACATTTAAGATCCAGATCATAACCAGACATCAAATAATCATGCAAGCAAGAAAACAGTCCAAACAAATATCCAATCCTCTGCCATCTAGTTGGCATGAGAAGATAAGAACCTGAATTAGCTTGAGTATAAAGACTCTGGTTGATGACGTTTCAGCAGGTGGTTGTTTTGCTCATATATGATGTTGTGGATGTACAGTACAGCCACAGAAGCAAATCTTATGCTATTAAAACAGATGACATTCATTGTGGTATATTGCTCCAATTTAAAAGGTAATTTTCTCAATAGTGTCTGAGATGGAGAGCGCTCGTCCATGAGCACACAGTCTGTATGAGGACATTCACCGGACGGAAATTGTGCAGGTCCAGCAGTCCTGCAATAAAGCCATCGGTTCAGGCAGAGGTGGCCTGTGTATAATTTGGTTTGGCAAAGGACCGTGATGGAGAGATGAGAGATAAACACATGCCATCTGCCAGAGC
This sequence comes from Paracanthobrama guichenoti, assembly GCA_018749465.1. Classification (NCBI taxonomy): domain Eukaryota; kingdom Metazoa; phylum Chordata; class Actinopteri; order Cypriniformes; family Gobionidae; genus Paracanthobrama; species Paracanthobrama guichenoti. The sequence continues at coordinate 19,863,107 of CM031961.1, read as the reverse complement.
TCAATCACTATCAGTGCTGAGGTGAGTGGGCAGAGCAAACGTTCTCTGTTCACTGTGACATTTCATCACAAAAAAATGAAGAGTCTTTTATTGATCTCGTTGGTTAACTAGATTCCCTCGTCCTAAAGAGACACCCACCAACATATGTTTTAAGTCAAATGTGCTTTAGCACAGGGGTTTTCAACCTTTTAGATGCAATGGGACTGGTGCGACAGCCCCCCATCCAAGAAGCAGCTTCGTATTCATATATGAAGACCACATTTATACTGTGAAAATTAATATTATAAATATGAGTGAAATAGTATTTGGAAAAATGTAGTCTCTAATATACATTAGTTCTGATATGCACACTACTCTTAGGTAGTCTAATGGCTCGTTTCCACCGAGCGGTACGGTTCAGTACAGCACGTTTCGGCACCGTAAACCCTGGTCCGGCTTGTGTTTCCACCGGCAACAGTACCCTTATGGTAGGTGTGGTGTAGCGATCGACATTCTCGTGCGAAGAAGAAAGCCACACAAACAATTGACAACATACAGCAGACCTTGTTCTTGTTTCTCAGCATGTGGCTGTTTGTCACAAGACGACGACACACTTTGTTTAAGCCAAGGCTGCAAGGAAAATCAGCCGAAAAAGCACACGCAAGTGACTATTCTCTGTCAACCAATCAATGTTCTGCAGTGAGTCTAGCTCCACCCTTTAGTACCGGACTACTGTGCTAGGTACCCCAACAGAAAGGTGCCAAAAAAGTGGTATGGTACAGTTCGGAATTAGGGTACCATTCTCAACTTCTGACAATGGAAACGGCAAAAATTGCGTACCGTACTGAACCGTACCACTCGGTGGAAACGAGACATTACGCCCATTATACAAACCCGATTTCTAAACTTGAGCAACTTGTCTCCTAAGTCCCCAGACGTTTGCAGACTGTTATAAAAAGAAGAGGGGATGCCACACAGTGGGAAACATGGCCTTGTCCCAACTTTTTTGAGATGTGTTGATGCCGTGAAATTTAAAATCAGCTTATTTTTCCCTTAAAATGATACATTTTCTCAGATATGATATGTCATCTACGTTGTATTCTGTTGTATGATATGTCATCTATGTTGTATTCTGAATAAAATATTGAAATTTGAAACTTCCACATCATTGCATTCTGTTTTTATTCACAATTTGTACAGTGGCCCAACTTTTTTGGAATCGGGATTGTAATTCTCAGATGAACTTTTTGCTGTAATGTGTCAGCATATATCAGTTTACATTGATCCTTTTGCCATAATTGTAAAAATCCAGTCCGATTTTTGTATGCAGAAGAACTGTGGCAACATCTCCAAGACGCTTGAAGAAACCTACCTGCAAAGCTACCTGAAAAACTGCAAGTGTACCTAGGACAAAAGCTTTTTTAAATGCAAAGGGTTGATTTGATTTAGTTAATAGATAATTAAAATCGATGTATGACATTATTTTTGAAAGCATCCTCACTTAACCTTTTGTATCCTACAGCAATTTTACACAAGTGCCTAAAACTTTTCACAGTGCTGTAGCTTTGCAGGTAGTTTTCTTCAAGCGTCTTAGAGACGTTGCCACCATTCTTCTGGATTTAGTCCCTCTCAGTTTTGACTGTTTCTTCATGTAATCACAGACGATGATGGTGAGATCAAATCTCCATGTGGACCATAGAGACTATTGTCAGACTCTTTATGCATACAAAAATGATTAATTATTAAAATTAATGGCAAAAGGAATGTTTGGAAATGTAAACTGATATCTCCTACTGACGCACTACAGCAAAAGATATAAATGTAGAAGAAACTTGTGATAAAACTTCTTGTTTGCATCTTGTTCTGGGCACAAGACGACTTTGATTTACTGACCTCAATGCTCTAGTAGGGTTGTATGGGCTCAGATGTGAAAGATAAAGGGGAGCCATGATTATTTAAAGATTTATAAACAAAAATGTGAAGTTTATTCTATAGTAAACTGACAGCCAATATATTGAAGCTAGTAATAGATTCATGTTTCTGCACCTTACTCACACCACAAATTATGATGTGCATCACAGAAGCACTTCTGGGAATGTCTCTTTACTGTATTTCATCATAAATTAAATAATTGATTTTCACTTCCAAAAACCATAAATTTGACATTATTTTACAGTAAAACTAACTATAATGCAACGGTAAAACATTTACAATTTTATACCATATACGTAAAGGTAACTGTGGCGAGGTAGACGAGCGAGAGACGTGGGAGGAGCGAGAGAGGACCAGGCCTGGACTTTATGTTTTGTTTATGTCTTCTTATGTGTGTGCTTGGCAGTCGTCCGTGAGGGGCTGTCCGCGCTACTTTCGTTTTGTTCATTTATTTATTAAAGTCTTTGAAATGTTTGCCGGTTTCCGCCTCCTTCTTCCCTGAACATAAAACTACATTACAGAAACTTTTAACCATTTTCTTTTAAAAACAATTAACAGTCTTTTCCTGTAAAAAAAGAAACTTTTGTTTACAGTGTAGGTGGTTCAAATAACAGCCCTCAAGTCTTTATGATATTTTGGCAGTAAGTCTGAACAGCACATTTGTATCTTGTACTTCAGTATTTGAGGAATCATTTATGGCTGTCGCATAATGTAACGCCCCAAAGTTTAATACTCAGAAGGGGTCTGTTCAAATCCATAAAATCACAAATTGCTAATTAGCATTTTTAGTAGTGAATAAAGACATTATTTAGTCACTTTATGAACTCATTTTCTTTTAAATGGAAGTCTCGAAAAATGTTGCTTATCTGTTTTCATATATAGCCATCTTTTTACCAGACATTTTATCCTTGAAGAACATCAATCCTGACAGCAGCAGATGGTTTATGTAAGCCATGTTAGCAAATCTTATGTTATCACAAACTGTATGCTTCCATTATTGTATAACAGTAAAGTATGGTGATCACTGCAAATGACATACTAAATATATGTTGTAAACGTCTTTAGTTTACAAAATGCATAATTCTAATGGGCAGAAGGGGGGAAAGACCTGAAATACATGATTTTTTTTGTGTAATTTAAAGCAGTGGATTGATAACAGTGCTCCTGAATTCATTAGACCATTCTCCTTTTTTTCAGGAAATTACAGCCATGGGCCATTTTCACTATCTTTATGAGTGATGGTGGGGTAATTGACTTTCACCATTATTTCTACTCTCGGCTGAGAGCGAGCTACTGCAGAATCTATTCAATGTTTCTGCAACTTTATGATCTCCCACAGCATATCTAAAAGCTCTTACAGAGGTATCATTACATATCATGTGCAAACATTCATGTCTTTTATGTTTGAATAATCACATACAGAGGCTATCAATAACATTACGCTACAAACACACTGACTTTACTATAGCCCACTACTTTGTGATTCATTTGTCTGGCAGTTGCATCTGATAAACAGAGACAGAGTTAGTCTGTGGATGCTGGAGGAGAAACTGAATTAATTTATATCCATTTATAGTCATATTTGAACCAAATTCAAACAAAGAAATACCCACAAATGCACAAAGCATACAATTTCTTACTTCATTAACGATTCCCTACAGTTGACATAAGTCAAATCATATCAGAACATTTGCTCGTTTAATGTAAAAATGACATCCTATGCAAAGCCACTGAAAACCAAACAAAAACTTGTAATATATAGCAAATATGTAGGGGGTTGGCAACTTTGGTTGCCTGGCTGAAGTGTCATTTTGACTTAATAGACCACACTTTTGGATCCAACATATTATAGAAACTTGCCTCATTAAAGGGTTATAGTTCACCCAAAAATTAAAATTCTGTTATCATTTACAGTTGTGGTCGGAATTATTGGCACCTCTGGTAAATTTCATTGAAGTAAAAGAATTGAAAGAGGGGGTTAAATCAAATTACTCAATACCCGAGTTTGGGGAACACCTGACAAGCGCGTTTGAGTTTCCGCAAGAACCAATGAGGTTAATTCTCGTGTGTTACGCAGCACGTTTGAGCTTCCGCAAGAACCAATGAGGTTAATTCTTGTGTGTTACGCAGCACGTTTGAGCTTCCGCAAGAACCAATGAGGTTAATTCTTGTGTGTTACGCAGCACGTTTGAGCTTCCGCAAGAACCAATGAGGTTAATTCTTGTGTGTTACGCAGCACGTTTGAGCTTCCGCAAGAACCAATGAGGTTAATTCTTGTGTGTTACGCAGCACGTTTGAGCTTCTGCAAGAACCAATGAGGTTAATTCTTGTGTGTTACACAGCACGTTTGAGCTTCTGCAAGAACCAATGAGGTTAATTCTCGTGTGTTACGCAGCACGTTTGAGCTTCTGCAAGAACCAATGAGGTTAATTCTCGTGTGTTACGCAGCACGTTTGAGCTTCTGCAAGAACCAATGAGGTTAATTCTTGTGTGTTACACAGCACGTTTGAGCTTCTGCAAGAACCAATGAGGTTAATTCTCGTGTGTTACGCAGCACGTTTGAGCTTCTGCAAGAACCAATGAGGTTAATTCTCGGGTGTTACGCAGCACGCGTTTGAGCTTCTGCAAGAACCAATGAGGTTAATTCTCGTGTGTTACGCAGCACGTTTGAGCTTCCGCAAGAACCAATGAGGTTCATTCTCGTGTTACGCAGCACGTTTGAGCTTCTGCAAGAACCAATGAGGTTAATTCTTGTGTGTTACGCAGCACGTTTGAGCTTCTGCAAGAACCAATGAGGTTAATTCTTGTGTGTTACGCAGCACGTTTGAGCTTCTGCAAGAACCAGAGGTTAATTCTTGTTACGCAGCACGTTTGAGCTTCCGCAAGAACCAATGAGATTAATTCTTGTTACGCAGCACGTCTGAGCTTTCCGCAAGAACCAATGAGGTTCATTCTCATGTTACGTAGCCGATTGAGCTTCAGCAAGAACCTATGAGGTTAATTCTTGTGTGTTACGCAGTTCGTTTGAGCTTCCACAAGAACCAATGAGGTTAAGTTGTGTTACGCAGCACGTCTGAGCTTCTGCAAGAACCGATGAGATTCATTCTCGTGTTACGCAGCTCGTTGAAGCTTCCACAAGAACCGATGAGGTTCATTCTCGTGTTACACAGCTCGTTGAAGCTTCCACAAGAACCGATGAGGTTCATTCTTGTGTTACGCAGCATGTTTGAGCTTCCACAAGAACCAATGAGGTTAATTACTGTTATGCAGCTTGTTGAAGCCTCCTCAAGAACCAATGAGGTTTGTTCTTGCACATCAAGAAAGTATGGTTGGGCATACGTTTATGTGAATAAAAAGCAATTGAGTCTCTTTAGAAAATGTGGACTAAACTGCTCAATTCATATGGATTAGTTTTACGATGTCTATGAATTTTTTGAAGCGTCAAAGTGGTAGTTGAGTAGCTGTCAAAAGAGGGACAGAAAGCTCTCAGATTTAATTTAAAATATCTTTATTTGTGTGCCGAAGATGTATGAAAGTCTTACGGGTTTGGAAGGGTGAGTAAATAATGAAAATTTTCATTTTAGGGTGAACTATCCCTTTAAGTTTCCCTTCCATCTATGATAATTTGAATACTACATAATATTATCTCAAAAGGTGATTTGCCAGCAAGTCTGTATATGGTATTTAAAGGGTTAATATGTTAACAATATAAACTGCATTTATGCAGAAAATCCATACATATCGCAGCCCCCCACCCCTATCACAAAATTCAAAAATAGAAAACATATAATGGTCCTAATCATTTCTGTTCCAGGGAACTGCTACACTGCCAATGTACATGACAGAAGAGTCAGCCCTCACCTGCCAATCATCACCACATAACCCCCCCCCAAAAAAAACCCATTTATTGGCTTTTCTAGCTTCATTCATAATATTTCCCCAGTGCAAACTGGCAAACTTACATGGCAGAAAATCAGTGATGAGATGAAGCAATTCACAGAGCTCCATTCATACAGCTGTCAGTCAAAACACAAAGCAGCTGTTTCTGCTGGACTGTGCTGACCTTTCTCACAGCAAACCCCGGAGACCAGACGGTGAGAGAGCAAGAACACAGCAAAAGAATCGGTTCATGCATACTCACCATGTCTCTGAGAGCCAAACAAAGATCTATGACAAAGCATATTTATAGCATTTGTAAAAGCATGTGAATTTATGATGCTGAATGGGTAAAAGTACAAATTCACCAGCTAAATGAAGCTCTCAATCGGTCTCAAAAAAGTGAGGAAATATTTCAAATGTTTTTTTTGGATACTTAAGATATACTCTTAAAATATCGAAATGTCATGGCATTGGCTCAAATATAGAATCTACAACTGTTTTCATAATAATAATATAATAAACCGATAATAATAAGAAATTGAGCACCAAATCAGCATATTAAAATGGTTTCTGAAGGATCATATGACACTGAAGACTGGAGTTGGCTTCTTAAAATTCAGCTTTACCACCACAGGAATAAATTACATTTCAAACTATGAAAGAGCATCAGAGCATCTCCAAAGCGTCAGAGCATCTCCAAAACTGCAGCTCTTGTGGGGTGTTCCCGGTCTGCAGTGGTCAGTATCTATCAAAAGTGCTTCAAGGAAGGAACAGTGGTGAACCGGCGACAGGATCAAATAGACTACTGTAGCTTAAATTGCTCAAGACATTATTGCTGGTTCTGATAGAAAGGTGTCAGAATACACAGTGCATCACAGTTTGTTGTGTATGGGGCTGCATAGCCGCAGACCAGTCAGGGTGCCCATGCTGACCCCTGTCCACCGCCGGAAGCACCAACAGTGGGCACGTGAGCATCAGAACTGGACCACGGAGCAATGGAAGAAGGTGGCCTGGTTTGATGAATCACGTTTTCTTTTACATCACGTGGATGGCTGGGTGCGTGTACGTTGCTTACCTGGGGAACACATGGCACCAGGATGCACTATGGGAAGAAGGCAAGCCGGCGGAGGCAGTGTGATGCTTTGGGCAATGTTCTGCTGGGAAACCTTGGGTCCTGCCATCCATGCGGCTGTTACTTTGACATGTACCACATACCTAAGCATTGTTGGAGACCATGTACACCCTTTCATGGAAACAGTATTCCCTGGTGGCTGTGACCTCTTTCAGCAGGATAATGCTCCCTGCCACAAAGCAAAAATGGTTCAGGAATGGTTTGAGGAGCACAACGAGTTTGAGGTGTTGACTTGGCCTCCAAATTCCCCAGATCTCAATCCAGTCGAGCATCTGTGGGATGTGCTGAACAGACAAGTACGATCCATGGAGGCTCCACCTCGCAACTTACAGGACTTAAAGAATCTGCTGCTAACATCTTGGTGCCAGATACCACAGCACATCTTCAGAGGTCTAGTGGAATCCATGCCTTGACGGGTCAGGGCTGTTTTGGAAGCAAAAGGGGGACCAACACAATATTAGTAAGGTCATAATATTATGCCTAATTGGTTTATTTTTTATATATATATATATATATATATATATATATATATATATATATATATATATATATATATATATATATATATATACACATACATACATATATATACATACATATATATATACACAAACCCGATTCCAAAAAAATTGGGACACTGTACAAATAAAAAAGGAATGCAATAATTTACAAATCTCATAAACTTACATTTTATTCACAATAGAATATAGATAACATATCAAATGTTGAAAGTGAGACATTTTGAAATGTCATGTCAAATATTGGCTCATTTTGGATTTCATGAGAGCTACATATTCCAAAAAGTTGGGACAGGTAGCAATAAGAGGCCGGAAAAGTGAAATGTACATATATAAGGAACAGCTGGAGGACCAATTTGCAACTTATTAGGTCAATTGGCAACATGATTGGGTATAAAAAGAGCCTCTCAGAGTGGCAGTGTCTCTCAGAAGTCAAGATGGGCAGAGGATCACCAATTCCCCCAATGCTGCGGCCAAAAATAGTGGAGCAATATCAGAAAGAAGTTTCTCAGAGAAAAATTGCAAAGAGTTTGAAGTTATCATCATCTACAGTGCATAATATCATCCAAAGATTCAGAGAATCTGGAACAATCTCTGTGCGTAAGGGTCAAGGCCGGAAAACCATACTGGATGCCCGTGATCTTCGGGCCCTTAGACGCCTGCATCACATACAGGAATGCGACTGTAATGGAAATCACAACATGGGCTCAGGAATACTTCCAGAAAACATTGTCGGTGAACACAATCCACCGTGCCATTCGCCGTTGCCGGCTAAAACTCTATAGATCAAAAAAGAAGCCATATCTAAACATGATCTAGAAGTGCAGGTGTTTTCTCTGAGCCAAGGCTCATTTAAAATGGAAAATGGAAAACTGTTCTGTGTTCAGACCAATCAAAATTTGAAGTTCTTTTTGGAAAACTGTGATGCCATGTCATCCGGACTAAAGAGGACAAGGACAACCCAAGTTGTTTTCTACACGCATGACTGTTTGTCCACACACAGCTCCACCTCTATCATCAAATTTGCTGATGATACTGTTGTCCTGGGTCTCATTTCCAACAACGAGACGGCATACTTGGACGAGGTGGAGCATCTAACATCATGGTGCCAGGACAACTGTCTCTCTCTGAATGTTGGCAAGACCAAAGAAATGATTGTGGACTTCAGGAAGAGACAGCAACGGACATACTCCCCCCTCATGATCAGCGGGTCACCAGTAGAGAGAGTGAGCAGCTTCAAGTACCTGGGTGTAAACATCTCCGAGGACCTGACCTGGACTGCTCACATTCAGACACAGGTGAAAAAAGCCAGGCAAAGACTGTACCACCTGCACCAGCTGAGGAAATTCAGGGTTTCACCAGCTATCCTGAAAACTTTCTATTTAGGGCGATAGAAAGTGTATTAACTCAGTGCATCACAGCCGTGGTATGGAACAGCACCAGTCATGACCGCAAAGCCCTGCAAAGAGTCGTGCACTTATCCGAAGCGCATCTCAGGGTCAGCTCTCCCGTCTCTGCAGGGCGTCTACACCAAAGCGGTGCAAAGGTAGAGCTACTAAGATCATCAAGGACTCTAATCACCCTGCAAACCCTCATTTCACGCTGCTGCCATCTGGTAAGCGCTTCCGAAGCCTGATGGCCAAAACTGAGAGACTCAGGAGGAGCTTCTTCCCCAGGCCATCAGACTCCTGAACTCAGTCACTTAACACCACGTGACTTCACTTCAGGATATACATACTGACATTGCACTGCACTTTCTGTTCTCGTTGTTACTGTGTAACAGCCTGTTATAAAGCTGTTTGCACATTATACTCTTTATACATTTGTTAACCACATATTTATAAGTCTACAGTTTACTCACTGCACAGTCTACTTCAATTATTTTATTCAACTTTATTTTTATTTATTTTTTCTACTTGACTTGATTATTTATAATTCTATATATATATATATATATATATATATATATATATATATATATATATATATATATATATATATATAGATATACTTTTTTATTCTATTTCTATTATAATTTCCTCCTTGTGTTTTTAACTGTGAATTTGCACTGTCCATGGAGCGGACCTGTTTACATTTCACTGCCGGTTGTATATTCTGTATATAACTGTGTATGTGACAAATAAAACTCTTGAATCTTGAAGTGCTCAGTTCAGAAGCCTGCATCTCTGATGGTATGGGGTTGCATGAGTGCGTGTGGCATGGGCAGCTTACACATCTGGAAAGGCACCATCAATGCTGAAAGGTATATCCAAGTTCTAGAACAACATATGCTCCCATCCAGACGTCGTCTCTTTCAGGGAAGACCTTACATTTTCCAACATGACAATGCCAGAAGACATACTGCATCAATTACAACATCATGGCTGCGTAGAAGGATCCTGGTACTGAAATGGCCAGCCTGCAGTCCAGATCTTTCACCCATAGAAAACATTTGGCGCATCATAAAGATGAAGATCTTAGAAAGAAGACCTAAGACCTAAACTTGAGTAACTTGTCTCCTCAGTCCCCAGACGTTTGCAGACTGTTATAAAAAGAAGAGGGGATGCCACACAGTGGGAAACATGGCCTTGTCCCAACTTTTTTGAGATGTGTTGATGCCATGAAATTTAAAATCAATTTATTTTTACCCTAAAATTATACATTTTCTCAGTTTAAACATTTGATATGTCATCTATGTTGTATTCTGAATAAAATATTGAAATTGGAAACTTCCACATCATTGCATTGTTTTTATTCACAATTTGTAGTGTCCCAACTTTTTTGGAATCGGGTTTGTATTTTGCAACGGCATTCAGAGATTTTTAACTGTGACTTTAATGTCCAAAGACCTTTGGGGCCACTGTATTTTATCTAACAATTCATTATATATTAAAGGCAGAACTTCAATTGGAAGACATTTGAATAGAGAAAAGTTGAGATTTCACATTGAGCTTTTAATTATATTCAAACTGGGACAAAATACAGCTAATATTAATCTCATTGATGACAATTAAAAGATTAGTGGGATTATGATGATTATTCAAAGAGGATGATCTGACTGAAAAGCCCACTGAGGTATCTAATCCTTAATCTCAGTATTAATTCAGTGCCGTGTTACGAGATTTCCACACAGCCTCAAGACATACAGCAGTGTAGCTGTGGGATCTGCAGTGATTCACACATAAAGACAAGTCAATAAATCTTAAGCAAAAACCTCAAAGTCACTAGAGTGTTTTCAGACATTTGAGAAACATCCCTCAACTGCACTAAAAATCGACATCATCAGTATTCCAGATGTGCTAGTTGACAGTAAAGATGCGTTCACTGCACTGAAAGACTATTTAGTGCATTTTATTGAATGCTTTCGAGCAGGTGGATGAAACAAGATCACAGAGGCCGGATGTGTCCAGACTGATATTCCCCTATACTACACAGTGGCCAGTTGAATGACTACTGAAGCAATTCTGCAGACCTAATGAGCTTTCAGCTAATTTTACTTTAGGGAAATCCAGCAGAAACTATTTTTATTCAGCATGAGTTTTTATTATTGGTTTTCATTTAGTCCTAGCAATAAGCGTTTTTTTTTGGTTTTTTTACAGACAAAAATCAATTCAAAAAGTTAAAAACACACATCCAAGTTTTTAAATTAGTTTACTTCGATTTGGATTTCTTTTTTGTAAAATACTACATTATTTGATTAAGTTTGAACAACTTAAAATATTAAACCGCAAACCATTTCAAGTTTGGTGGTGAGGGTCAGTTTGATTTTTTTAAAGCATGGGGTCTCATGATGACAAATATTTGTTACTCAGACTTTTTGTAAATGTATTCTTTTTGATGAAGTTTCCTCAATTTCAATGCATATACTGTACAAGTTGTTTTGGTGTATATAAGGCCTGTTCACACCAAGAACAATAACTATAAAGATAACAATAACTATATTAGTGTCCACACCAGCGGGCGATATTGTTGTTTATTCAAGCACGCACTGCAGTTTAAAGCAGGATGGATTCTGATTGGTTGTCAATGTTTTTATCATTGATCAGATGGGGGAAAAAAACCTGAAATTTAGACAATATCGTTTCTCTATGTAGTTGTCGTTATAGTTGTGGTGTGTATTCTGCTATTCTTTAATATTGAGAACTATTTTTATAACTATGTCATTATAGTTATCCTTGGTGTGAACTGGCTTTAAATCAATAAAACCTTTCCAGTTTGCTCAACAGATATACAAGTTAAACAAACTAAGAAAGTTTGGTTACACTTTATTTTAAGGTGCCAGTGTTAGTGTAATAATGCATTTAAGAACTGTGTAATAATAATTAACTACATGCACTTACTATAGGGTTAGGATTGGGGTTTGGCTTAGGGTTCGTTGCATGTAATTATGCATAATTTATAGTTATTACTACAGTAAATGCATGTGAACAAGGACAATGTAAAATAAAGTGTTACCGAAAGTTCTACATCTCTATTATGTAATGTAAAATCCACAAATTAAAACATTATTTTTTACATTTTTATAAATTATGTTTGATGTTTGCATTGACCAAACAAGTTGAGACTAACCAAAGTCCTGAAGTTGGTTGCCTCAAGTTTTTGGAGTTCTCTTAACTTATTTTTTTTGCAATATAACGGAGTTCATCAGTGCTACTGCATGATTTTTTCATGCCACTGCATTCAACAACACAAAAAACCCTTGAAAACACTGATTTATAAAACAAATCTTTATTAAATGAAAAGCCTTTTCTTTATCAAGTACGAAATATAATGTACAAATACTTTACATTGTTGAAAACATCATCAACACGATGAAAATGAAAGAAAATCCATCAGTCAAAAACAACAGGTTCCATAACTGCACAAACCTCTGAGAAACATTTGAAACTGAGTTAGATCTGGAGGTCTAGTCGTTCAAGCAGCTCAGCAGAAGAAAACTTAGAACCAGTTTAGTATCGACTCAAAAACTGGTCTTAAACGCCTACAGGTCCAGATCAGATCAGTGTGTAGAGTGATGGTTCAGGGTGGCACGCGAGCCAGCCAAACACCCGGTTTAATGCTGCCACAGTGTTCACTATCAGCACCTGGAGCCAAATGAAGATGATGATATCTGTACGCTGTGACATCATCACAGAGTAAAAAGTGGCATTTCAATGTCATCTTAGGACCAGCAAAGGTCACAAGTGTTAATTTGTAGGTAGTTACAAAAACAGTTCACACAAACATTTACTCTCGCTCATGCCGTTCCAAAGGATTATTTCCTGTTCTTTGTGAAACATGAATGAAGATGCAGAATGTCTGAGCAGCTCAAGTAACAAAAACATCTGTAACAACAGTGGATTGTGATGTCAAGCTCCAAGAAGAACAAATGCATACAATATCTTATATATGTGAGCAACATAATATTCCTCTCCATAAAGCCCTGAAATAGACTCTTCTGTCTTGTGACCAGCATGTCAAACCTGCATCAACAGCCTTAAATTTTAAGTAAATAATGATTTTCCTCATCTAAAGTTATATGCCTTCAGGACACCTGAAATATGGATGGTTGTTTTTGGACTGTGACATTATGGACTATTACCATCCACTTCCATTGTTTAAAAAAAGGGTTGCTCAGGCATTCTGACATCTCTTGTGTTTCTTGGAAAAAAATAAAACACAGGCTTGCAACGACATGAGGGAGAGTAATCATACACCTATTTTTTGTGAACAATTTCATTAATATGCTAACAATTGTAACAAGCCAATCACAAACCATAAATGGAAATTTTCTGTTACAAACGTAATACAGATGAACTCATTTTACAATTCCCATTCTCCAGTTCTTCACATTGTCTAACAGTTGTGAGTTTTTTGGTAATAGTGGCTGTGGACGTGTCTAAAGGTGCTGGTATTTTGGGATTGGTGAAGCACAGTGTCAGTCACACACAGGGGCGTCAACGGCTCTGGACGACGCACAAAACAAAAGGAAACAGACAACACAGGACACATTCGGATGTCTGAGTTTGACTGCTGGTGAGGACCATAAACCCCTCAAAGGGGTCCAAGAGCAGAGGTCTCAGCTGCAGGCCCGCTTCAGACTCTTTGGCATTCATCACCAATTAGTTGAAATATTTTCATTTATATTTATATAAAAATTTGTTTTCAAACTGGAAAAAAATAAGTAAAACATCAGACACAGAAGCTCTACTTCCCACACCGCTATATACTGTAAATGCACAATAAAACTACTTTGTGTTGAACTTGTCTTTCTAAAACTCTATCTGTACATGTCTATCTACTTTGTAAACCCCTTTGTTTATTCACACAGACACACACACACACACACACACACACACACACACACACACACACACACACACACACACACACACACACACACACACACACACACACACACTTACTTGCGCTGTATAACAGCGACACAAACACACATTTTGTCTCAGGTACCTTATGAGAACAGATAAGTTCATAAGCATCGTTGTCCAATCAGCTCACATGAAATCATTTAGCTCCGCCTCTAGCGCAGCGGCCATCTCATCGGCCTCTGAGCTGCTGCCCTCCTCATCCTCATTGGAGTCTTTACTGGAGCCGCCACAATCATCATTATCATTGTCATTATCATCTCTGGCCTCTTCCAGTTTTCTTTTGTGGCCCCTAAAGGTAGAAAATACAGAGGCGTAAGTGAGTGACGCTCGTTATTCAAAGCATTTTAGAGAGAAATGCTCATTGGTTCATAGTGGTCTGGTTGCCAGGGTTACGTGTTGAGAACTGTTGACAGTTACTGGTTGCAAAATTTTCTAATGCGTCTGACAGGCAGAACAGTGGAGAGAATCGGTGCCAGGAGCCTGGTGCGCCTCAAAACTAAAAAATGACATCCTACACCTACAAAAATTGGTGTAGGATTTACTTTGAAGCTCTGTTCATTCCTAGTAAATTTCATGTAATTGAACATGGAATTTTAAAGCAGAAAGACTGAAATAGTATTTTCTTTAAAAACTTACTTCAATTTTAGAGTTTTAGACTTTGAAACAACTTTACCATGTAAATGGAACTCTCCAAGAATAGGGAACAGACTTTAAAACTTTAAACTGTTTGTTTAAAAGCACTAAAAGAACAAATGTCATGTTCATTGAAGTGAGAACTATTTCGATGGTCCTCTTTAGACAATCTACTAACTAGATGTAACTTTGAAACTAAATGTCAACTAACCCTCATTAGAGCATCAGTAATATCTTAACATCAGTAATGCTTAATATCTGCTAACACTTTATTTTGATGGTCCCCTAAAAGATATTCTACTGACTATTAGTAACTTTGCAACTACATGTCAACTTATTCTACTAACAGTCTACTACTGTCTACAAGTTCTCTAATGAGAGTTAGACGACATGTAGTCGCAAAGTTACTTATAGTTAGTAGAATGTCTAATGTGGACCATCAGAATAAAATGTAACCCATTATTATTTATCATGATAGATAAAAATGAAGATATGGTAAAGACCAGTAGTAAAATAAGCCCCCTTTATCTGTTGAACTGAATTTTATTGTAGAATAAGTTGGTTGTATTGTTTAAAGATTATGTGGGCACATGAGTTTACAGTGATGTCATCAATGGAAAGCACATTCCTTTTGCGACAAATGCAGCGAGATGCTAACATACAACACATACAAGTCTGGCACTTGAGATCTGAAGCATAGTGTGTGTGGGAATTGGAAAACATATGTTGAGACACCGGATGGAGAGCGAAAATCTGTGAAGACCTCTTCTTGCAGACTTTTGCAGGTGCGAGCAGGACAAAACGTGAAAGTTGCAGACTGGAGCAATTGTATGCAATTTATTAAAAG
Organism: Paracanthobrama guichenoti; assembly: GCA_018749465.1. Taxonomy (NCBI): domain Eukaryota; kingdom Metazoa; phylum Chordata; class Actinopteri; order Cypriniformes; family Gobionidae; genus Paracanthobrama; species Paracanthobrama guichenoti. The sequence goes on along the minus strand of CM031961.1, from coordinate 19,847,819 downwards.
CAGTCTTAAGTCACATGATAACATATATAACTAATTCGTTATTTTTACATTTTCACGTCACACAAATCTAATCGCTTGACTTCAGAAGACTTGGAATATAGAGCAGGAGTCTTTTGTGCTCCATGATGGAAAGAATTGAACACATTTTTGCACGCTGGGGTAACATGTTAGAAACAGCTTCACATACTTAAAAAAGCTATTCGTATTGACACTTACATACACACACACAACTACCTTGCAAGAAAGTTTTGAACGATATATAATAATGCTCTGGCAGAGCTAAATAAGCGTTGGCTGTCATTATATCTGCTGATAGTACAGACAGCTTCTTTGATCACTGGACAGTATGTGTCTCACATTTAGTGTAATGATGAATCCACTACCACCTGCTGATAAAGAACCAGCCTGACTACAAGAAAAAAAGATAAAAAGCAAACGAAGGATAGAAAATGGAAAACATTAGGAAAGAATATTAACCTGACAATGGAAAAGAAAGTGTGTTTGATATTTATGGACCGAATATGGGGGGAAAGAGGCTCAGCATTGCGTTCACATCATTTCTGTGTCCATGTACCTAGCATAATTATAAGAAATAAAAACAGGAAGTTTGTCTCACAAAGTTCTCAAAGCCTTTTGAGCATTGCAGTATTATCCTGCAAGTACACTGTGCATGTACACAAGCTGCAGTGATTCACCACACAAATTTGACTCTTACATCTTCGATCAAACCACAGACCAAAGCACAGAGCTGTTATTCAGACTGCCATTATTCCACAGTCCTTTTCTTTATAAAGTGATATTTAATGTAGGCAAGTCAAAATCAGCTATAACTCCAAGAATAAAGAAGAATATGAAGGTAATAAAACCGATGAAAACTGCACACAGGAGCTCACCAAGGTTACCATCATTAAATAAAACTTTCATGAAAACATAAACTAGCCAACAAAATAATTCATATAAAAATAAAAATTGGTTTTCAAAACTAAATATAACTGCATAAAAAAGGACGCTGTTATATCAATCAATGCTTGATTCCTCTCTGAAGTCTAACAAATAATGTAAAACTTGTAAGGACAACACAAATATAATGCCTTATATTAATTAAAATAAATGGCATATATTTGCAGTTATTCTTAAGACAGGTAAAAAAATACGATACAAGGAAATGAAAAATAAAATGAAAATTAAAACTAATCAAACTAAAATAATAATAATTAAAAAAATATATATATATATATATAAATGGCTTCCATACATTGGGCTGTCTGAAAGATTGTGTACAAATACATTATAAATCATATAATTAATTAAATTATTCTTGTTTAGCACAAAACAAAATGTAAATTGACTGAGTTAAGAAGCCTATGCATAATTTCACCTCACGCAAATACACAAGCATAGTTCAACACACATGCATTATATTTTAGTAATTATTCTGGGGGATGCACACGGACAGCCTATTCAGCAAAACTCAAGATTTTTACATTCTTTTGAAGTGCTCATTGTAGCAGGTTTGCAAACGTGAGTTCTGGTGGACTGATAAACCTATACAGTCCTGACTATTATAACAGATTATTATGACTTTATAATGGAGAATGCTGTGCTAAATTTAAATGCTTCCCACTAGATCTTGCAGCGATGTTATTAATTCTGCGGCGCATTCAAACACTTTCTCTCTGTGTAGGATCACATACTCGAGAACAGCCCGCAAGTAACCCTGTTCTGAGGGTTTTCTATTGGTCCGAACGAGTAACCATTTGATGCTTCTCATATGCAACAGATATGGCAGCTCTTTTCAGATGGGCAATGTGCTGGTGACAACCAGTGTGACCTTTAACAAAATTGTGTCACGCCGGCAGGAAAAAAGGTCGCAAAATGCGACATTTTGGTTGCAGTCTAGATCTCTGCAAAGAGCCTTACATTGCATTAAAGTTATGTATTTTATCAGTCCAGGCATTTACTGGGAACCAAACCCATGACATCGGCATTGCAAGTGCTCTACTGTTTGAGCTATGTGAATCCTTGAATAAAAATAGCCAAAAAGTGTCTTTTTGTGCAATAATTTAATCTCGTCCCCATTACAGACATTTTGTTTGGAGAGAGACATATTCTTTTTGCTAACAGTTTAATGCTTTTGCCCAAAATTGTACCCAAGCTTAAAGGTGCCCTGCCACACAAAACTGTTTTTACTTGTATTTTTTTTTTTTATATGTTAGGTCCATATGTGTTTGTGTTATGTCGTGAATGTGAAAGAAATAAGCAGAGAAATCAGGCAAATTACAAACGCTGGTCAGTCTGACGTGTTGCCTGAGCTCATTACCATTAATGAGCTCGCCCAGTTGAGACTGCGCCCACAGAATTAATCTAACTCAGTGACAGTTTTCATTGGGTAAAGGATGCTGACAGCAAGGCTCTCATTGCCTAGCTGTTAGCCAATCAGAGACAAGCAGATTAGGTCGTTGAATACTAATGAGAATTGCCGCAAATCGAGCTAAGTCTTCCTGCAGGCTTTCTATACCACGATAGAATGGCTTGAAACAAGCTAACCAAGGCATGTTTTCCACAAAATGTTTTTTTACAGAGTCAGACATTACCACAAAAGTAATTAAATACATGTGGCAGGGCACCTTTAACACTGACCAAAAGTACTGTAAAACAAAAAGCTTGTACAAAACAAAATTTTCAGACTAGTGCTGTCAAAAGAGCTTCAAAGGTTTCTATTTAAAACATGCTTTTGCAGCTTTGAGCATTGTAGCCAATCACAGACATGTTTATTGAGAATGTGAACACAATGGCCAATCAGAAACGTTTAAGTTAGTCAGAATCAGCTCAATACGCTAGAGTTAGTTCAGCGTGAGCTCTGCATGTTCGCAAATCGTTTTGTTATAAAGAAAAAAGTATAAACACAATGTAAATAAGAGATCCATTGTGCGAGAACCTGTGCGAGAAACTGAGAACCACAAAATGTTACTTGTATTGGTATCGACTCCTGAAAATTTTGTATTGTGACACTTCAGACTACAGAGAAATGCTACATTCTTGATTTGTCTGCAGAGTTTTCTGACAACACCTCAGCTCTCACCCACCAACTGCTGTCTGTGACCCCGCTGACTCAACACCCCACACAACACGTCTGAAAATAATATGCATGTTTTAGATGCTTCAAGAAAGACCACTTTCCCCATTTGGGAATATTGCTGTCAGGCTGGAAAACCAGCAGGACATATGGAGGGTTTCTTGTTAAACTGCAAATAGACATGCCGCTAATGGCAAAGTGGCGTAAAAAAATAAAGGAATATTCCTATTTCTTACAAGCTGTCTCACTCCCTCTGTCCTTCACCGTCTACAAGAAACAGATTACATAAGCACAAAGACTGTGAGAATGAGAGAATGGGCTTGTGGGAGGAAGATGTGACTGCAGAGCTGTTGAAACTCAGCCGGCTCAGAGTTTGTTCCCTCTGAATGCACCTGAAAGATTTAAACAGGACAGAGCCCTCACAGCCGAGAGAGAGAGAGAGAGAGAGAGAGAGAGAGAGAGAGAGAGAGATACAACTAGAGAGAAAAAAAGTGTAGTGACGATTGCGAGAGAAAGGCAAATAAGGAAGGACAAGAAAATTTTTTTATATATATATATATATATATATATATATATATATATATATATATATATATATATATATATATATATATATATATATATATATATATATATATATATATATATATATATATATATAAATCATACTTTTCTTGTTTTCCTGTCGTTCCAAATCTGCATTTTCTTTCATCTGTTGAACTCAAAATAAGATTTATGGAAAACTGAAGAAAGATGAGCAAACGACAAAAAAACTTTTTCTTTTTGTCTGAACTATCCTTTTAAAGCCACAAAAGAGGCATTCAATAAACCCTGGAGGTTTAATGATGTGTTCGATTAAACCCACATGGCTTCATTCGTTCTCATACAGCTGTGTGTTAAGCAGCGTGATGGGGTGTATTGATTGAGGATGGAGGGAGGGTAATTGATGGTCGTACATGCATGTAGTAGACAGCGCTGTCACATTTTGTCCTGATGTATCCTCAAGAATCAGTGTGAAGATGAGGTCAGAACGAGCGAAGACCAGCCTAACTAAGAGTGAGGCATGAATGTTCCCAATCACCATTCAGAAGATCATTCCAGACATCATGGATTTTATTTACTGTAGCATTCACAAAGACAGACCGCACACACTTTGAGTACTGTGGCCCATCAATTACTTGGGAAAAGCTTCTGTAGGGATTGTAGCTTGAACTGAAAAATAGATCAAAGAGAGCTTTGTGTCAACTAAGCACAGTTCAAAAAAAAAAAAAAAAAAAAAAAGAAAAAGAAAAAAAAGAAATGTTGGGGTCAGTAAGATCTCTTATGCTCACTAAAGCTGCATTTGTTTGATCAAAAATACAGTAAAACAATAATATTGTGACATTATAATTTAAAAGAGCTGTTTTCTATTTGAATATATTTTAAAAAGTAATTTATTCCTGTGATGGCAAAGCTGAAGCCATTACTCTAGGTTTCAGTGTCACATGATCCTACAGAAATAATTCTAATTGGTCAATAAATATTTATTATTGTAATCAATGTTGAAAACAGATGTGCTGCTTAATTTTGTGTGGAAACTGTGATATATTGTGTTTTAAAGGATTCTTTGATGAAAAGAAAGTTCAAAAGAACAGCATTTATTTGAAATAGAAATATTTTGTAGCATTGTAAATGTATTTATTGTCACTTTTGATCAATTTTTGGCATCCTTGCGGATACAACTGGACCAAATATTGATGACACATTTAAGTACAGAATGACCTTTGATGCAACATTATGTGTGAATAGGATACATGTCAACACAGGATATAATTTTGTTTTTATATAACTATTTCATATGGTCTTTAGACTACGGACTACAGACTTTAAATCCTCATTCTGAGTCACTGAGCTGGATCACTAGAAGCTCTTTAAACGGCGGGATGTCAAAAAGTGCTATATGGTCTCTATTAAAGTACTGCAGCAAACAGCAGGAGTCTTGTGGACAGACCTGAAGCTCTGATGGCTGTAGCAGGTCTATGTAACATATTAAAGGCTCAGTGATTTTAAGATGGCTCCATTAACTTGTAATTAATTCAACCACATGTGCAAAGTCAGAGGTTCTGATAAATATAGAAAATAGCAATGTTTGCAATGCAGCAAAAGGACAGTATGGTTGTTTTAGGCAAGTTTGTTTATTTTTCAACAAGTAACCGCTAGTAGCAAGAGAAAATTGGTAAGGAAGGAATATGCATAATGGTTGTGTTTACAAAACACTTTTGGAAATCCAATGTCACTTTAATTTATGGCTTTATCCCTCTCCATCACCTCTCTCCTGTCATTCTGCTAGGAGGTTCCACTTCCTGAAGTGGATGTTAAGTGAGTATAATGACCAAATAACTTTTTCTATAAATATACTCTGTTTTTGTTGTTGTTGTTTTTTAAAGAAATGTATACTTTTATTTAGAAATGATGCATTAAATTGATCAAAAGTAAACAGTAAACACATTTATAAATGTAAAAAAATTCTATTTCAAATACAGTAAAATGCTGATGTTTTGAACTTTCTATTCAAAGAATCCTGATAAAAAAGATTACCGTTTCAATAATAATAAAAATGTTTCTTAAGCAGCAAATCATTATATTATGTGATCTGATGATCGTGTGACAATGAAGACTGGAGTAATGATGCTGAAAAATCACAGGAATAAATTACATTTTAAAATATATTAAAACAGATTATTTTAAATTATAATAATGTTTCTCATTTTTACTGTCTTTTGATTAAAGAAATGCAGCCTTGGTCAGCAGAAGAGACTTCTTTCAAAAATCTTCATAGCCCCAAACTTTTGAATGCTAGTGTACAGAATATAAATCTAACCGCTGAAAATCATCACACACAGCTTTGCACTAAACAATTCAGAGAGAAGCGACCCTGAAAAACATACCATCACACTTGACATGCTGCCAGCACTTATTAATTCAAGCAATTTAAAAAGCACAAAACTTTCAAGCTCATTATAAGCCAATTAAACTCCAGCACTGAAAACAAAACACCCATAATTAACCCAAAAGCCTATAAAAGACAATTTTCTTGACACTGTTCTCATTGGAGTTTAATGTAGGACAAATTATTGCCCCCACATTACCACAGTGTGACCTGTAACAAGCAAAACGAAGATTAAAGAAAACAACAAATGAAATTGAGCTGATCAGCATTCCATAACTTCTAATAAACATGTATTGGAGAGTACCTTTCAGATAAAACAGGTTACAAATCCTATAGATTAGTCATCTTATATTGCCTGAAAGAAAATTAAGTCGTTGTTCTATGTAAATTTGAAACAACATGAGGGCGAATGAATTGAAATTGAGCTTACATGATATGTTCTTATCGTGCTTCTAAAGAAACATTTTTGCAGGAATGTAGCTCCTGCTCAGAAGTGTAGCACACAGGGAAACAATAGAGAAAGAGAGAGGCAGATATGAGAGGGAGGAAGTCCATGCACCTTCTCATCCATCATCTCAACAGTCGTTCACCATGTTTAATCCATCACAGGTCTGTTCTGGGAGGACATAAAAAGAAGCTGGCCCTATTCAAAGATCATCCATTTACCCAGAAGCCCCCGGATGTAGTGGCAGTGATGCATCAATTACAGCATGCATTAGAAATGCAGCTGCACTCATCTACAGTAAGGGGAAAAGTCACCATTTAATGACAATTACAAAAGTAACTAAGGAGTGACTGCAGGGAAATTTCTCATTTAACTTTATTTAACCACTGGAATAAAATATGAAGAAGTTTATCCACAAGGAACCTCAGATTTGGAGAGCGTTGCTCGCCAACTCCTTCATTAAGCAGTCAACAGGCAAATTATTTCTGCCTCATTAACTTCATAAACGCGCCATTCATACCTCACTCTATGAAATCATCATTAGTAAGGAAAGGAGTGAAGTGGAAGGATCTTCTAAACGGATCCCTTGGGACATCACAAATTCAAATACTTTTTAATCTACATTCACTTCATCCACTGTTTGTTTCCATGGAGAATGGACCCAAGACATGGGCAGCAGTAATTAAATCAGACTGGGTGTATACCATACTCTTATTCTCACTCTATAAGCCTTTAAAATCATGCTCTGCTGTTCAGAGATTTCTGATGAATCCATTAAGGGTGCAATAATGGGCCTCTTCTGTGTGTTATTTCACAACCCATAATATTCACCAGCTGAGGAGATTGAATGTAAAACAGCACCTACAGGTCTGTTGCCATGGCGTTAAGTGGCGGCCTTACGCCTCGAAAATCCTCTGAAAGCTGTTGGAGGAACTATACAGGGTTCAGATAGGTGAAAGCTTATGAAGCTCAAGGAAATCCATTAACAGCAATGTTCTAAAAGCACCATCTTTAATACAGGTTTGACAAAGAGAACAACTTACTGTATGGTGAGGAAAGGGATAGTCCATCCAAAAATGAAAACTGTCATCATTTACATACCGTCATGTTGTTCCAAACCTATAAACTTTAAGTCATCCTCGAAACACCATCGTCCCATTCCACCAAAACTACAAAACTAATCCATATGAAATAATCGAGAAGCAAGTCTTTCTCGAGAGGCACGTGTGCTTTATATAACGAACAGTGTTGGGAGTAACGCGTTACTGCAATTCCACTACTTTTAGCGTTAACGCACATGTACCTAAATATTTTTTTTTAGCAGTTACTCTCTTTTGTGAAAAATGAACGCTTGCAGACAAGTTCAAATCTAGGCCCTAGTCCGGCCCGTGTTTTTTTTTTATCCTCCCTATTACACATTGTTGCAGCCATTAAAATAATTCAGTTTTGTTTTTAATGTCAAAGCAGTTATGTTTCGTTTCTTTATTAAGTTAATTTAGAAAAATGTTTGGAGCATTTTTTTTGTTTGTTAAAGGGGTCATGAATTGAGAAATCAACTTTCCCTTGAGCTTTTGATACATAAAAGGTCATGGTAATATAAGAATATCCTGTAAGTTTCAGAGCTGAAAACGTCCTTGTTAGTAAAAGAAAAGCTTTTATAGACACCAGGCCCAGCAAACGACAGTTTTTTCAAAGTGGGGATCTATGACATCAAAGGGAGGCAAGCACCGCCTCAGCAGAAGAATATCAACGCCTACTTCATCAACCGCAGTGACGGATTTATTGACAGCTGTCAGACTCGCAAAGATGGAGAATGACTTGAGTGACGCCAGTAGTTTTGCAACAGATCGGTCTTTTGAAGTAGAGGACTTTTCTACCCCACTTTCACCTGAAGTGGAGGAGGGTGAATTGTCTGTAGACACAGGGCCAGAGCCTTATCAATTCAAGCTGCTGGCTCAAACTGCATTAACTCCCGATGCCAAGGGTGTGGTGAGCTCGCGCCAGGGGCGTGGTAGTGAGCCGTTGGAAGAGCCAACATACGTCACGATGGCCAACAACGTTCAATAGGAAAATTCAACTGCGGTAGCCACTGTTCAACCTTAAGAGGGCAGCACTACGACGTTTTTACACCATATATTGTAGAATTAAAACATTTTAAACCCAAATGCCAAAACATTTACTCGAAACAATGAACAGCACTAATAAAGCCCCAATCTTGCAGATCATGAACTAAAAAAAGTTGTTCTAGGGTTTAGTTACCCTTTAAAGGCACAATATGTAATTTTTGCCGCTAGAGGTTGTTTTTTGCAAAACAAAGGCGTAGCTTGATGACACTGTGAATGAGTGTGGAATCATGGGAGTTAGTGTCTTTACCTCCACAGCCGATGGAAAGGAATTTGACATACCTGGGCAGAAATTACGCTCATGGATCTGCGAATGTATTAAAGTTTTATTAACGTTACGGTGGTATGAAGCAGGGCAGGCCGAGAGCTGTGGGAGTGAATGCTAATGAGAGACGCCTGCGATTCACACCGGTCTTGAGACCAGCAGAGCTTTTATTATGCTGCAGTCGACCACTTCCGCTCTTTTCATTGTGTATGTTGAGTAATGGAGAAAGCTCTCTTTGATTATGCTATGTTAGCCACATGACAAAATAGTGTTATCTCTGAGACGTAGTAAAACAGGGTACTTGTGGTAAATCAAGAAAACAAACGATTCAAACAACAAGACTAAGCATGTTGAGCTATAGAACAATGATCAGTTTTCTGTTGATAAATGTATCCAAACAGTTGCTCATCTGTCAAATAAACATAATATTTAAACAGTCTTTGATGTTTTCATGGTTTCTACGAAAGAAACTGGAAATCAAAGACAGCACGGATATGACAGGCAGGTTAGTGACAGGCGACGCAATGACAGGGGCCGTTACACTGGTTAAAATGGTCGATTTCTCTGGATTTAAACATTGTTGGAAGCGTTTAGGATACTGTAAGTTAGGGGTGTGCAATATCATACAGTCCACGATAATACCGGTATAAATTTTTACATGATTTAAAAAAAAAAAATAAATAAAAAAGTGTCATATTGCGATATCACTGCTATAGCGACGCGATGACATATGCCGTTTACTTTCCCTAGCGCACACAACAACACCTGTTACAAGAGGTCAGCCCTCTTGACAACTGACATGACAGCGCAATATTTGACCGGAAGGGTAACACTGATGGTTATTTTCATCAGTTACGGCTCATTAGATCCAGCATTCTGCCTCCTTTGAATCAGACACAGAGATAAAGTAGTGCGTAAGATTACGTTTATTTGAATGAATGGATTATAGCATTTATTTGAATTAATTATTGAGAGAGAGATATTTGTGCCTGCGTCTGTTCAGGGTCTCTCTTAACAATGAAGATGTGCGTTTATTACTTAAAAATAGCGATGTAACCCCATCATTGCTGAGAAATATAATGTAGTGATCCAGTAGCTTAGCTATTTTATTGCTAAAAATCGTGGGGCGGCGTTGATAAGTTTCTGTGCTCCTGAATCTGCAGTGCGATCTCTGCTCTCAATGCGAGTGACGTGTGCGTGTTTCATAATGAAAACAGCACATTAATATAGAATGATGATTCATCTGACTTGGAACTACCTGTGCATTAAACAATTTTATTGCACACATTCCAGAATCGAATATTCAGACAGACCATGGCATAAATTACTTTAGTTATTGTTAAACTAAAATGTTATGTTATAGTTTTACTTAAGATTTCCAGTGAAAACGCTAATAACTTGTACCAAGGCTACTTTGCTATATTTTATGACAATAGATTTACACTTTGAATGAAATATTCTCTCATCAATGACAGTAGTTCACTGGAAAAGGATGGACAATGCCCTTCATTTTGAACTAAATCTTCTAATGTCTAATGTCTTCTAATTTTCACAGAATATGGTTTTAGTTTGTTAAATTAATTTTATTGTCAAATTATGCAAGAACAATTCCTTTAAATAAAAGGTTTTTAAAAGGATTAGAAAAGTGTTTGAGTCAATTATCCAAACGTTCGACCACTTTAAGGAACAAGAACATAGTCTTCCAATACTGTATTTAAAAGACGAAATAGCACAGTATTAATATATTTGTGTGAGCATACGTGATAGTGCTCAGCACCAGGGACTGAACTACAAGACTCATGCTGATTTCTCTTGTTGATGAGCATCGTATGAGTGTATAAGCATGTAAGCCTAATTTACATGTACTAATTGAGTCTATCAAAAGCGACAGTACAGCAACAGGGAGACAATCCACATGGAGCAACCCAGGGTTAAGTTCTTTGATTAAAAGAACAGTTCACCTAAAAAGTCTAAATTTTGGGGTACTTTCAAGATGCAGCTTTAACAGCCCCTGATCACCATCCAAAGAGCAGTGTGAAAATTCTGCCACGTTTTGCGCGACATGGTAAAAATAACAGCAAATGGGTTTGCAAAGATGTGATGGTGAGTAAATGACAAAACATAAAAATTTGGGTGATCTTAGGGACTCATTCCTTATGTGGCTTTAGGAAAAAAGAAAGAAGCCTCCCATTAAAGCATAACAAAACACTCAAGTGCCAAGGTTGTGTTTTGATTATTAAAAAAGGGATTTCATTCCCCAAAGCAAAATTTCTAAAATAGTCCTGCTGTTGTAAAACATTTCAAAATGTTAATTGTCATGCTAACAGTCTTCTGCATATCCCATAGTGTTCCCGAACAGAGCTCTGTACAGACTAATCATTAATTAATGAAAGCTGATGATGAGCACTTTTGAATACTTGATTCTGTCCTGTTTCTGAACAAAGCCATCAGCGTGAAGAGGCAGGGGAGGAATGTGTGTACACTTGGTGATAATTAAGTTAATATGGCGACTGGGGCCTTTTCACAGACAAGCAGCCAAAATGAATGCTCATGAATGTGTACACACACATACACAGAAAAACATGCATAAGTACGGAGAGACAACAGCTTTTCATCTCTCCTCCCACGGCATGCTCTAATTGGCCCTCAGGGAACTGCCACGCTCCGAATCCACGCTACGACACCACACATTTATGTTGCAGGAAAACGCGTCTGAGAATCTGCAATCCACATGCAATCTAAAGTGAGACATCTGTTGTCCGTACGCATTTATTCAGCAACACGGAATCTGCAACAGCATGATAATACTGTATATGTATTGTAGATGAGCGATAATTACTGATATTTGCTAAGGCAAGTTTCATAATTACTACTGCTCATTCTTACGGATTTTGACATTTCATTTCAAGTGATCAGGCTTCATTTTAATATTCTTAAACTTTAGTCAGCATTACCATGTTTCACTTTTTAGTCAATATTTTTATTTAAACCATTGTCATTACGTCCATTTTATGTCCATCTTGTCGAAGACTCTCACTTGATTATTTTTGGCGAGTATTTCTGATAATTTAATTTAGTAAATGGATATTTTTTGCAGTAATAAATATATAACCAAGTGAACAATAGTATTTAAAATGACTTTAAAAAACATATAACAAGATGTGGGTAATAATAATTTGATCAATAACTGTTAAAATACATAATTTAATGTAGACAAAAATGCTTTAACACCACACAAATGAGTCAATTTTAAACCATTACTTGCAAGTATTATTTTATAATTATTATGTGGATGAACAACCCGCAGATGACGCCAACAGCCTAGTGATTATTGTTGTTACATTCTATAGCATGATCAAACCCTTATTCAATTTTGGATAAACATTTAGTTCAAAAGACCCTATCACTAATCAGTCTTTAAATATTTGATTCCTAAATTCTTTAACATCAAACATGTGAACAAAATTCAAATGCAAACTCAAAGCAGGTTTTGGACTCAAAACTATAGACTGTAAAAAAATATGGACGTAGTGTCCGTGATGTCACCCATAGCGTAAAGTAGGGTCCAGCTGGCTGTTGCCATCTTGGCAGCGCGTCACTCCCGGATAACTGACAATGGGCAAAGAGACTGGACGTGGCTGGAGCTGAGGTGATGTGATGACTAACAGACAGCAGACAAACGGCTATCCACCTGTCACTCAAAGTGCATAATGCATATTTAGAAACTTGATGTATTCACACGTTGATGCATTCACATTCACTTATGAAAGCTGGATGTTTTAATTAATAGAATTGGTAGAATTGTCTAATAATGCAAATATGTAATTTTCACATATTTCTATAAAAGATGGACACTCGTGTGTGGAATGCCTAAATTTTTTGCTGATTACTTAATACAGATACATTGAGGATTTTTTTAAAACCAAGTAATTGTGACAAGTAATTTTTTTTTTCACTTATACACAAGATCAACACTTATACACAACCCCCTGGTAACTCTAGCATTGCACACACGTTTTACAGTCAAACTCACACAGTTTTTTTAGAAAATGTAAAGATCTAGAAGGGTTCAAAGGATAATTTGTTCTTCAAAGCCAGTTCTTGAAGCATAGTCAGCTCTGTCCAAATTAAATTCTCGTCTGGCTCAGTCTCCAATGGCTTCAACTAACAATAAAGAAGTAGCCAGATATGCTTCACACACTGAAAATCAAACATAAGTGTTAGCCTGGAGATGAAGGTTGCCATAGAGATGTGTACAAAAATGTGGACTTTTTCCTGGAATCTATCATAGGATTTGCCGTAAGAACAGCAGGAGAAAGGGTCAAAGACACGAGGGATCTTTATTTACACGCGTCAGCCCTGTTTCATTAGCCGCCACCACCACCACCATCACAGACCTCCCTCAGGTTTCAACCTGCGATCCAGAAAGAAGTTAAATTGAGAGAAGAACTCCCAAGGATCTGCTTGGTTTCCTGCAGTTGTTCAGAAGCTGAGTTGATGAACTGTGCAGCGGATAACTATGGTCTCAGAGATCATTAAATTCCTAAGCAGTCAGCCTGCCTCATCATATTTTGAATGATGAGATCTTTATGAAGAACAACGCTCTCGCTCCCTCATTGAGAGGTCCTGGCTGTGCTTCTAACTTTCTCCTGCCCTGAGGATACAAGATCAGGAATTTCCTGTAGCTGCCATCTTGCCAGTGTCAGAACAGGGATACTCCTGATAGAATGTAAGGGGAAGTGAAAGTGTTTCATGCTCCAGGGGGGAATGACGTCTCCGATCACTGCACAGTCCTTCATGAGGCGAGTCCTGCCCTCAGGCATCTGCCAGCCGATGATTCAGGGAGAATCTCCCAGGGTTTAACATGGTCAGTGTTTGAGAGGAGGACACAAGCCTAACTCACAGCTGCTTCGTAATTGTCTGCTTTACAAATCTGTGTGGGTTCTTCGAATAACATTTTTCAAATACGAATAACAATTACGAATACAATTTTTCATGATCAAAGATCAAATGATTAAAATTGTAATATATTAATTTAAACTACAATTAAATAATAATTACCGTATTGTTCACAATATAAGACGACCCTCCCTTTTCAAGATGCACCTTTTGGAAAAAGGCTTTTTGAGGACCAAATCTTGTCCCAGAAAATACTTTATTTTAATACTGCATATATAAAATTTTTACATTTTTGTATTTAAAGTATGGTAAATATTGGTAAAACGTACCAACAATTACATTCAGAAATAAACACACAGAAACACTTAGTTCTCATTTCACGATACTGATTTCTCACCTTTTTATATACAGCGACAGATGCTGACCTGTCAAAAAATACAGGTGTTTGATCTGTATTATCTATTTGATCCAGAGGGGATATTAATGTTATTTTTCCTTAGGCTGATCACGTAGTGCTGAAAAGACAGCAATTTCTTCCTGAAGTCGGGGAGCAAGCACTAATCTATTATGCCACATCAAAGCGGACGCTTTGAGGATATTGACAGGCAAGTGTGTCAGTACGTGGCCGAAATAAGAAATCATGTGCCTCACTGGTGGGTAAGTTGAGCTCTTTGGCGATATCCAGTTTCTTGGCTGTTTAATGAGAGTTGTTTGATGACTCTGCTGTGTTTTTCAGTCCTGGGCGAAACACTCATTTTACTCGTACTTGGTGCGATCTATTGTTGCGTGTGTATTATTGATATGTAAAAGTTAAGACCCGAATATAAGATGATTCCATTTCCATGTATTTTCAAGAAAAATATAGTAAGTACATAGTTAATTATTATAAATCAATACTTAAATGTATAATTACATTGTAACAAGGACACAAAATAAAGCAACAAAAAAACAAACTTCTATCTAGGTCTTTAAAGAAAAAGAAAGGCTTACCATCACATATGTATTGTGTGTAATTTACTGTTTCTATCCATTCTTACATTTTAACTGATTTTAAATAATACATATATAAATATGATATAGTTTTAAAATTATATAATGTTAAATATTGTATATAATATTATATATATTTATAAAAGGGGTGTAACAGTACACAAAACTGACAGTTCGGTATGTGCCTCGGTTTTGAAGTCACGGTTCGGTACAGATTCGGTACTGCAGTATTACAAAATTTCTTTCATTTATTTGTATTCAGCAGTGGTTTACTAAAAAAATTGTGTCTGTCCTTCAATTATAACAAAGTTTCTTAAAGATAATGCTGTAACTATATAGGAGCCCTTACTTATAATATTAAAGGCTAACAACAGAGCCCAAACTATTAGCCTAAATTCAGTTATTTATTTTTAGATATAATAAATCAACACTCATAAGCTTCACATAAGGCAGTTTTTGCAATAACTTCTAAATCTAATTATATATATATTTTTCTCCAATTCGCTGTTGAAATGTAATCATTTATACACAGTGCGGTCATTTTCATGACAGATTTATTTAAACATACATTAAATAATCAAGACATCACTAACAGGTTAAGTAGACTATAACGAATATATAAGCTAATATAGGTCATATATTTAGTGAATGAGTTTGTTTCTCTAGTGAACTAACAGCTGTGGACACTGAATGACTTCTGAGGTAAATGTGATGCTACTGTGACATTGTTTACAAGCTGTTTTATTGTATTTCCGCATTTGAAACACCGATTGAGCGATTACACAACATATGATAAGTTATAATGTATCCTCAACATACCTTAAGAGATATTAATTCATGTTTATTCTTTAGGAAGAGATGATCACGTTCACTCACGCGCCGCACTGCCGCTTAAAGTGATGCGCTTATACAGTGATCAGTCACGTCACATGAAAGAGCGTCAAAACGGCATTTATCATTTGAATTTCATGATAAAATGGACTGAATACTTAATATGTTCGTGTGGAAACACGGATTGAAGTGTGTTCCATGCATGCCTATATATATTATATTATATTATATTATATTATATATATATATATGTGTGTGTATATATGTGTGTATGTACGCATGCATGCATGTATGTATATACACATACACACACACACACACACACACACACACACACACACACACACACACACACACACACACACACACACACACACACACACAACACACAAACACACACACAAACACACACACACACAAACACCTAAAAGATTATTAGGAACACCTGTTCAATTTCTCATTAATGCAATTATCTAATCAACCAATCATGGCAGTTGCTTCAATGCATTTAGGGGTGTGGTCCTGGTCAAGACAATCTCCTGAACTCCAAACTGAATGTCAGAATGGGAAAGAAAGGTGATTTGAGCAATTTTGAGCGTGGCATGGTTGTTGGTGCCAGACGGGCCGGTCTGAGTATTTCACAATCTGCTCAGTTACTGGGATTTTCACGCACAACCATTTCTAGGGTTTACAAAGAATGGTGTGAAAAGGGAAAAACATCCAGTATGCGGCAGTCCTGTGGGCGAAAATGCCTTGTTGATGCTAGAGGTCAGAGGAGAATGGGCCGACTGACTCAAGCTGATAGAAGAGACACTTTGAAATACCCACTCGTTACAACCGAGGTATGCAGCAAAGCATTTGTGAAGCCACAACACGTACAACCTTGAGGCGGATAGGCTACAACAGCAGAAGACCCCACCGGGTACCATTCATCTCCACTATAAACAGGAAAAAGAGGCTACAATTTGCATATATATTTTAGGAAAGGGCCAGGATTCGCACAATTCACTACGTCGCTTCAGTGTAATTTAGTGTGGGCTTTTTGTGCTCATTTTATTATAAGCTGTACAAGTTACTCTCAGAGGTTTAATACGTAACTTGAGAGTAATAGTGTCACTATTACTAAGCATATTAGTGATGCACATTTTATTTAAAAAAAAAAAAAAATAGTATGAAAACTGTTTAGATGAAGTACATCATGTCATACTTTAGGACACCGTTATGACATCTCAACAGCCCCCTTGCAGTAGTGCTTGTCAGGTGACCACATGTTGACAGGATCACATAGCACTAGCAGCGAAATTCATTCTCTCAGAGGATCAAAAAACAAGGTGGGCTGGTTGATTTAATTCATCAGCATCCCACAGGCACAAATTTACATCACTGCAGTACGCTAAAACACACATAATTCAATCTGTTCCCAGTTTTTTTTTTTAAACAGCAGCCACATCAGTAATATGCTTAGAAACAGGAAGACTGAACTAATTTAATGTGGCGCAGAGACGACTCCTCACAGCACTGTGAAGACGTGAGGGCGTCCTTTTTACTCTTACCGCAACAAAAACAAATACGCGCATGAAAATCAAACTAATAACATCCCACAGCATTGTCTGTTCAGCTCTGTGATGAGAACGTTAATTAATGCATATTTGATCCTTTTCACGCTTAGAGAATGATTTACTCATTAGCAGCCATAAAAGGACTATTTTTGCCACTCAATATTTAGTTGTGTGCTAATAGCCTCCTTTCTTGTCATCTAATGTCACTACCAATATTTCAATCAATATTGTTTTTTTTTTTTTTTTTTTTTTACAACCAATAGTCTAATAATTGATATTCAGAACCAATTTAATTTTATTTCTTATTTATGACACAATAACTAATAATTTGACCACAATAACACCATTTATTATAAATACTCAACTTTTTTGATACTGGTGTTGCCATCACGCACTGGGGCATAAATAATTAAAAAGGTTGAATTTTTGCAGTTTTCTAGCTCAATTTATACTGTTTTATAATTGATTTAGTTGTTAGGTTTAGTAAGGTTTAGTTTTGTAGTTCATTTTCTACTCAAAACAACACATTCATATGGAACGGATCGGTGTTCGGGGATCTCTTTACTTCTATTATGTAGGTATGGTGTCTACACAATATCTACTGTAGATGTTTCTAAGTAAAGCATACACTTTAAAAGCATGGTTTAATTCAGTGTTATATTGTTTGAGTAAAAAGTATTGCAAAGGAAACTTCAACTAAGTAGAAATTACTCAACCTTTTACTGGCCAAGTTAAAATTACTTATCATCTTTGTTCATTTTATTAAACTTAGTTAAACTTAGTAGAGTTTACTTAAAAGGATAGTTCACAAAAAAAAAAAACAACAAAAAAAACACCTATGCGTTTGTGTAAGAAAAATTATTATATATAATATAATTTATTAGTAAATTACAAATTGGTCATTTTAGCGTGCAATCTGTGTTCTGGGAATGGTGGACTGTGGGTGGCCTATGGATCTTAATGGTGAATGGGCTGCGAGGCGTACTGTACAGAGAAAAATGCTTGTCTGTGTTTTTTTGTCTCCACTGGAGCTGCTTCATACTAGGAGATTTAATGATGAGAACATCAGGTCCATTCCCACTGGGGAAATGATAAATACTGGGCTGAATCAATCCTGTCATCAGATGACTGAACAACATGAGAGGTCGGTTGCACTTTATTTCACAGTATGTGCACTTTCAAAGTACTTACCCACGAAAATGCTGAGTAATGTAAGGTTAGGTTTAGGTTCAGGGTTAGTACCTAGTTATTACCCAGTTAGTGTCATTACTAAGTACATAGTATGTATATGTGAAACAGGTAAAATAAAGTGCTACCAAGGGGTCAGTAAATTTAGCTCTGCTGCGTATCATTCCATAAAATCAAGACTGCAGCTGAATACAGTTTTTTTTTTTACTGAACTAGGGCTGGAACTAACCATCTTTTTCAATTCATTATTTTTTCAATTAATTGAATAATCTAAGGATGAACTTTTACCTAATGATAATAATTTATGAAAAAAAAAGATAAGGTGTATGTAGTGTAAGCCTAATTACGAAAAGTGTTTACTATGGCTGCGTTCACAACTCTTTGGGATTTACAGCTGCAATTGTGATTTGTTCATTAGGAGATTAAAGTAGCTGCTTGAAAATGTTCATTCAACTTCAAATCACGATTCACTATTCTAACATTGGAATGACATTACTGCTGGTTACATTTTGAATGCTGCCCATTCTAACATAAAGCCCAATTTATACTTCTGCGTCAAGTGTACGCCGTAGCTACGTAGTCTACGCGTGCTCCAAGCAGCCTACGACGTACCCTGACGTGCACCTCTCCAAAAATGTAACAATGCGTCGAATTTCAGTCGACGCAGACCGCAAGCGCTGTGATTGGTCTGCCAGGACCCCTTCCTCAGGGGTATCATGCTCCCTCTGCATGTGTAACTGCGTGTCGCCGCGGACAAGGACACAGAAGTATAAATGAAAATCGACACGTAGCCCATGGCGTAGAGGCTACGCCACAGGTCTGACGCAGAAGTATAAATCAGCCTTAATGAAAGTCAACTTTCTAACTTTAAAACAAGCCAAATGAAACTATGCCAGCAGAGCTAGTGACAGCAAGAAAGTTGATATAAATTGAGGATGAGGGGCACCATGGTACGCATTAGTGTCTATGGCAAGAGCGTTTGCATAATGGCTTCATGCATGCAATCTAATAGCTTTTAAAGTGCTCACTTCAGTGTAAGAGAACAGGCTTTAGTTATGCAGAAGAGTCAAATGAACTTTTTTTAGAGCTTTTCATTTAAACAAGTTTCGGCAGCGGACGCTAGCCTTTTGCCTTTAGAGCAGTGATGCACCACTAATGGAGTGTCTTAGTGCTTCACAAGAGCTGATAAAAGCCCACTGGTATTTTCCTTTTGGTAAACAACATTTTAGTCAATAGCGTAAAACCCCTTCAAGTAAGAAAAAGAATCAAAAGCTTTAATGAATCACTACTGTAGCATAAATCGCAGAGAAGTGAACAACAGCAGGTTTATTTAGCATCTGTGTATTTTGCTAAGTACAAATGCCACAGTCAGTGTCGGTTATCTCTGTATTATAAGACTTACAGTGCATGCTAGAGAGATGATCATTAGTTTTTATTCTGTATCTATAATTAAATCTAAAATAAGAGTATATGTTTACTATAAAAAAATATATATCAAGGTTGGATACAAATATTTATGCTTTTGTATTCAATTTCAGATTTAAAAATGCTCTTTTCCCCTAGAAAAAAACAAAAAAAAGATGAGATCTAAGCTATGAACCAAACCACCCAGTTTCCAAGATGAAACATAACATCATGGCATTTGATTTTACACATTCTCATCATCTTTCATAGAATATATAAACATAATATACAAAACAAACACAGACAGAAAGTATAAGGAATTAACTAAATAATACATTTTCAGAAGAAATATATCTTTAGCTATTATACATATTAAATAAATACAACCTGTAGGCGACAGCCTTGAGCACCCTATAATGACACGAGATAAACCCTTTACCAAAAAAATACAGGCTCCATTCATCATTTTTTTTTTTCTTGAATTTTAGACATTGATGGTGTTAGGGATACTACATTGCTACAGTATATTCACAATGAGAATGCACAGTGCTGAGGATGTCACACTACCACACGACTTTCATTCTGATCATTCAAACATTTCTTTAGGAAGTGTAACAGGTCACTTCTCTTTGATTTGTGATTCTCTCTTCAGAACTGTGAGTAATGTAGTACGCCAAAGTTAAAGTTCACATTTATTTCTATTGCCCATTTAAAACAACCTTGGTTGACCAAAGTGCTGTACATAAAATAATATATAAAAACAGCTCCAGAGTGTTAAAAGCACAAGAGAAAAGATGAGTTTTTAGGTTGGGGGTTTTATGTCAGGTTGGGGCCGGCCACCGCAAAGGCTCTTACACGGCAACCTGGATCTTGGTACACACAAAAGATGACAAATGCATGATCTAAGCCATCTAGATGGATCATGGATAGAGATCTAATAGAAGAAGAAGATAGAAGTCTGAGGGGTATTGGAGGGCTAGCTTATTGAGGGCTTTATAAACAAATATCAACATTTTAAAATTAATGCGGTATTGGACTGGTAGCCAATGCAGAGAGCATTGGGTAAATAAAGACAAAATGTATATCACAGGTCCTTCCACATTCTTTTAGCACTGCTTGTGGAGGTCATGGTAGGTCATTCTTGAAAGGAAAAAAAAAATTGGAGATTTTGTACGACACTGATCTGTATGCTCTATTAAAAGTTTAAATCATCACGAACTTTACGGACAATTCTTTTTTTTTTAAATGGAATATTGCAGGGTTTATTATAACTACACATCAAATTCATGTCCCTCATCATTTTTAAATCAAAAACATTAACTTCCCCTCCCCCCACAATGAGAGGGCGCAAGGGCAATAACCCATCCACTCCAGCAACCTCTCACTCACACGAGACCGCAGCAATAGCAAACGACAATGATCAAATCAATTCCCAACGGACAAAATAAAACCTATGCTTTTTCTCACCAAGAAGCCATTTCACTCAGATATACAGTACTGTGCAAAAGTCTTAGGCATGTTAGTACTTTCACCCAAAAAATTTTTTAAGCCAGTTATTCATATCTTTTGCTGTAGTGTGTCAATAAGAAATATCAGTTTACGTTTCCAAACAATCCTTTTGCCATTAATTGTAATAATCCAGGGAGATTTTTGCATGCACCGGCTGCTGTCAAACTCCTTGTGCATACAAAAATCTCACTGGATTATTACAATTAATGGCAAAAGGAATGTTTGGAAACGTAAACTGATATTGCTGACACACCACAGCAAAAGATACAAAAAAACTAGCTTAAAACCATTTTTTGTGTGAAAAAACTAATGTGCCCAAGACTTTTGCACATTACTGTACATCACAACAGGGGAGAAAAGACGATCACAACTTCCATTTTATGACAAACTTGAAATCAATGACAACGACAGTACTAGCCGGTGACACATCCTGTTTAATTCCTCTTTTACAGCATGTTATACAGTGGCTTACTGGTGATGTAATTAATGACTCAAATGGCCATTCAGCATTATATCCTGTTTAATGACGAGGAAACGACAGCATGAATGTAATGGATACTGATGATTGCATAACGTAAACAGAGCCGTAGAGGGAATTTAAGAAGCTCTCTTGAGAATTGCCTTCATCTGGACCCATATAACAATGCTAACAGTAATCCTCAGCAATAGTGGGCCTGTGCCAGATGATTTAAATGGCTACAGACTAAGGAATAGGCTTACTGCGGTAGTCTGCGTTACCGGTGTTAAGCATGATGACAGAGATGACTGACAGGACGATGGCAGAGGATTTGGTGCACAACAGATTTTGAGCATCACTGACAAATATCTTATGATAATGAAAGTGAAAGTGAGATGTGAAGGTCAAGTATGGTAACCCATACTCAGAATTTGTCCTCTGCATTTAACCCATCCAAGTTGAACATACACAGACTCCAAATCGTAGACACACAGCCATTTTGCTGTGGCGCCCGGGGAGCGATTGGGGTTAGGTGGCTTGCTCAAGAGCACCTCAGTTATTTCCTGCAGGTATTGAGAATCAAACCCACAACCCTTGGATTACCAGTCTGACTCTCTTAACTATTAGGACATGATTGCCCTTGTAAAATGTGTAGTCAGTAACGCTGCTCGCTTTATAGAGTAGCTTATGCCTGATCGCAAATTCGACACACATTTTAAAGCGATTTCATTACTCTGCACATTGATAGCTACAGAAGCATGCTTCCGCCACGGAATAAAAAAATGAAAAAGGTAATTGCAACCTTTTCTCACAATTCTGACCTTTTTTTTTCTCAGAATTGCAAGATATAAACTCAATTGTGTGTTATAAAGTCTGAATTGCATGATATGAACTCAAAATTGCAAGCTACGAAGTCAATTCTGCAATTCTGACTTTTCCTTGCGATTGTGAGTTTATATATCTATATCACAAGTACACTGTTTTCTCTCTTTAGCACAGGAGAAGTGGAAGATAACTTGGAGACTGTTGCCACTACATTCACTAGGATGAAACTACACATTTAAGAAAACTCTGGAAAACCAAAGACATGTAAGGAACACAAGATCCAAATTCGAATAATCTTCCTCTGAACAGCAAAATGCAAAAGCCCTGTTCTTTACTAAGACACTACTGGAATATTCATGAAGTGGGTGTCAATTTTATGCACCGTCCTCGTTTTGTCATTCAAATACAGGCCATCTCCACAGGAGCCTGAGTCATAACACAGCATGGTATTTGCTGTGTTTTTGAAATAAATTGTAATAAAAGGTGACTTTTTTTTTTTTTTTTTTTTAAACCTGCACAAATAAAATTAAAACCTTATGTGCATTTTCTATGGGACATATTGGATTTTGCTTGTGCTGATTATTGTACTTGTAACATTTACAAATTGAATGTATTAAATAGGGATGCACTGAAATATGAAAATATGCATTGAAAATATGAGATGAAAATATACACCCCACCCCTCAGCGCTCAGGTTTCCCGCTCACGCAACATTTTTTTGTTACTTTGTATGCTCCACCGCTTCCGAAGATGCACAACTCTGGCCGAGCAGGCAAGTCTGTACCGGCACCCATGTTGCTCTGCTCAATGTTCCGCTCCCTGTGCTCTCTGCTCAGTCGCTCACAGCCCAAGCAAACGCTCCACTCATGTACAACTCACACTCACCAGAAAAGCAAAGTCTGCTCAAATAATGTGCATGAAAAATGAAATTTCTCTGTAGTAGACTTGTTTCTGTCCTCAATAGGCCCACTATGCTGTAACATGGTGTGGTAATTAGCCATGCCGGGCAACACTGGTAACATTACACACTCTGCTCACATGCTCTAAAAATAATGGCTTTGTATGACTATAAATTATTTTGAAAATTAGTCCGAAAAAATAAATCCGTTGAATAGTACTGAATGAACAATAATATATTGATATTAAATAGTATTTTAATATATTTCCTGTCCAATTTGGCGTGTTAATATAAAGTAAAATAAAAGTGTAATTATTTTATTGGCTTGCATTTTTTAATTCAGATTCAATAAAATTATTGAATTGAATTAAAAGTCTAATATAAATATAATTATAAAAAATTTTTTTTTTTTTTTTAAATCGGTTTTCGGCCAAGTGCATCCAGAAATTTTGGTTTGTTGGCCCATATTTTTTTTCATTTCGGTGCATCCCTAATGTTAAATAATGTTTCCAGTCTAATAAAATTTTAACAATTTAGTTTAATGCAATCGTTTTAATTATATACAAGACAGAAATGCACAGGGAATCTTATTTTGAAATATGTCTGCAACATTTTAAGAACCCAATACAAACAATTCTAAAATCACACTCACATCCTTTGTATAATGCTATCATGTTATATTTGAACTGCTTTTTGTTCAACCATAATTTTATCATTTTCTTATTTATGTGTATGTGGATATCGCATGAAAAGAATCAAAGTATAAGACCCTGTGAAGTGTAAGAACATGTAAGTTGTACCGCTAAAGGTCGCTTATTCAAAGGTGTAGCCTGGTGACACTGTGAATGAGTGTGGAATCACGAGAGTTGTAGTCCTGACTCTTCAAATCCAACGGACTCTGGGAGAAATCCTGTTCACGAATGAGCGAATGTTTTAAAGTTTTATTAATGTTACAGTATGAGACACTTGTTGCACATTGCAGTAATCTAGATCGATATTAGAATATCATATTAATAAAAACAGAATGATTAAATGACTGTTGCTAAATGTCATGCAATTAATTTCAAAATATATTGTATGATGAAAGCTCTCTCTAATTATGCCATGCTAGCCACTTGACAAAATAGTGTTGTCTGAGGCATGGTAAAATCGTTACTCGTGGTGAATCAAGAAAACAAGCGATTCAAACAAAGACTAACTGCGTTGCGCTGTATAACAAAGATTCGTTTTCTGTTGATAAATGTATATTCAAACAGTTGCTCGTCTGTCTAATAAAATGCATACTATATTAAAGCGTCTTTGGTGTTTCCATGGTTTTTATAGAAAGCACGGATAGCATGGATATGACATCATTGACAGGCAACGAAAGGACACGTCCGTAACACGTTAAAATGGCTGATTTCTCTGGATTTAAACATTGTTGGAAACATTTGGGATAATGTAAGTACACAGGTCAACAAAATATATAACATGGTTCTAGAGTCTTTTGGATATTTTAATCTAAAAATCTTACATATAACTTTAACTGTTGCTCACTCACACACATTAATACACACAAGCACCGGTTATTGACACAGGTAGCATTGTAATACTAACTACTACAATTTTGAAGCATTTACATTGCACTCCTATGGAAGCCCGTTTCCGCCACTAAATAAAAAAAATAAAAAGAGTAATTGTGACTTTTTATCTCAGAATTCTGACTTTTTCTCACAATTATGTGATATAAAGTCAGAATTCTGAGACAAACTCGCAATTGTGTGATATAAAGTCAATTCTGAGATATAAACTCGCAATTGTGTGATATAAAGTCAATTCTGAGATATAAACTCGCAATTGTGTGATATAAAGTCACAATTCTGAGACAAACTCGCAATTGTGTGATATATCAATTCTGAGATATAAACTCAGAATTGTGTGATATAAAGTCAATTCTGAGATATAAACTCGCAATTGTGTGATATAAAGTCAATTCTGAGATTAAACTGCAATTGTGTGATATAAAGTCACAATTCTGAGATAAACTCGCAATTGTGTGATATAAAGTCAATTCTGAGATATAAACTGAGATATAAACTCAATTGTGTGATATAAAGTCAATTCTGAGATATAAACTCACAATTGTGTGATATAAAGTCACAATTGTGTGAATAAAGTCAATTCTGAGATATAAACTCACTATAAAGCTGAATTGTGTGATATAAAGTCAATTCTGAGATATAAACTCACAATTGTGTGATATAAAGTCAATTCTGAGATATAAACTCACAATTGTGTGATATAAAGTCAATTCTGAGATATAAACTCACAATTGTGTGATATAAAAAGTCAATTCTGAGATATAAACTCACAATTGTGTGATATAAAGTCACAATTCTGAGATATAAACTCACAATTGTGTGATATAAAGTCAATTCTGAGATATAAACTCACAATTGTGTGATATAAAGTCACAATTCTGAGATATAAACTCACAATTGTGTGATATAAAGTCACAATTCTGAGATATAAACTCACAATTGTGTGATATAAAGTCAATTCTGAGATATAAACTCACAATTGTGTGATATAAAGTCAATTCTGAGATATAAACTCACAATTGTGTGATATAAAGTCAGATATAAACTCACAATTGTGTGATATAAAGTCAATTCTGAGACAATTGTGTGATATAAAGTCAATTCTGAGATATAAACTCACAATTGTGTGATATAAAGTCAATTCTGAGATATTCAATTGAGATATAAAGTCAATTCTGAGATATAAACTCACAATTGTGTGATATAAAGTCAATTCTGAGATATAAACTCACAATTGTGTGATATAAAGTCACAATTCAACTCACAATTGTGTGATATAAAGTCAATTCTGAGATATAAACTCACAATTGTGTGATATAAAGTCAATTCTGAGATATAAACTCACACAATATAAAGTCAATTCTGTAAATGCAATTGTGTGATATAAAGTCAATTCTGAGATATAAACTCACAATTGTGTGATATATAAAGTCAATTCTGAGATATAAACTCACAATTGTGTGATATAAAGTCAATTCTGAGATATAAACTCACAATTGTGTGATATAAAGTCACAATTGTGTGATATAAAGTCACAATTCTGAGATATAAAAACTCACAATTGATATAAACTCACAATTGTTATGTGATATAAAGTCAATTCTGAGATATAAACTCACAATTGTGTGATATAAAGTCAATTCTGAGATATAAACTCACAATTGTGTGATATAAAGTCACAATTCTGATACAAACTCACAATTGTGTGATATAAAGATATAAAACTCAATTCAATTGAGATTCTGAGATATAAACTCACAATTGTGTGATATAAAGTCAATTCTAAGATATAAACTCACAATTGTGTGATATAAAGTCATAATTCTGACTTTTTTTCTCAGCCAGAATCACTCTTTTTATTTTTTTATTTAGCCAGAATCACTCTTTTTATTTTTTATTTAGAAACGGGCTGCCATAGCACTCCATCCCTCATTCTTAGTAATATTTATTCCTCAGCAGTGACTCTGGTCTCCATCACCAAACATGGCCTCCATCTACAAATATGGCTTCATCACCAATCAAATCGTCCGTCACCCAGCGGATTGATTTTTCTTATGAAAATGGCATCTATCACCTGATGCAGCCTCAAGCACATTCACATGCTCTACGAGTACAGAACAGCACAGCGCACCAATTCTGACTCCATCTGCTGAGATCTGCTCCAATTACACTTTTTGGTCTTTCCAAAACTTTATTAGCCTGGTTTAACATAATTTTAGCATATTAATGAGCAGGACTGATTCAAAATGTTAAAGCACAGGGGAATGAACTCAAGCAATGTCCCATTTCAAATAAAAATCTGGGTCCTTTTTCTCCACTAATGAGCAGATTATGACTCCTAAATATGTAAAATTCAGGACTCACACTACCGTTCAAAATGTTGGGTCGACAAGATGTTTTTGAAAGACGACTCTTATGCTCACTAAGGCTGCATTTATTTGATTAGAAATACATTAAAAACAGTAATATTGTGAAATATTATTACAATTTATTATTATTACAGTTGTCTATTGAAATATATTTTAAAATGCAATTTATTCATGTGTTGGCAAAGCTGAATTTTCATCAGTCATTATTACTCCAGTCATATGATCCTTCAGAAATCACTTTAATATGATGATTTGCTGCTCAAGAAACATTTATTATTATTATTATCAATGTTGAAAACAGTTGTGAAGCTTCATATTTTTGGGGAAAATGTCATGCATTGTTTTCTGTATTTGATGAAATAGAAAGTTCAAAAGAACAGCATTTATTTGAAACAGAAATATTTAAATCTGTAACATTAAATGCCTTTCTGTTACTTTTCTTTACTGAATAAAAGTGCAAAATCACATTTTTCCTTTCATTAAAATCACATACGAACCCATACCAGAAAACCTGACAATAAGCCATAGAAACATGAATGTGCATCTATACCAGGAATGTGTAGGTTGTCTGAACAATTAGTCAACTAAACTGTCTTCATGTCATTTATAATTAGGACAAGTTATGGTCATGAATTATTGATCATGGTTAGGGGTTTTACATTTCATTTGTTTTTATGTTCAAAAAGAGCTAGACAAACAGAAAAGAATATTGACGTGATTTAATAGGGATGCACTAATATTAAAATTCTGGTTAATACCAATAAAATCCTGAAAATTATTTTCATGTTATGGCCTTTAATAAATGGCTGTCAGTGTCTTAGTGGGGCACTTGGCATGATTTTATATGGCCTCCCCCTACATTTTTTAGTAAGCAGCATCATATATTAGAAAATTAATTTGAAAGCTTAAACATTCAAAATTCATCCATTGAAACTGGACATTGCGTTACCATAGAAGCGGTACTTTAAAACCTTTATTGAGCTTAGATTTTAAGATATAAACAACTTTGGAACACTACTTGGATAGACACATGGCTTTAATTTTCTAGCAATTTTGGAGTCCAAATTATATTGTAAAATATATATTTTCTGTAAATTTTATAAAATTTAGTAAATTTGCTTTACACTAAACAAACTTCTGTAATTTATACACTTTAATTTGCGACGTCTGCAATAATCTGCTGAGTGTATCCTTTCAAAGGAGACCAAATATAGGTCTATATTCCAAAGTATTCAGAAATTATAACTACATGCTTAAAAAAGGCTGGTGGATTGATGTGGCTATCAGGTTAACCAATAAAATGGCTGGTCTAAAAATTCTATATAATTTGGTTTTATATCAGCATATGCAGATATTCAGGACTTCAACCCGATCTTCCATTATAGATGTGAGAGGACAGACATCTAATAAAATAGGATCACTTGAGAATCCAAAGGTTTGTCCAAAATTCTACTTTTCCTGTATCCTGTTGAATTTGTGCAGTAGTAGGTTTTCGGCAATGAATAATGCATTCTTAGCATAACCCAAGGGGTGTTATAATTACCATAAACATTTCATCTTTGGCCAGTCATCTTGTAGGTCAACTACTTTGGCATAGAGCAAAAGTTTAAAGTCAGATCAACAGAATAACACATTTGGTTTAATTGCACAGTGAAATCAATACTTTGTACAGAGCTCAAGTATCGTGTCGCATCTGTTTAGTAATTGGAACAGCTGCGATTCAATCATTGTTGGTTTAACACATCATGCATGAACACATTGTTTGGATCAAGACAACATAGAGATTTACAAAAAAAGGAAAAAAACATTTGCATATTTTGTGAAGTACGTACTTCATTACCCAATCATACTCTGTGTGCTTTGATGGCTGAATCTGACATGACTAGCAGCAGATTGTCAGTCGCCTGGAGAATGTTACTGCATCATTACTGCTCTGACAGACAAGCATGAAATCACAATGTCAATATTCATATGAGGAAAAAAAACAATGAGCACCATCCTGGGAAATATCAGCAGGTGTGTGAGAGCATTGCACTTGTGTCTGTGTATTCGGTGTAAAACCCCCTGCTGTACAAGAGTAATTAGCACACTGAAAGACAAAACACATAAAAGAGGAAAACGGCTGGTCCATCTCAACAGGCTTCTTAAAAGGCACAATATGTATGATTTTTGGATTAAAATTCCAAAAACCTCTAAACCAACGTTATATATTAGTTGACTTGTGTACTTGCATTATCCCAAATGTTTCCAAGAATATTTAAATCCAGAGAAATAAGCAATTTAAACCAGGACATGGATCGTGTCCGTGTGTTGTCTATCAGTGACATTATATCCGCGTTACAATCGATTTCTGTAGAAACCACGAAAACACCAAAGCAGCTTTAATATATTATGTGCTTCATTAGGCAGGTGAGCAAATGTTTGGATACATTCATCAACTGAAAACTAATCATTGTTATAACACAGTTAGTCTTCCGTTTTCTTGATTTACCGCGAGTACCATGTTACCACACCTATCGATCTGGCTTACTACAGTGTGCAACAAGTGTCTCATAGTAGCCACCGAATGAACGCACAGAGTAGCATATTATAACAACTTTCAACACTCAAATGTTTATAATATGATAAAACAGCGCTGCGTTACCCCATATACGCATGACCGGAAGCAGCAGAAGCGGTTGCCTGCGGCATAATAAAAGCTCTACGAAATTAAAGGCGTCAAACTACGCCTTTGTTTTGAATAAGCGACCTCTAGCGGCAAAAAATTACATATTGTGGCTTTAAGCCATAATGTTTAACAGTTTGTAAAACCATATTTTGGATTTATTTAATATTCATCTGAATGCATTCCTTAATAAACAGCAGACCTTCTCTAGACTAGTGATGCACAAATCAGGACCAATTCCAATACCGGTTGCCCTTTTATTTTTATTTGCACTATTACAGGCCAAACTTGCTTTAAACAAAAATATCTGTAGCCATTTACAATATTTTCTTATTTAAATTAGAGTGCATAATTTCAAGAATTAAAGCAAAAACAGCATGTTCTGACTTTAGCTTTTTGAAATTATGCTACATGCCTGCACAATACTTATTCAATATTTGAACACCAATTCAATATTTATATTTTTCTTTCAATATTTCAAGCATTGAGCTTGCTGTGCCTGGTACAGTATTTTCTCTGCAGTCACGTCTTTGCTGTCCTCTCCTCTACAGACTTCGTATTATTTCCACGCAAATTACATTTTGGGAAATTATTGGAATGCAGTTGTCCAGAACGGAGATTGGCCAAAAAAAAAAAAAAAAAAAAAAAAAAACGATTTATGGCAGTTGACCGGTGCATCTCTACTCTAGACCCTCTAAGCTCTACAGACTTTGTCGTTGGCATGAGGATAACGATCATAACTCTTTCTCTCTTGTCGTTGATCTGCACTCTGATCCATCTGCCCAAAATGAGCTCAGGTTAATATTTTATATCAGAGCGGGAGCCATGAGATCTTCATTATACACAACCTTCAGAGAGCAGCGTATGTCAACTGCTGGCTCAGGAGTGTGCATGTAATGATCCGAAGGAAACTCAGACCCTGCTCAAACCAACACTCTAATTTCTCATAATTTAAGATGACTTCCAGATTCCCATCCAAAAAAGCACAGAATTCCCAATGTATGGTAGATGAATTTGCATTGATTTAGCCAGCAGCAGTTTGCATGCCTGAGGAAGACAAAGTAGTTATGGAAAGGAAAAAAAAGAGAAGACGACAAGCTCTTCAGAGGTTTTGATGTTTGTCAGAGCCTGCAGGGTTTTGCCCTGTAGCATTTCCATCTGTCAGCATAAATGTAGTACAAGTTTCCCCAGAGAATATACCACAAGAAGCTGTGCTACAAACAATCACTATTCTTCACTTTGACGGGATGAACATTGTTCTACTTTTAACCTGTCATTATTATTTTCCTGAAAATTATAAAGATGTACACTTCTGTGCAGTTGGTATTTTTAGAAAGTCTCTTATGCACACCAAGGCTGCATTTATTTAATTAAAAATACAGTCAAACAGTAATATTTTGAAATATTATTTGAATTTAAAAGAATGGTTTTATATTTGAATATATTATAAAATGTAATTGTGTCCTATGATGGCAAGTTTAATTTATTTATTTAAACAAAATAGTGCTGAATTATCATTCTGGTAATTAGAAAACCTGATTTGATTAACAAGATCACCTGAATTAGTTTTCCCATTGGTTTTTCCTACAAATCCTCACCCACATCTCTCATTCTCTCTGTCTGCTTTCATGGAGAGCTTTAAAACTTTATTTTCTCTAAATGTCTTCACTTCTAAATGCTATAAGGTTTAAATGCTATAAACCATAGCTGAGAAGCAGGACACATTGACTGTATATTGCTCTGGGCACCATACCTTTTTAAAATGTAGAAATTGTTCTGAGATCATCTGAACTCATAACTTCACTCTGCTAGCTCCTTATTAACATATTCTTTTGTGGAAATGTTTCTAGAGAAACGTAACAGCCCAGATACTTTACTGTTTATTTGTCAAAATTATGTATTTTAAATTATAAATGTTTTTACCATTTGGTAAATGGAGATTTTCGTGTTAACTCAAACACTGGATGATACAATGTTGTAAATGAAAACAGACACACTACACCTCTGGTCGTATTGCTCATTTCCTCTAATAATGGTTCTTGTTTGGTCAGATTACTCCAGTTCAGCTTGTATAAGTAAACAAGCCTTTTAATAAAAATGGAAACATTTATATTACCTTTCTGTGTCAAAGTGATATGCTAAACAGGTCATCTGCCATAGGCCAGAGAACTGTTATTCCAGTGAAGGAGTAAGAAACACGGGCCTAATTAACCCCAGCTTGAGCGTGATTTTGCTCTTGGCAGTTCTGTAAATTGGTTGTTGTCTCCTTCTCTCTCTTTTTTACGGTAGAAGGAAGTTCTTCTGAACTGAAGGAGTACAATGCTGTTATCACGGCAGGGGTGGGAGGAAGAAGTCAAACTCCTGTTTCATGTCCTTTATGGGCTTCAAGCTGAGGAGCTCGACAGGTTTAATCGCATTAAACCATTACACAACTGAAGAGAGCTACCATGCAGTCTGTGTTTGGCTCCCTACCAGTTATGGAATTATTTCAGTATTTGGAAGTATTTTTTTTACATCCGTATTTCAGTGGTGTTTAAGGCAAGTATCATTTATATTGCTTATACTTGGGGACAGAGATTTAACTCCAAATTAGGGCTGTCCAAATTGCAAAATTGGAAAAAACCTGTACACTATGGAGATTAAAAAAGTTGTACTGAGGACCTGTGATTGTTTCAGAGTTTAGTGTAGTTTTGTTCAAGCATAAATATAAAAACAGCATAGACTAAAGGATCTTGGTTAAAAATCATTTCTCATTAAAATCGAGATTGATTTTAGTTTAATTAATTTTGATTTTAATTTAATTTAATTAAAAATTAACGTGTTTTTGTCAACCCACCTCTAGCTTCCACACGTTTACCCATTGTACCTTTTCCACGTTGTGAGCATGATGAAAGAGACCATGACAGAGTCAAAACGAGACATAAGTGATAATAAAAAATAAAAAAATGCCACAATACTAACACCATGACAGTAAATTTTTGCATAGGCCAACACATCACAACACTATTTCTTTCTGTATATTTGAAGAGAGAAATCCTGTTTTGCTGAAATCATGTCTTGGTATGTCCGGTACAGACATACCTGCTCTGCAAGAATCGCCTTGAAGTCACGCATCTTCGGAAGGAGAGCCGGACGCAGTTACAAAAAAATGCAGTGCACACTGCCACACGAACTGGGGTCTCGCACACTCAACTCGCACAACCAGCCACACTGCGATGACATAATTTTTGTTGTACGCACCTATACGTTAATGTAGAAACGGCTAGTATAAACCAGGCTTAAGGGTCTTACATGAACTATAAAGCAGCATTCCTCCAGGACACACATGCAGTGAATGGATTATAATGACTCCAGTCCAAACAATGATAAAGAGAGTGTTTTAATGTAGAGTAATTGGAGGTTTGCTTATGCATTGGGTAATAAAAGTGGCAGATTACAGGGGAAAAGATTAGATGGCTAATATACAATATGAGATTTCAAAGCACAACAACAGGGAGAATGTAATTAAAGAATCAGGGAGGACTTTGTCTAATCATGCTAATTAAGCAGCAAGCAAACTGGGACCTACAATCGCCTTTTAAGCCGGATCTTTTATTGCCCTTTGGGTTTGTGAATGCCGGCAGGGTTTGAGGCGTGATCTCTGCTGTGTGGAGATCGTGGCAGACACACATTTAACTCAACAGAAGATATTCAGCTCTTTGGAGGGCTGAAAATGCAGCTAAATGAGTATTATCTGACCAGCTTTATCACCATTCTTCAAGAACAGAACTTAAAATGCTTGCAAACAACATTGAAACTTTATTATTTACTTAAAACTTATGACCAAAAAACAATTAGTTTATTATTAGACACCCTTATTGTCTCGTTGAATTGGTCATGTTTTTGTGGTAATTCTCATTTATTAAATATGATCATTCTGACATGACAAAGAAGAAAAAAAATGACGAAAGGAAGGAAGGCCATAAAGTCTTGGGAAGAAATGTGTTGGAGGAACGTGACTTGCTGTCCTTGAATACTTCCTTCTACAGACAGACATCAAAATGATATTAGCTGCAGTAAATTACAGGGGTTGTCAGACAGCATGAGAGAGGATAAAATAAGAACCCAGTATGTGTTTAAATATCACAACAACACGAGTATGACAGTACTGGAGAGGGAGAGATGGAAACTGTTGTGCTAGTTTTTGCAGCTCTAGTTGTGCTCACATCGACACAGTTAGCCGTTTAAGTATGTTGGGCCGTTGGTGAGAGAGATCATTGTGATTGGCTGTTCAGTTTAGTGAATAAGTAAGTGCACGAGAATAAAAGTGAAAGAAATGAAACTGAGCAAAGAAGTCAAGACGGCACAGACAGAAGTCTGTTCTAATTTTACATAATCTTACCTGAGCATTCAATTACGTAAAAATGTTCATTAAAACATGAAATGCCTGGAATGAAGAAAGGGATCAACATGATTGATATTTAAAATGGTAAGCAAGCGCTGCTTTGTTTGCGGTTTGTATATCTGCAGTCCTAGTTTTGGTTTCACTTTTTTAAATGACAAATATAGATTAATCGATACCTGCTGATATAGTTATTTCTTTACTTGCAGGTGCAGCTTTTTGGGTCAGACGCAACTGACATGAGGCAACAACTCAGTCAACTTACGACGTCAGCTTGTCCCTGCCTATATTCTCACCAAGGCTGCATTTATTTGATCAAATGATGTCCTGTCATGGCAAAACTGAAAATATTTCTTATTATTATCAGTAATGAAAACAGTTGTGCTGCCTAATTTTTGTGTGGTTTATTTGAGATTGAAATATTTTGTAACATCACAAATGTCTTTACTGTCACTTTTGATCAAATGTATTACTTCATTGCAGTGTTCCTGACTAAATTTTTTTAGGAAATTATTATGAGGACCATTTTGTTTTTTCAATAATAAGGACCACTGTTCTTTTAATCACATTTCAATAAAAGTGTGAATACCATAATATTGTAATATATTATGCTTACACCAGCATTTCTGCTGACTCCATGTTTATCAAAGCTCTCATATGAAAACAAAGCCAAGCTAAACTTCATAACAAAAAAAAGTTGACAATTGGTAGAGAACGCAATAAACAATAAAAAGAAATCAAGGATATAGGAAAACAAGACCACATGCCGTGTGATTACTGATTTTGCAGTTTATAGTACTTGACCTCCAAATATGATGAGTGAATGGTCAGCCTATGTAACAGCAGCTGCTGTGTGTATTGTTTATCGCTTAATTATGTTGTTCATGTCTCCGTCTGGTCATATTTTAATGACCATCATACAGTAAGCAGCGGCTTTGGTGCCCACACACTGATCAGCAGAGAGCCCTACAAATCAACAGTCAAACCTTCTTGACTCTCTACAGCCACCAATGACGTAAATCAAATAATCTCAACCGCACAGAACATTGAGTGGAGCCTGATTGCAATTGCAGGAGATCTGGAGATGCAGAGGAGGAGATGTGAAGGAGAGCGCAGAGGTGGATGCAGTGAGTTATGCTTCATTCTTTTCAAACTGGCTGTTTCTCAATTCAAAAAACGGACTTATGTTCTTGTGGAGACCGGTCTTGCCAGGCTACCTTGAAAGAACGAACACGGAAGGACGCAAGAACACAGAACGCATCTTTGTGAGAATTGAGATGCATTGTTATTTTGTTACTCAACTGACCGTCCGAGCACATTATCAGTGGCCAATGTACAAATACAACATAACATCACGAACAAATGACATAACCTATTAATAAACCTATTTATTTCCTATTATGGATAGATCTTTTTCCATATTATTTTATATCTTTTTATTTTACCACGTGTACTTGTGAAAATGAGTTTGTATATTTAATGTTACTTATGCTTTGTCAATGTTAAAGGTGTTGTATGTAGGAATGACAGCTAGTGGTTGAAATTGGTACTGCAGTCCAAATTCAAAATATTCACTGCCCTGCCCCCGCCGCGGGTTGCCAGTTTGAGGACACGCAACAGGAACGAGCGCAATTGACAATGGAAGGTGAGGAGACTTACACACTGTAAGATGATGAGTTGATTTATCCACGTTTTAATGTGCTTTTGGGGATTTTTAGATGGATGTCGAGGCTTTTTAGGTTGGGTAGAATCTGCGACCTCTGACCCAGTTTGTTTGTTTCCATGGCAGCAATACGCTGTGTTTTCCGCCAACTGGCAACCTGTGGTGTCGAAATACTATTTGATAAAATGGCAACGTGCGTTATCGCACAAACCAAAACAAAAACCGACATGGAGCGCATATTTCAAAATAAAATAACTGGCTGTAGCATTTTTCTGAGAAAAGTTTGCATTTCTCTCAAGTTTGCATGCGATGCATCCTAGATATCAAGAACACATCCGGGTACTTTCATGCGTCCTATGTAATTGCGTTCTTGAGTATTGGAATGGAACTTCAACGGTTGATGATAATGTAGTACGAAAACACAATGGCGCAAGATCGCTTAAGAATGCATATTGAGAAATGGCCATTATCTACTCAGAACCGTACATCTGTCCTCAACCTTCTCCATCACTTTACATTTTTTATTAGATAAATTCTACACGGCCAGTGACCGGAAAAGAAAAAAATTATTAATTTTCCTCCAAACAACTAAAAAACTAAATCGTATCACAGGAACACAAATAATGTGCATATTATGTGAATAAATCATTCATAAACAGGATTTGATTATCTCCAAAGTGCCACTTGTCTTGGCGAGAAAAGGCACTATTTACGGAAGCTAACCTTTGGCCGCCGGGCAGAGGAATCGGTCTCAGGTGGGCTCTGTGTTTGAGATAAGCGGTTTCGCCCATCTCTATTATTCAAAGCCTGCTGCTGCCAGTGGCTATTCCATAATCACTAAGCATTTTCTCTGCCAGCAAAACAGTTGCTTGAGTCGAGACTGGTGGGCCATTCAGAGGGACAACAGGAGGAGTGATTGTGACCATCGTATGACCTTATCTGCATTTGGCAATGCATGGCAAAGGCCACTTCATAACTGCGATACACCAGACAGACAGGTGTTATCACTCCATCAGTATGAAGCTAGACAATTACCTCTGTAACTAATCGCAGAGAAAAACACAGGCTTGAATTTTGCCACCGAAAATCATGATTATTCATGATACAGTGCAGCAAAACCGCTGCGAAGGTGCATAACACACAAAAAGTACCAATGACATACGCGAGCATGACTGAAATATGAAAGCTGTGACAGAGGATATCAATTGAGTTAGATTTTTTTTTTCACTTTAAAAGTATGGAAACAAGCAATATGAACACTCTATAAACATAAAAAAAAAAACGACACATGGGTTACAAAATGACATAACTGTTGTTTCTGGCCACTTTTTTAGGGGTAAGGAAAACGTGACTTTTTGTGTCTCTTTAAATGCAAATTAGCTGGTGCTGGCCCATTTTCCAGAACAGGGTGGAGCTTCTAGAGCTCGTGCTTCTGTGTTTATCTCTCATGCACTGAAAATGTCAGAAACTGTGTTTGGGTTTGTATATTCGAACCGGAGTCAGACAATAATGGAGAGATTTAAGAAGAAGTGACAACATGCACCAGGACGTTTCTGAATGGTTAATTGATGAATTTATGTAGTTGATGTGGAGTTAACTATCTTCAAGTCATCGATTAACATGTTCTATCATGATAATTATAAATCGCTGTGCTCATGTGGGAACTGTTGTAAAATGCCTACAGAGCCAGAGAATATATGCTGCATGGACATAGAACGGGTATAGTTTAGTTTAATTACGATTATAACTTGTTGTCATCTTGCTTTTATGACATGCTACTGCATTTGTGTTACATACTGTATTGTAATAAAAATTAATGAAACTCAACCACAGTGTCCTTAGTGGCTCGGATCCCGGGAGTCTATGGAGACTCTTATGTTCGTTGGTACATCCAACAACAGAAAATTTGTAATGTTTTTATTTTTGGTGCAGACATTGTTAATCTCAAGCTGATACAGCGAGTAAACAAAAATGGCGGTCTATGTGCTTCTCAGTCAGGGCTGTCTCTATGCTAAAAGGGCAGATCGTCACCAGTCGTGGGCGGGGCTTACCTGCTCTTACGTAAGAGTAGGGGGAAACCTGTAACTCTCTGTAAATCTGAAAATCTCTCTGCATTTGGAGGGATTGTTAGTGATTTATGGGGATTATTAAAAAAAAAGTATTGGGTAGATTTTTACCATTATAGGCTGGTTATTTATACACACTGTGGACACACATCTATGTTCAAACACCTTATAAAAAAGTGGATTTTGCATAATAGGTCCCCTTTAAACTAAGTTCTGTGTACAAAAGTAGGGCTGGGTGATAAACAATAACGTTGATAATGATGAAGGGATTTTTTATGGAAATTTTTACTCTATGGATTAATCTAACAGCCTATCACACAGTATAAATAAACGTGACAACAGTCAGTGCATGCTGCTAATAAGTGATTTCTGCATGTCTCTGTGTGAATGAACGGCACATTCCATCTGATAAACAAACCCACACACATCTCAATATATAAGGACATGAACATCTCCAGAGCTGCTTTGAGAGTCACTTCACAAGCTTTTCACACTTTCATTTGAGAAAACTACCGTCAAATACACACTGAAACTAAAACTGAAAGATCTTCACATAAAAACCATCAAGATAAATGTTTGGTTTAACTTCAAGAAATTATGACAGAAATAATGACAGAAATATATCAGAAAAATATACTAAAATGTATTGTGATAAAATGTGTAATAAAAAATATTATTTCTAAGGAATGACCATTTCCTGCCAATTTTAAAATGGGAGGGTGGAGCAACTCAAAGTACACTTAGTTATTAGATCACTTATTAGAACACTGTGGTCTGACAAACTTTATATTTCTCCCAAGTGAAACTAAAGGCAATTAAGACAAATGTATGTGCTTTCTCTGAGATGAAACTTTGTTTAAAATGGTTAAAAAGAAAGATAATTATTTTTATGAGGTGCTGCTGAAGAGCTAATGTAATTATGGTAAAGACAAGACTAAATTGTATTGAGTAGGGGGATGTTGCACAAAAATGCTGTCACCCCCATTACAAAATATATACATAACCGAACAAAAGAGCTTTGCTAATGGTGGAAAGAGTTTCTGTCATTCAGCTTTTCATTTCCATCCTAATGAACAGACATATTACACATTTGTACATCAGGATGTGCTGATCAGCTAATGATTTATATATAATCTTTATGTACATTAGTTGTCACTTTAAATTAGAGGCCAAGACCCTCTACCCACACCCAAAAAAGTGCTAGGGTGTTTAAGATGACTGAAAATTGACTTGAGCGGTTCAGTTGTGGTGAGAAAGCAATTCAAACGTGATGCACTGACGAACCAAGATGTATAATAATTCATAATGGGAAATGTGTGATGTAAAAAGCAGCAGTATCTGACTCATCATATGTCGCTGTTGAAAACCAAAAAGGATCTCTTCATCTTAAAATACTGTCTAATTACTCTAATTACATATGAAAAACACAAACAGGTGTTCGCTCGGACCAATGAGAGAACCGTTTTACACGTGACTTTCATAAATATATTTTGGTAGACTTTAAAATGTTGATGTGTGAAAGCAAACTGATCCAAGAAGAAAATTCACAACAATTTAAGCCTCTGTTTCAGAACAAAGCATTTTTGTATGCTTTTGTACAGTTATAGATACAAACGTTCTCTCCGCTTCCCTACACTTATATTTTAAGTAATTAATTTGCCCAAAAAGAGACAACACAAAATAAACCAAGTTCAATATTAATTTGACTGACTGCATTTATTTTATTGATATCACGATTATATCTTTACTGATAATTCTTTTGGCAACGATAACTGCGATGAGTCATAAATGCAAAATCTCGATTGCAAAATGGATTACTGTAGGCCAAATACAAGCTAATGTTCAATGACAAGTGGAAGAAACCCTAATAAAAAAAACGTGCCGTATGTTGCAAACATTTGATGCCAAAACCTGGCAAACTCTGTCAAAAATCTTTTAAAAGTTCTTCTTCAAAATAGTTTTTTTTTTAACCTGTTCAACCTGACTTCAGAAAATTACAACTCAATTACAACTTCACCATTTTCACTGAGATGTTTCAACTAGAGAAAATTACAGAAAAATGTGGAATGGTAAAAATAAAAGTAAGAACATGAGGAAAACTCAGCTGATAAAACCAGGTTCTTCCGAGAAGCTGTAATCACTGGATGCAGGTCCTCCTGGAGCCAAACAGATAGTCTGAGACACTCAAATAACTTATTCTTCTCCTTCACTCATCTCATTGTTCACCTCCTAACGATTACGCTACTGCATTCATTCAGTTGACACAGGCGGTAGGATACAGCGCTGTGGGCTCTGAGTCACTGCTAATGACTGCTGGAGAGCAAAGAAACTAGATAAAGTAGGACAGGTCTAATATTCCAGTTGAAAATTGGTTGCAGTATGAGCCATATGATAAAAGACTAGCATGCTTTTCTGTCCGCTTAGCTGCTCCAGACAAGAGCTGGCCGGCCCAGAAAGCAGCTCCTCACACATGCTGGTCTGACAACATCCTACCGACTACATCAATGTCAGACAGAAGTTTGGGCAGCAGGTGGGGCATTTATGCTTGGACAGGAAGATAAGGGGACGTGACCCCACCTTCTGCTAGATCTCTGCTTCCAGACATTGCCATGGCAACTGCCAGTGTTATTTGCCGAAGACAGTGGCAGTTTAAGGAGTACAAGGGCCTGCTGGAAATCGGGCACAGCAGCGTGTTGCTAATCAACTCTCACACCACTGAAGCAAGAGGTTTAAAGCTCAATCACAGAGACCTATTTTGTCGTTAAAGCACTTCATGCGTATCAAGTGCTGTTATACAGCATGCTATAATGAAATTCATCATTCCAGTTTCAACAAAATTCTAATTTTCCTTTACTAGTACTGGAGATTTAATACCTGCATGTGTTCCCTGTTACACAGACGTCTTCTCTGGTTGATGTTTGGGTGGTTTCCTCAACAACAGCGGCCAGTGGAGAGACTTGATTTGATGCTGGGGCCTTCTGCTTGCTTGTGTGAGGCCTCTTATCGTCCTCTGCCTCCATCCTTTCCTCTTTCCCTTTTCCATCGCTTTCATTATCACTCTCTTCCCCAAGGATGTCATCCACCTACCCAAAAGAGGAGTTCAACCTACAATTAACTTTACTGTAGTCCCAAACGTTCACTTATTTGCTTACACAAATGAAGGTGAAATTAAGAAATGTTTATTACTACTTCAGTAATTCACAGAAATTAATGTTATATTATTTAATAATAATAATAAAAATAAAAAAAAGCTATACTTCCACTTTTCTGGGTCAAAAATGAAAGCAAACAGTCATGGTGTGCTTAGGAGGTCTATCCTTAAACTTTAACCCTTAGGTTCTGAACACCAAAAAGCTGTTGTTTTACATGTAAATGTGGGATTTAATGAGTTAATGTATATATATATTAGAAAGTTTAGCAACTTAGTTTGGCCTTTTTTGAACTAAGGTCACAATGTGTGTTCATAATACAGTTAACTCTTCCAAGAAATTAAATTTGTCATGATATGACCCCTTTAATGTGTATGAATGTTAGCACTCAAGTGTTTAGCCTAGGTTTGAGCTTTCACTGATGCATGTTAATGCTTTTATAAAGGCAGACCGGAGGGGTTCAGATCACCCCAATTATTCTTAGCAAGAGTTGTTAGACAGGGACTGGCAAAAATGATCAGCAACTTCACATACGACTGATCTCTCTGCTAGCCCAGTGTAATTGCTCTCTCCTCCTCTTGGGGATAACAATCACACACACCATTTTCCCCCTTCCACTTATTATTACAGTGAATGGGGCATCTGAAAAAGCCTGCAGAAATATGCCAAAGCCATGTACACAGGTTATAAATGAGCTCAAGGAAGGGTGCTTAAAAAAAAAAAAAAAAAAAAAGACCCACAGAACTTTTTTCCAGTTTAATCTGACAGATAAGCATAATGAGGGGAAAACATTTAATTAAAAGTAGAGTGTTTGTGAGCAGTGTTATCTAGAAGCATCATAGTAGATGGAACAATCCCCAGGCACCCAATGGGATGCAATTATGAACGGCACTATACCAAATCTAAGAAGTGAATTAAAGTCATACTTTACAGCAAGTTCTAACGCTGAAGGAGTCATTAACTCTGCCTTTACCATCAGACAAAAGGTCAAGAGCAGGATTATTGCAACCCACACTAATACTTTATATGATAAGTTCTAATAACTAAGAGAATATACAAATCACAGCTAATAGTGCATTAATACTGAGTTAACTAGAGAATTGTGTCTCAAATGCCTGGTATTAATTAGTATAAATCTCTCTTTTTTTTTTTCTTTTCCCAAGTCAACACAAAATGATTTTTACAACTAATTTTTATTTGTGTGACAAAAAACAATTAAAGATGGGACTTGTATCCATTGATTGGATAGTGAAATATAAGCGACACTGCTCACTTCCGAGGAGACTTTTTGACCAGGACATGGAGATTGAAGGTCAAAGTCACACTCAAGGGCATCCAAACTTTAATGTCTCCTTTCAAATATATTGTAATAAGCGGTTAATGCCAATAACATTATATTAATGTTAAGTAGCATTAAAATGACTGAATAACCCATTAGCACAAAATTAAAAACCCTGTATCATCCACAACAACCAGTACTTAAACTGGCTATTGGTTTACATTATTTATCCTGCCTAGGTTACATCAGCCGAGAAGCATAATTCAACTGTTCAAGAGGGAAATGGCCTGTGGGAAGAAACTGTTCCTGTGCCTAGATGTTCTAGTGGCCAGTGATCGGAGTCGCCGTCCTGACGGTAACAGTTCAAACAGGAAGTGTCCAGGGTGAGCGGAGTCTGTGATGATTTTACCTGCCCTCTTCCTCACTCTGGAAGAGTACAGGTCCTGGAGGGTTGGCAGGGGGGCACCAATAATCCTCTCTGCAGTCCGGATTGTACGATGTAGTCTCCTGATGTCAGATTTGGTAGCTGAACCAAACCAGACAGTGATGGATGTGCACAAAACAGACTCAATGACAGCCGAGTAGAACTGGATGAGCAGCTCCTGTGGGAGGTTGAACTTCCTCAGCTGACGAAGGAAGTACAGTCTCTGCTGGGCCTTTTTTACAATGGAGTCAATGTGATTGTCCCACTTCAGGTCCTGAGAGATGGTGGTGCCCAGGAACCTGAATGACTCCACTGCTGCCACTGTGCTGTTCATGATGGTGAGTGGGGGCAGAGCAGGGCTGTTCCTCCTGAAGTCCACTATCATCTCCACCGTTTTGAGCGTGTTGAGCTCAAGGTTGTTATAAATGCACCAGACAGCCAGCCGTTCAACCTCCAGTCTGTAAGTAGACTCATCACCGTTTTGGATGAGGCCGATGACGGTGGTGTCGTCTCTGAATTTCAGGAGCTTCACAGAAGGGTCTTTAGAAGTGCAGTCATTGGTGTACTGGGAGAAGAGCAGTGGGGAGAGAACACACACCCTGGGGGCGCCAGTGCTGGTAGTGAGAGTCTTGGATGTGAGTTTCCCCAGTCTCACTCGCTGCTGCCGGTCTGTCAGGAAGCTGGTGATCCACTGACAGATTGAGGATGGCATGGAGAGCTGGGTCAGTTTAGCTGTAAGAAGATCAGGCATGATGGTATTGAAGGCCGAACTGAAGTCCACAAATAAGATCCTTGCATAAGTCCCAGGTCTGTCGAGATGTTGCAGGATATAATGCAGTCCCATGTTGACTGCATCATCCACAGACCTGTTTGCTCTGTAGGCAAATTGAAGAGGATCCAGCAAGGGTCCAGTGATGTCCTTCAGGTGGGCCAGAACCAGTCTTTCAAATGACTTCATGACCACAGATGTGAGAGCGACAGGTCTGTAGTCATTAAGTCCAGTGATTTTGGGTTTTTTGGGGACAGGAATGATGGTGGAGTGTTTGAAGCAACAGGGAACTTCACACTGCTCCAATGATCTATTGAAGATCTGCGTGAAGACTGGGGCCAGTTGGTCAGCGCAGGCTTTCAAACAAGCAGATGAGATGCCGTCTGGGCCTGAAGCTTTCCTTATCTTCTGTCTTTTGAAGATTTTGGTTACCTGCTCCACACAGACCTTAAGCTCAGGTTGGATGGCGGGGGGAGGAGAGGGGGTGCAGGAGGTGTTGGGGGACGTGTGAAGTGCAGATCAGAGCGGGTGTGAGGTGTGAGATT
This sequence comes from Paracanthobrama guichenoti, assembly GCA_018749465.1. Classification (NCBI taxonomy): domain Eukaryota; kingdom Metazoa; phylum Chordata; class Actinopteri; order Cypriniformes; family Gobionidae; genus Paracanthobrama; species Paracanthobrama guichenoti. Next base: position 19,803,531 of record CM031961.1, on the reverse strand, counting down.
GGGTTTCTCAAACCTGCAGTAAAATGCATTCAGCTCTGCTACATTAGTCCATCTTTTTACAGTCTTTATTACAGGTTTAGCTGATTTCAGTTTCTGCCTGTAGGACGGTATAAGATGAACCACACAGTGATCAGAAAGCCCCAAAGCTGTCCGTGGGACGGAGTGATATGCATTCTTTATTGTGGTGTAGCAGTGGTCAAGAATATTACTGTCTCTGGTGGGACATGTAATGTGCTGTCTGTATTTTGGCAGTTCACGGGAGAGATTTGCTTTGTTAAAATCCCCAAAAATGATTAAAAGAGAGTCTGGATACTTTTGTTCAGTCTCAGCTATTTGTTCAGCCAGCTGTTGTAATGCCATGCTGACACACACGTCTGGAGGAATGTAAACATTCACGAGAATAAACGAGGAAAACTCCCGCGGTGAATAGAAAGGTTTACAGTTTATGAAGTGGGCCTCTAGGTTAGGAGAGCACATCTTCTTCAGCGTTGTTACATCTGAACACCAACTTTCGTTGATGTAGAAACACAAACCTCCACCTCTCGTTTTCCCGGTTAGTTATGTGATGTGATCTGCTCGGAACAGCTGGAAGCCCGGCAGATGTAGTGCGTTGTCCGGTATGGCTTCACTCAGCCAGGTTTCAGTGAAGCACAGTGCAGCAGAGTTGGAAAAATCCTTGTTAATCCAGGTGAGGAGAAGCAGTTTGTCCGTTTTATTAGGAAGAGAGCAGAGATTAGCAAGATGAATACTGGGAAGAGGAGTGCGGAGGCCGCGCGCGCGGAGTTTAAGCAACGCACCGGCTCGCTTCCCCGCTTTGCCTGGGCGCGCGATTTAAAGAAACAGTTGCGACTCCAACGAGGATATCAAACAAAACGTCTGAATAATCAAAAACTGCAGACATATTGTCTGGTGTGTGTTTCCTAATGTCCAGTAGTTCGTCTTTGGTGAAACTGATCGGAAAAGAATGACTAAAAGCAGAACAAACAAACAAAAACAAAACAATAGCTGAAGAGCTCCACACCGTAGCAGCCATCCGCGGCGCCATCTTGTAAACTTAGCTCATAATATACAATATCCCAGCAGACAAGCACATTCAAAAGAGATTTAAGTGATTTTTTTTCACAAATCAAACTACATCAATCAAAATCGGTAAAGCTCTTCATAACATTGCAAAAGTTCTAAAAGTGACATTGCAAAAGATTTCTAAGTGATTTTTTTTTCTCGCTATAGGTGTAGCAATATACTAGAATTTGATGATAATCTTCCATTTTAAAAACTGAAATACTGATATCATGTTAATGCTACACAATACACATATGATTGTGTAAATAATCTAGCACCATTAACTATCTGGTTGACACTCTAATATAATAGATGATGGTATAGCACCTTAATCTGGTTCTCACCCGTTATAAACGGGAAAAAAATAAGTTACTACTGCCGGATAACATGTAATAAAAATCTATTGTGACAGCCCTACTTCTCACTAATAACGAATACACGAAATCAACCACAGTCCACATTCTCTAAAAACAAGAAAAGCACCCAAATAAATCAAAAGCCAGTGACCAAATGGAACCATATAATAGATCAGCACCTCTAAAGTGACCCAGTGCTGCCATAATGCACAGGCATAAATAGATTAGAAAGTGATATGGGCAAACAGATGGAGCAAAGAGAGAGACAATTCCCCAAAAGCCCTGTCACACAGATGCACAATCGTTAGCTTGTTAACATCGCATTTTGCCGGCTTCACCACAGCAAGAAATGTGGTATAAATGCCTTCCCAGAGTTCCTCTGAAGGGCACTAGGGTTTCTCATTATTGAGGTCTAAATTACTAATCTGACAATTAAATTTGTGCCAACACATTATGGACTTAAACATACAACCTGCATTAGTCATAAAAAAGCAAATGTTACATGGAAGATTGGGATTTGAACACTGGCTCTAGGGTTGACAGGCTGCCATTACCAGTGCATATTTAGGTGAGACAGCCACATATTTGGGGGCGTTTTATTAAAATGTTTCATCACTGTATAATTACACAAAGATGCATGACTCTATAAAGATTAAGGTCATAGCCTGCCAGAAAACCTCATTATACAAATACAAACAAATAATTATATGCTAATCATATGCTTCCACCTTTGCTTTGTTGGAACATTATGACTTTGCAGACTGCGGTAAGCCATGGTCTACATAAACAGGAGTTAAAAAAAGACAGCATAGGTGAGAACATCTTTTATGATAGAAACACAGTGTCAGGGTGGTAGTAGCTTCAACCTTTGAGGCAGTCAGCCTAACAGCAGACTTTATAAGTGCCACAAAACAAAATTTATCAGCGTCATTCACAAGTCTATAAAAGCAGAGACCCACCAACTCAATGAAATGTCCCCAATTCACTGACAGGCAGAGAGATATTGGGGAAGTGATGGCGGGTGTTCGCCAAGGGAGCTTTTTTAATATTTCCAAATTTACTTTCAGACACTAGACTTCGAGTGCAATCAAACATGGATCTGTTAAGTTAAAAACCTTACTTATATTACATGTGTTCTCCACCTTGAATTTGGACCTTGATATAAATTTCTCACAGTGACGGAACAGCAATGATAATCTTGTTATCGTGATGGAAAAGAAGACTAAAACGATAAGCTCACATTAATGCCATCACCATGTTATAATTTCCAGTGGGAAAGGTTATTAATTACAAAAATGCGACTCAATGATCCAGTTTATAAGGTGATATGCTTGCAAAAAAATCTAACTATAGCAATCAAAATTGGTAAAGCTCTTCATAACATTGCAAAAGTTGTAAAAGTCGGGCTTTGTTTGTAATTTTTTTTTTTTTTTTTAATTTGGCACATTTGGAAATGCCAAATTTCTTTCTAATAATCACATTATAATTACAATTACAAGTCACTTCATAATTACCAAAGCCACATGTTTGTACGCATGAACTTCCCAGAAGGATGTCGACATCTTTTAAATTACACTAATGTGACAGGAACAGGAAGCTCTCCAGCACACTGTGGGTTTCTCTCTCATTCTCAGCTCAGCAAGGAGTCAAGCACTGATACATTAAAAAAAGTAATTCAATTACATGTCTCATCACTCGTGCTGGGTAAATGCATTACATGCTGTCTGCGACTGTCTGAAGTTTAAGGCAGCTGCTTAAGAGGGCCACCAGAATCTCTACAGCTCTATGCAGAGACATGGCTGGAGAAAAGTTGATATGGTTGAAGATCGCTGCTGTGCTCTCTACTGACATCAGACTCAAAGGCTCTGCTCAGATGTGGCCATGGCAAAGCACTGTGATAAAAATGAAGCAAAAATAAGAAATAGCCCAACAATTAGCACATTTGCTGTATGTCAAACTGTGACCTTCAGTGCGGCCGAGTGTGATGGGGAGGGGATGAGGGTCAGCACCTCCAAATGTAAATCCATGGTTCTCAGCTGGAAAAGGGTGGGGGAAAGGGACTGAGTTGTTTTCCTTATGTGGAGGAGGTTATGTTCACGAGTGAGGGCAGGCCGGGGAATGACATTGATAGGCAGATCAGTGCGGCGGTGGCAGTATGTAGAAGATGAAGAGGGAGATAAGACTGAGGGCAAAGCTCTCAATTTACCATTTAATGTATGTTCCGACACTCACTTGTTGTCAGACTTTGGGTAGTGACTGAAAGAACAAGGCTGCAGGTACAAGTCTCACCAAAGGGTGTCTGGACTAGGACACAACGTGCAGAGCTCGGACAGGCAGGAAGGACTTGAAGAACAATTGCCACTTCTCTGTCAAAAGTAGCCAGTTGAAGTGGTTCAGGCATCTGGGAGGAATGACTTCTGGGAAACTGGCAAGAGACCCCAGGGCAGACCCAGCATGCACTGGAGAGATATCCAGACTGGCCTGGAAACATCTTGGGAACCCCAAATAGGAGCTGGATGGAGTTGCAAGGGTTGCCACCATGAAGTTGCTGCCACCACGACCCGGTCCCAGATAAGCAGCAGAAGAATGAATGAATGGCGAGCTGTGGTGCTTGTGTAGGAAATCCAGGTTGGCAAGAGTACAACTTCAAATTTCTAAAACTAGTGTGGAAGACTTGTGCATGACTACCCTCACTTATATGCACATATCTTGCAGAAAACAAATTAGTGAAGAAATTTCTTTGCCTGGTGCATGAGGGCATAAAGGCTTAAAATGAATGCGGTGCAAAGCGTCAAACGGTGGCCATGCAGATTTGCCTGCCAAAGCCTTGCGTCCAAGACACCCTCACTAATTTGCAATGGAACTTTTTGTAATATGGCAGCTGTCTGGGTAAAAACATGAAGGCTGACTGGAAGAGCTTCACAAAGTGCCGCTGGAGAGGAGAAAGCATTTGGACATGTTACATTATTCATAACCTATAAGGCAAAAGATATTGCATGAATTCAGTAATGTTATGTAAAGTTCCCCAACACCAAATGTTAAAAGTCACCTCAAGGCTGCAGACGAGCTGACTTACTGTACAGACCCTCACAGTACAGATGAATTATTCATTATAGCTCCAGTGAAATATACAGCACAGATTTTGTAATATCTCAGAAGGTTCCTCCGACGTCACACAACAGTTTCTCACTGTAAAAGGCGAACACCCAGAGCTTGAAAGGAGAGAGAATATGATGGAGCTCCTGCTACATTGAAATCTATGAACTGTAATATGAAGCTTATATGCATCATTTATCTTAACACAACCAATCTAAGATAATAACTGTCTCCTTAAGAGCAAATCCAAAAAATAAATAAATAATTTTGAGATGGAAAATGTGTATTATGAAATTTTAATTTAATTAACATATTAACAATGCACTAACAATTTAAGAATTTTTTTAAGAATATGATTATTTCGAATAATCAAATCATAGTCAGGCATTGACTTGAAGCTAAACAGTGAATGAACTAGCGGGTTAATTAACTCGCCAAACATTAAATCACAAATACTCACAACATAAAGATCTTGCATCTACATGTACATAAAATGACTCAAATGCACAAGTGAACATGGCTAGTCTGAAGGTGTAAGTCACTCTTTCTGTAACGCACTAAAACACAGAGAAATTTGTACATATATTTTTTCATTGTTAAAATTCTTTCATATTATATTATATTATATATATATATATATATATATATATATATATATTTATTTTTTTTTTCTGCTTCATGGATGGGTTTCAGCATTCAGCACATCCACTAAAACACAACATATTTATTGCAATATTACCAATAGAAAAGAGCAGAGAAGGTCATCTATTATTTCATCACTGTTTTCCCTGTGAAAGAACACACACAACGAGACAAGGTCGACGAAAAGTACACTACACTCACTGAGAGCACAAACAGCCTTGGTACCCAATCAGTGGCCTGGAATCGGAAATATATGAGGCAGTTCAGGTGAAGTTTGGAAGTGTGGAGAAATAGAGGATGTTACATAAATCTTCTGGGCATAGAGTTTGTTTATCTGGCGCAAGATAGTGAGCCTGGACTCACGGTCAGGTTTACAAATTCTCTTTTGTTTGAAAAATGTCTGATTTTACACCGTGAACTGGAGGGGTTGGCTGCAATAGGGAAAACTATTGAGTCAAGCCAAGTGTATTGGGCCAATTTAAGCCGTACATGGCAACAATGAAGCCTTAGCAATAGATAAAAAGTAGTACACCAACTACACTGTTTTTTAAGTGTATGTTCAGCACTCTATGTGAAATATTTTAGGGCTTCTACATCTTTCAATAAAATCTTCAGATTTCTTTTTTCCTCTTTGAAGCCACAAGCTCAAGCTGTGTCTTCTGTGTGTGCTATGAGCATCTGTGGGATAAATGGAGAGCTTCAGTATGCCCTACAGAGACCGCAGCATAAAGACCTTTAGATCTTCAACAAGACCTGAAGAAGCGCTGCAAACATTCATGCCATCAGGTTTTTGATTCTGGTCACGTTTCTATTAAAAGCCTAACAGCTTTGTCCACAGAATAACAAAAAGAACATGTGCACAGAATTTAGCAAACGGATCACAATTCAGTGTTTTTTTCCTCTCGCTAGTGTGGTGCAACTTCACATGGAAAGTTTGGATATACACATATAACTTTAAGACCTGCACATATTTGTCCATACAAAACAAACCCATACAGACAATCACAAAATAAACCATGTATCTCAGATTCTTTCACTTAACACTGTCATAATCCATCAACAGTAGATCATGAGCAATCGCTTTGCATAAATGCGCAGAATTGATTGCAAACTGCTCTGAAAAAAAAGCCAATGTGCAACAGCACAGTTTTTACTTTAAAGCGTGTAGTTCTCACATTTAAGATTTAAAGTTTAATGAAATCGCATTAAACCATCGTGACTCCTGTTTTTCAGTCACCAAATTTAAGGGCTCTTACTTTTTTTATATATCATTTCACATATTTAAGACTTTATAAATTACCTTAAATTTGATCGAACAAATTTTAAGATATTTTAGGACTTAAAAAAAAAAAGAAAAAAAAAGATTTCACACAAAGCTATAGTTTGACTTCAAAAGATTTATAACGTTTATTACTAATTATTATGGCAACATTTTACTTAAATGTTAAAGCCTTTATGTGTAATGCATAATAAATGTAATAATAATGTACATAATAGTGCATTGTATCTGGTCATAAATAAAAATGTTAAAATGCATTATGTGATGAACGGCACATTCCAGGGCCCAGTTTATGGCCGGGCCCCTCTCTGTCCGTAACAGCGGACAAGGCTTTGATACATTTCGATTGGATCTTGATGAACTAACACAAACAAACTGTCCAATGGCATCAGATAAGGATGCTAGGACAACAGCCGACTAGAAGAGGACCTCTAGTACCAAGCCCGGAAAGGACAGGACTTCTAATTGGTCCACGCGCAGTTTCTGCCCTTTGCCCATCTAGAGACTAATTGCTAAGGTTTTGGCCTGTGACTGCCATAAAAATTCCTAAGGACCTCCAGATGCAGCAGTAGTGGGTGAAACAAAGAGAGACCACAATGATCCACCCAAATCCATTAATAACTATGTTTGGAAACCTTAAAACCGATGTAAACTACACACATCCATTGCATGCTTATTCATAGAAATAAGTATTCTCAGTGACATCTATTTGTAATGCAGCATCTTACACAAATTCAGCTGTTAATGTCCCCCTCTGATGCCAGCAGCCAATCATAGCTCTTGCATGGAGAAGCATCAAACTGCAATCGCATCCTCATCAGAAAGGGATAAAGGTATCCTTTCAACAGACATCGAGTCCCGGCCTACAAAGCTGAGACTGTAACAGATACAACCACGTTCTGATCCTGCGGCCCGTTACAGGGAAGGCAGCAACAGATACAAGTTCTGAGTCTCCTTTCGGGTGAGACATAACAGATACACCGTTCTAAAACTCTGGTTCGTCCAGAGAGACAACAAGAGATTCTATTGATCTGGGTCTACAGCTTGTGAGGCAGCAACAGATATGACCACATTCTGAGCCTACAGTCTATAATGAAAGAGACATTAACAAACACTACGTTCAGAGTTTTCGTCCAGCGAGACAGTAACAATTACAGCACATCCTGTCTCTCCATACCAGAGGGACAAAAGCAGATTGACCAGGTTCTGAGTGTCTGGCCTAGAGGCAGAAGACATATAGACACATCTGCTACAAAGTTAAGCTCAGGAGAGCTAACCTTCACTTCAAGGTTTCTCCTTCTGCATGCTCCAGATTTTAGGACCCTTTTGATGCTCCAGGAGATCAACATCCCACAGATCTTCATGTTCAAGGATGTTGAAACGGATTCCGGCTCCTTTCCCCACTGCATTGTCACCCAGCACCCCTGCCATCAGACTGCTCACTCAACCATGTGGAACATAAATATCACTTAACCAAACCTCTTTGGCATTGTTGTATATTATCAGTGTATGCGTTTCTAATTTACATTAGAGATACTATAGCTGATGCTAGTGAATAAATAATCTTTAATGTATTAGTTTGATGCATAAGGTTCTTCACCCTATTAGTTTCAGAGAATCATTTTATCTTTCCATAAGATAATATAACTCTTCCATAGCCACACCTAACTTAAATCACTTACATTTTATGCATCATATGCATTTTATTCCTTTATCATCCATAGTATTCATTTAGAAGCTGTGTTCGTTATTCTATACAACAATTCTTTCTGGTTCTCAAATCTGATTGGCTGAGAGCCTTTTCCAGCCGTGCAATATCATCCCAGTATCGGCACTCAACCTGTTTCAACTTTGTATCACTCCGCTTGCGGCGATTGTCATGGCGGTCGAGCAAATCCACCAGTTTTAAAAATACTACTATTGTTGTGTCAAGAAATGTGGTTTTAACAATTGTTTTAGGCGAGAATGCAAGTTAATTGGACCTCAAATGTGTGACTTATATATAAACATAGTGCCTAGTTTACAATTTGTTCAGACGCTTTAGAAGATGCGAGATCCAGGCCATCAGTGGCCATTCAGAGCTTGTGTACCCGCTGAGAACGGCTTCATCTTGGTCAGTCCTTCGGGAATTTGCAGCTGGCTCTTACTGTATGTAGATAGCAGTTAAACATGAGCTATAACTCATTTGGGGTATATCAAATGGGCAATCTTTGGTCTTATTAATTTATAACGTTCCAGAGCAAATCGATTTTGGTTAAGGGGAAAATTAAGTTTCATAACTTTATATTTAGGCGATATTTAACCTGTATGGCCTACTAGAGGGCTGCTTTTGTACGTTTGACTGAATTGTATGCTTGTGTTTGATTTCTTATTGTCTTTATTTTATATTAATATGTCGTATTTGGTATTGAGAAAGTGTCCGTCAGTAATTGCAATAGTTGACTTCAGTGACAGTTACATTAATAAACCATTAGATGTCAGCAAAGACTGTCTATATGAGTGACTAGTTGTAATCTTTTAAAAGGAAAAAGACAAAGATATGGCTTTCCTCAGCGGACATTCAAACATATTTTTTAATGGATATAATCTTATGGACATCGACCTAAAGAAAGAATGCTATATCAGACGCAGGTAATACACTAATCGATTTAGTCAATCTTTCTCTCATAATACTCTACATTATATAATGAGCTTTACTGAAGCGACTCAACGTTCCTTCGTTACTAGTTCTAAAGTGACGTTTTAGAATTAGTAATGGATGCTTGGGCTCAACTGTCTATTTGAGATTTGAATCTGTGGCGGAAGGAAGTATATCTGCACAAAAGAGATATTAAAAGACAACCCGCTATTGTTTCTGATTTATTTACACACTTGTGCTGTTGAACTGTTGTATAAATGCAATTATCACACTTGTAGCCGTGCGATATGGCTGTATATCAGCATGCTGTGATTACCTATTGCCGAATCACAGCCGTGTTGACATACACCCATATCGCACTGCTACTCATGTGATATTGCTCATTTATCTTTTGTTAATACAATTTATTTTATTACACTTGTGTTTTCCTTGTGCTGATTATACAGAAGAGGCTCTACAAGTTAACAATCTCACCAATCTTTCAGATAAATCAACTGACCAACTCCCTTGAGTTTACATTAATTCTAAATAAATGAAAAGCCCCTGTTAGGAGTGGTGTTCTCATACAGCCAAGGTAAAAGACCTTGACTGGTGCCCCAAACTAAGAGAGTGGGAAGGTGGTCATCTAATGTACTCATAATCACACCTTAAGTGACATGTGATCCAAAAATCACAACGTCATTGGTGATGTGAGTACCAATCATTGCATTACTTAGCGTCTTTGAATGGGCGAAAATGAAAATAAAATTATAATATTTGCAGATTCCTTATTGCATTGAAATTGGTTGTTTGTCATGTGTTGGATTGTAATGGATTATACTTTCTAAAGGTGTAACAATGCATTATAAGGTGCATTACAAGGCAAAATATAATGCAAAAGAAATGCATTATATAAAGCAGCGGTTCTCAAAAAAACAAATCTAAAAATTTTTTTTCTTTTACCTGTATATAAAACAGGATTGTCAATCCTTAAACTATGATATACATACAATTAGAAATATTGAAAAAATAATAAAGTAATATCAATCATACGCAGCACACTACTATGAAACGTCACCAAAACATCTGTTGACATACTAATGCACAGAATAAATCCTAAGACAAGATAAGAGGATGGAGTGATTAATAGAGAAGAGCCTACCGAGAAAAAAAGTAAGAAAGAAAGAAAAAAAGGCGTAAATTTGATGAATCGTACATAAAATGAGGCCATGGTCCATGGATGAGTTATGGTCAGGGAGGAGGCTGTGAACAAGATAAAATTCATACTACTGTCCAACGTATTTTCAAAAGAACTTGAGGGGAGAGCTATGGGTCAGGAAATTGTCAAAATGTTAGACACTTTCATGGTAAAAACATCTGAGTTGGGGAAAAATGTGTGTCTGTTTGCACTGATGGTGCAGCAGCAATGACTGGACGCAGGAGTGGAGCTGTCTCCCGAATTCAAACCATAAATCCAAAGATCACAGCCACTCACTGTATGCTTCATAGTCAAGCACTTGCATCAAAGTCAATGGCACCTGACCTGCACGATGTGTTGGAAGTCGTAGTAGCGGCTGTCAACTTCGTTAAGTCAAGACCACTGAAGTCACATCCCTTCACAAAGCTATGCACGGAGATTGGGGCAGGTTGAGATTGGCTCTCACGTGGGAAGGTTTTAGAGTGAGTATTCGAACTGAGACATGAAAAATTCAACACAAACCTGATCTAGAACTACTTTTCCAACCAACAGTGGATGGCAAAACTGGCCTACCTTGCAGACATCTTCAGTAGTCTCAATAGACTTAAACGGTCTATTCAGGGGTCTTATTCACAATTTTGGAGGAAAGTGACAAAATAAATGCATTCAGGAGAAAAATTTATCTGTGGGTACATAATCTACAAAGAGGCATCACTGACATGTCTGGATTTTTGGATACAAACTGCATGGGAGCAGACTTCATGCTCAACACCATTACCAGTCACCTCACCTCAATGAATAAACATTTCAGTCACTACTTCACAGATATTGACATGGAGAAATATGACTGGGTTCGAGAGTCCTTTTCTTGTGATGTGATGGCCAGTGGCCTCAACAGAAAGGCTAAAGACTTTTGGAATTATCCAGTGATCGCACTCTCAGAATGAGATTCAATCAGCAGGTCCCAGCAGGATTTTGGCCCACAGCTGAAAAGGAGTACAAGGAGGTTGCTCTTCAGGCCATGAGAATATTGTTGCCTTTCCCAACAACATATCTTTGTGAGACTTCTTTCTCAGCCATGATGGCAATAAAGACAAAATACAGGGCACGGCTTAATATGGAAGATGACTCGAGAGTTTGCTTGTGCCCAATAACACCCAGAATTTATAAGCTCTGCAAAGAAAGGCAGTCTCATCCTTCCCACTAAGGCAGGCTGAATGTATTTGTACAGTGGTTGTTATTAAATTGATGTTTCTGCATTGCATGATTTATTTTAAATTATATTGTAAAACCATTTCTTTTTAAGTAGACATTTTATATTTCATGCAGATTTCAGATTGCTGTTCAAATTGAGAAGTTTAATGCACTTTCTGATAAAGTATATGTAAATTAACTTTTCAGTGTTCATCTACTGTGGTAATAGTAAATTACTGTTCAGTATACTTTTGTTGCACTTTCAGGCAATATTATTTTTAACTGTCAAAACAGTTTTATGACAATTTGTTCTAATTTATGAAATATAGAATTTAACAAATTACGTGTATTCAACAGAAATAAGGCTACAAAAAGAATTGAAATTAAAAAAATTGGAATTTTTTTTTTTTTTTTGAGGGTACATTTTAAATGAGCAAAATTATAAGTTTGAGGATGTTTTGTGTCATGAGTTTTCTTCTTATAATGGAATTTATGTACAGGTCAGGGGTTTAGATTAGGTTAGGGTCAAGATTAATTTTTTCTTGTTATTGTATGTGTATTTGATTATTCATTTTAACATTTAAATCTGACTAAATTTACCTGATAAACTGACAACATTGATTGATTTTGTATATTTGATATCCAGCAACACCCAGCTCAATACAAGAGCAGCATGAATGTTCTCAAGGAATGCTCCTTGTGATTTTGAAACATGATGATGAATAAATGACACAATTTTCTCATTTTGAGAAGAATGTCGTAACAGGGACCACTGAGCCAAAATCACACCATCAGACATTACATCAGACACTCAAATTTCAGCTGTGAAACCATTCTGAACAAATTCAGATCAGAAGACTGAGACCAAAGCTACCTTTCCTTTTCTGAGAATTGATAGCTTAAATATGTAAAGAGCAGAGAGACAGAAAATATGAGTTATATATCTTCTCCTATGTTGCTCAAAATGAGAACTTTATGAGAATATTCTTTAATGAGAATAATTTAGCTTTTCAATTAGAAACAGTAGAGCTTTGGTTTGAGGAGAGATGACGGCATTGATGAGGATGGCGATGATGATTACAGAGGTACACAGTGACCTGAGTGACAGTGTGCTCTGGTCCACAGAGCTTCCTGACCAATTTGAGACATCCTGACATTGTCAGTGAAAAGGACATTTTTGTAATCCAAATGGGGTGGAAGATAAGATAAAACTAAAGAAATATTCAAAAATGTCTATGCACATACAAACGCACATATTATAAAAAAGTAATTTGTTGTTTCATAACAGTGTCTAAGAGTTGCAAAAAGAAATTTGCAACAAGACTGAGTTGACCCCGGTTCAGCACCGCTGAACTGACTAACAAAAGCGAACAGTGACATTGATCGCAGTGGCATTTGCTGAGTCCGTTACGTCGTAATGCAATGTGATGTGTGGCCAGTGCTGAAGACCAGTACTGTGAGACAGACTTGACTCATGCAGCGAAGCAAAAGACGAGAGGCACTGCTGAGACTGTACTAGACACGCATCAAAGCTCTTATAAACTGGACTCTTCTACTTTGAAAATGTAATTGAGGTCAGAATTTGCAAAGCGAAAATTAGACTGCCAAAGTTAACAAAATCTCACTTGCGTTCATTAATAATAATGCACAAAGATGTTATTAATCACCAATTCATATAGGGAACCAAGCGGCCAAAATTAACATCAAATTAATTATATGCAAATAAAAACTGTAAATCTGCAGTTGGCTGGAGCGGTTTAAAAATGACGCATATTTGTTGTGAGTCTTTTGTAAGACATTTGAAAGGAAAAACAGGAAAAAGCCAATTGTCATAAAACATTATAAACCCAATGCAAAATACAATTTCATGACTGGTAAGAAACATTGATGGCTTGTAATTTATTTTAACCACTGGACCCTTATAAGAGTGGATTTGTAATAAAAGTCATTTGTAGTGCTTGTACCGTGGAATTGAATCATCAGGAAATACATATTTTCTTCAAAGATGTTAAATGGATAGAACATCCAAAAATAAAAGGTCTGTCATCAATTACTCATCCAAACCAAAATGTATTTATTGACGCACATACATGGAGCGTATCAAATATGGTCAATGAAAGCTCAAATGTGTTTGCATACATACAATAACAAACCTCATTGGTTCTTGTGTGTCAAGCACACATTTGAGTTTCCATTTACAATATTTGATGTGCTCTACAGTACTGTGCAAAAGTCTTAGGCACGTTGGTATTTTCACACGAAAAATGTTTTTAAGCCAGTTATTTAAATCTTTTACTGTAGTGTGTCAGTAGGAAATATCAGTTTACATTTCTAAACATTCATTTTGCAATTCATTGTAATAATCCAGTGAGATTTTTATTTTATTTTATGCACAAGAAGTCTGACAGCAGCCGGTATGATTTGATCTCACCATCATCGAGTCTGACTGTGATTACATGAAGAAACAGAAAAAACTGAGACAGACTAAATCCAGAAAACTTGAGGAATCCTTCTTGCAAAACTACAGTACTGTGAAAAGTTTAGGCACTTGTCAGAATGCTTTAAAGTGAGAATGCTGTCAAAACTTCTATTAACTAAATCAAATCGATATTTGGGGTGACCACCCTTTGCGTTTAAAACGGCTTTTGTCACACCGCATCTGTTCCTACACCTGTTCATGTAGTTTTGCAGGAAGGTTTCTTCAAGTGTCTTGGAGACGTTGCCACAGTTCTTCTGGATTTAGTCCATCTCAGTTTTTTCTGTTTCTTCATGTAAATCACAGACAGACTCAATGAAGATGACATCAGATCTCCATGTGGACCATAGAGACTATTGTCAGACTCTTTATGCATACAAAACTCTCACTGGATTATTACAAAAATGAATGGCAATTAATTTATAAATGTAAACTGATATTTCCTACTGACACACTACAGCAAAAGATATAAATAACTGGCTTAAACCCACTTTTTGTGTGTAAAAATACTAGCGAGCCTAAGACTTTTGCACAGTACTGTATGTATGTGTGTTGATCAATGTTTATGTGAAAAAAGCCTAAATTAAATCTGCTCAACACATAAAGTGATCGTGCCTTCTCAGAAGACCTGGATTAAACCAATAGATCCATATGGATTCATTTTTGACTTTATAAAAGTTTTGGTTGCATTGACTTTCAATGAAGTCACAGAAATCTCTCTATTGTGTTATTGGTTTGGAAAGAAATGAGGTTGGATAAATGTTGACCATTTTTATTTTTGGGTGAACTAAGCTTTCAAAAGTAATAATTTTGCACTTAAATATTAGCTTGACCTGAAATTTAGGATAAAAAAAAAAAACTTTCTCTGAAGAAATACATGTTGTTTTGGACACAGCTTGCTAAATAAAATTAGAGCCACTTGGGGGTGTACAGGGCATCTCTGAACGGCTTGTGATAGAAAAGCCATTAGCTGTAATCAAATTTCAGAATCACCGAACAGAAACAGACCTCTATTATCAAATCACTGCTGACTGGACCTTAGTGACAAAACAAGGAAAGAAGCCTTGTCTTCAAACAACAGCAAATTACATAAGGATATAGTTCTGAGAACTGTTTTTCTGAGAAAAGGCAAAAGCTGGTATGAAAACATTTCACAGCTGATGTCATTTCTAATGTTTAGATATGTACATCAGCAGAGGGTGTTTTCTGAGGCGATGGGCTGATGGAGCCTTATCAATCACACATTTCACACTCAATGTCAGCTGATGATCACAGAATCAATGCCTCCAGGTGTGTTAAAACATTTGGTGTCAATCGGGATAACAAGTGGGTCTCAGCCTCAGACATCAGGCTCACAAACTGCCTACAGTGTGTTCACTGCATCTCTGATGCACTAACTCAAATTTGCAAACTGGCTGGCATTATGCAACTTATCTATCAGGGTCATAAAACTTCAGAGCTAAGACAAACTTTGCTTTTCTGGTTACAAATAAGCAAGGTTAAAATTACAGTTGGAGCAAAAGAACCAGACATTTCAGGGCTTGAAGTTTACTTTTATCAGCTCCTAAAATTAGAAAATTAGTGCTCATAAAAGTACATGATTTTTTTTTTTATATATATATATATATATATATATATATATATATATATATATATATATATATATATATATATATATATATATATATATATATATATATATATATATATATATATATATATATATATTTAGAGCGCAGTAAAATTTTTTTACAATTATAATATTGTTAAAAATAAATGAATTATTTATAGGCTCACTTTAAACTGTATAAACTATAATAAACAGAAACACTAGTAAAATCTAAATATTGAATAATATTTTAAATAATGTTCTCAGTCCAGTGATGGAGAGGCCCAGAGAGAAGTTCAAGTGTTTACTTTGGATTAAATGGCAGATATAGTTTGTTGTGTAACCAAAATATCAATAATAACCAGAAAAAAAAAAAAAAACTCATACTGCTGGATTATTACCATTGCTGGAATTGTAATTATTTACTATTGTTGGCTACTCATTCAAAAAATAAGGGAGATGAAATATGCACTCTTACATCCATCTACAACATATTACAATGTAAACACCATAAAGTAAACACTGTCATAATTTTACCATATATATTTTATTTTAATTTATTTAAAATCACAGCCTCAAATCACATTAGGCAGCATCACTGATTCCTGTTTTTCCATTCCCAAATTTAAGACCTGTCTGTTATATCATTTAAAATATTTAACACTTATGACCTTACATTTTATAAAACTAAATGTTAGACTTAAGGACCCACAGAGCCATTTTATATTTGCACACCTGCTCTTAAATACATTTTACAGTTTGCACAAATCTAATTTAGTGAAATGCTTGCACTGTCGAGCCCTGCATTTGACACGCTCTCCTTTGTCACCTCATACTTGCTTTCCTGCCACTTCATGCACAGCTGCGTCATGCAAATAAGCACTTTCCTTGACAATTACATTCCTCAGCTCCACATCCAAAGTCATTCCACAGCTTGACTACTGCAACTCACCAGCCTGAATCTACAATACATTCCCCATGAACTTGGCTTGTTTTAAATGTATAGAATTATATTTATTGATTTTTTTCTTCTCAGGTCTCAGCACTGACTAAAGGTTTGAATAATATTCACTTTATGCCACTGCTCCTGCCATTCCTTCCTCACAGGGCTGAAAATGGACCCCCATTAGGCACTATAATCAGCCAAGAATTTTTTCACAAAGAATTCCTGTAGGCTCAGGTTGAGTACCTTCTCCATCTTGAACCTCAAAGGTGGAACTAACAACAGTAAGACCGTTTCTCAACTGCATCTGCTGATACTCATTGCTATTCAATGTCATAATGTCACTTTGTTATGCTAAAAACACACAAAATGTGTTATAAATATAATGTAGCATTTTAAATGATTGATTCCTGTGATGGCAAAGCAGTCATTACGCCAGTCTTCGGTGTCACATGATCCTGTGATATGCTGCTCAAAAACATTTCATATTATCAATGTTGAAAATATTTTTATTCGATGAGTAGAAATTAAAATAGCATTTATTTGAAATAGCAATATTTTGTAACATTAGAAATGTCTTTACTATTACTTTTGATTCAATGTGTCCCTGACGAATAAAAGGATCACATGATTTCTGAAGGATCATATGACTGCTGAAAATTCAGCTTTGCCACCACAGGAATAAATTACATTTTAAAATATATTTAAATAGGATAGTTATTTTAAATTGTAATAATATTTCACAATATTACTGCTTTTACTGTATTTTCGTAATTCTTTCAAAAACGTTTTCTTTTAAAAAATCTTACCGTCCCCTCCAACTGAACTCAAAAAAGCCTCCAGTTCACACTCATTCTGGATTAATCTAAAAGTATGTGACATGTATCCGTCACATCAAATTAGAACCAATTACTCACAGTAAATCAAAACCGTTACCGTGTGTGGGCTGTTAAAAAGTTGAAGCAATGTTGCTCTAAAACTCTTGAGATGAATATAAATCTGTATAGTCTATTAATCACACTGGAATTGTATCATACAATTATCATCAGCTATAATTATGCACTGCTGCCCTATATGGCCCTCTAATGTCACTCTGTAATGCAATATATCCCACAGTTGCAAAAATGGCCCCTATTCTTGACAACTTAATTGCTCTTGTGAAGTGGGTGGGTTTATGGAGTCATTTATTTAAACCATTGTTTAATTATATGAAAGTGAATATATTTGGGAGGAAATCATGCATATGGATACAGACCTTTAACACCCAGCATGCATTACTTAAATGACAATGCAGTTGTTATTCCAGGTTTGAGGTTCCATAAAAGTACTTCATTTGCATTTTCAAACATTTGAAAGTGAGAAAAAAAGAAAAAAAAAACTTCTATGATTATGTTTCATTTTTGTCGCCAAGAGGGAAAAGGCGACACTTAGCTTTGCTAATAACAATCTTTCATTTGAAGCAAAGTGAATTTAACACTCCTCGGCTTTATGTTTCAGCATTTACTCACTGAGGACAGTTTTTCCAAAGAAGAGGCAGAGTTGAAGTGGAGATAAAGGGCAGAAGCCAGAAGATGATGTTCTAATTTCTCAACTTGTTAGCACTTAGCGGTGTGTTAGCAGTGGTGAGGCGGGTCCTAATGAAAGCTGAGGTGTGAAATGTGCAATGAGGCTGATAACACTGTGCTAGAACTGTAATCAAACACACTTCATCACACAGAGAACAGACTCACAATAACAAAAATATACCAGCTCGCTTCTGCTTTCAGAGTAAGGCACGACTCACATCACAGACACAAACACAAGGTGACGAGGTTCACACACACATATACACACACATCAGGCTTACGAAAAAAGCAGCAAGAAATGTCTTAGGCAAGGCAAGGCAAGTTTTAGTCTTAGTACAGGCAAAGCCACAATTCTCTGAGAGCTAGCCAATCCTGATCCGTGGTGCCACAAAAGAGATAAACAACAATATGAGCTAGATTTTACATTTCCTAAACAAAAAAAATGTGAGTGGCAGCCACAAAACTCACCACCACAATACTTGGGATTTGTGGGTGGCTGCCAGGCCATTGCTATGCAGTTGCTAAGGTATTCTTAATATAAGGTTTGAACATAAATGTGTGTTGGCAGTGTGTACACAACCACCCTATAAATGGTAAAAATCCACCCACTACTTTTTTTTTTTAATCCCCATAAATCATAAGCAGTGTCTCAGAACAAGCCGTTTGCAGATTCCTGGTAAAGTGACGTCACATTTTACAGGCCCCACCCACGAGTGTTGATGGACACTGCCGTATTAGCATAGACCCCGCCCTCAGAGAGCGGTACACAGTCCGTCATGTTTATCTCCTCGCCAGAGAATTTAACAGCAGCATTAAAGTAAGAAATGTGTTCTTAATAAAGCTACTAAATTAATTTGGTCAAGAGCAATTTTCACAAGAGCAGTGAGTGATTTTCTGTTTATCTTTTGTTATTTGATTCATATCAACAGCAGATATAGCAGTAGGTACTGTATATATTACACTGCTTTCACTTTAGTAACGTTACACAGATCTAATATAGTCTAATATACACACCACACAGGATTTCTGTACTCGCTGCATAAGTGCACAGACATAACCAACTGTTTTCATGTGAACTTTGTGACATAACCTTGTGTGCGTTTGACAGTTTAATCGCAATAACACATGAAAGAGAACTAGTCTAGTTTAATAGCCTACTCACAGACGTGCCGACATCCAGCTCTCTGTGCGCATGCGTTGGGTGTGTGTGCTCAAGTTGAGGGTGATAAGGCTTTAAAACGCATACAGATGATATTTCATGATGATGAAGAACTGCAATGTCACATGAGCATGTCTGCAATAGAGATGCTCATAAAAGCAAACAGATGTATCATGTTTCAGTTTTCATTCACGTGTTCATGAGCTGTGAAGGCTCCGCCCTCTGGGGCCGGGAGCAGAAGTTAATTTGCATTTAAAGGAGACACACAGAAAACAGCTAATTTTTCTCAAACCCAAAAATTGGCATTTTCAAAATGTCAGGAATTTTGATCTGAAACTTTACAGACACATTCTGAGGACACCTGAGACTTACATTACATCTTGTAAAAAGGGGCATAATAGGTGCCTTTTAAAGGAACACACTGACTTTTTGGGACTCAAGCTTATCCACCGTATCCCCCAGAGTTAGATAAGTCCATACATACCTTTTTTATTTTATCTTTATACAATTTTTATAAGGAACTTTGCTGCCGTACCATGGGTGCAGCAGGCGCAATGATGTTACACAGCGCCTGAAAATAGGCTAACTTCCATCAGCGTAACCAACGTGACAACCTGCTTGCACAGAGAGCGTGCTGGGGACTATTTTAAGGCGCTGTGTAATATCATTGCGCCGCTGCACCCATGGTACGGCAGCAAAGTTCCTTGATTATTACGCAGGAATGAGAGCGTAGTCCCTAGCCATATCGGTCTAGAAAAAACGCAACTTTTCATTTTCCGTCGGTCTTAGTACACGATGCAACTATACACATCACAACATGTAAATAGGAAAATGTTGGTGTTATTTTGTCACTTATAGAGCAGTAGGCTAGCTGGAGCCGTTTACCTCCAGTCTTTGTGCTAAGCTAGGCTAGCGGTGGGTGCGTTAGACAGAGTTATGGCACACACGGAGATGAGAATGGTATGTATGGACTTAGATAACTCTGGGGGATACAGTGAATAAGCTAATGTCCCAAAAAGTAGCAGTGTTCCTTTAAGTTGATAGGGTATTGCTATATACTATATGTTTATAGTATAAGTACCACACTATACTATATTATACTATAAGTTTAACATTTGAAAATTAAGACATTAGTATTAATATGGTACATATTTATTTAATAAATTATTACTATTTTAAAGTTATAATAAATGAGTAATCTTTACGATTACTGAAAGGAGTTGGTTCTTCTGAAGAATATACCTATAGTGTATTTTTTCCCAAAGTTTCCCACATTCTTCAGTGTAAATGCCCACTGCTCTGATTGTCTAACATCTTTGCATATGAAATCGCTGGTATTACATGTGGAATACTCTACCATTACAGCTCTCAAGGTTAACTGATTGTGAAAAGTCTTGATTATAGCATTATATTTAGATCTATAGCATAATATTTATATTGTGGCATGAAAGGTTACAGTGATGAGCATTGTAGCCGATCATAGACGTTGAACATATGAATGCAGCAATCTCGTCATTGTAACTCGATTTCTGCACACTAACGAACACTTTCATCATTACTAACAGTGAAAATACTATGTAAATAAGAGATTTGATTATAACGGGAGTCCAGAACTCAGTCACTAATAAACCTGTATTGTTTGATTGACCGCGATTGTAAAAGGACTGTTTTTATTTGATCTCAGTTTAGATAACAGATTCTTTTCATTTTACTAAGAGAAACAATGTGAGGTTCACTATTTAGTCACTGTTTAGATTTACTGACACATAGACAAAGAATATCTGACTGTACATGAATCATTACATTTTAGAAATCACTGGTCACAGATCAGGTATTAGAATTAACAGTTACTTACATGTCACATTACTGTCGAGTCCATGTCGTAAAAGTCTGTTTGCAAAGCCTGCTCCAAAATTGTTACTGATTTACCAAAGAATCCACAGTGAAATATACCGAATACAAATAAATAATGCTCAATTGAGAGACAAATGAAACCTCATTCCTAGCATTAGGATCCTTTGGAAGCAGTGTTAATTTTGACAGCAAATTTTTATTTAGTTTTAGTCATATTTTAGTCACCTGAATTGTTTTTAGTTTTAGTCAACTAAATAGCATACGATTTTAGTCGACTAAATCTACAGTAGATTTAGTTCGACTAAAACCTAATGAGTTTAGTTAAACTGTATGCATTAATTGAGCATTTAAGCATTACATAACCGCATGTTACTTGAATACATGCCAAAACTGACATTTTGACATAATTGTGTGTTTGACCATTCAAGTGCAAAAATACACGAAAGAGAGCTCAATTCATTTTTTTAAAAACATCTATATAGTTTTTATAATGTTGTATTTCTGTTTTAGTTAGTATATCAGGTTAAGCTAAAGCTTCAAATAAGTTCAAGTTTATTTTTTTAAATTTCAGCCAACATTTATTTAATTTCAAGTAATGCATTTTTTTTTTCTTTTATGGTTTTAGTTAACTATTATAACCCTGATACTTTATTGAATAATATGTGTGTCAAATACTGGTCTTTCCTCCTGACTGTGAATTAAATTAAATAGTTTATTGTGTAATCAAAACGTATATATAATGTGTGACCTTTAATTATAAACAAGCTCGAAATACACATTGACTCTTACATTTCAAATGTGCGCATCTATTACACAGGATATCAGTTCTGACTGGACCTCTTCCATTATCGTCCCTCCCAAACATTGGTCTCATTTTTATTTGCTACATTAAATAACATTACCTTCCGAACAGTGTTAATTTCATTGACGAATAATTTTCATCAACAACCTTTTTTCACTGACGAAAACAAGACGATAACTAAATAAAAAACAGTTTTAGATGACAAAAACTATGAAAATCTACGAAAATCCAGTTCTCCTGCATCTCTCTTCTCTCCTCGTCATCTCACTAAGACGCCAGTGGCCGTGGCCAAAGTTGCAATGATGAAGTAGGTGTTGAATTTCTTCTGCAGAGGTGGTCTTTCACCTATAGGAACATTCCACAACGAGTCATTATCTGGATTTGGTTACAATAAAAAAACGTTTTTGGACTAACAGGGAAGTTTTCAGTTCTGAAACTTACAGGATATTTTTATAGTATGATAAACTTGTATATGTTCACGACCCCTTTAAAGTCCACAAACATCGCCAAGCCTAATCTGCAAAATCCCTTTTTACAAATGGAATGCCTTGGATAAACTAAACACTAATTTGGGTAAACTCCATCACAAATGTGCATCAGAGCTCATCACGAAGAAGCAGAATCTATGAACACATTTCTAATGCACCCCAACTGCCAATCCTCTGGTCACAGAAAACAACTCAACTGATGCAGTCAGACAAGTGTATGCAGTGGTTGTTGTTCAGAGAATGACTGCCAATGTGTAGAAATGTGTATCCAACCAAATCTTTGCCTCCCGCTGAGAAAACATCAACAGATCCGATAACATATTGCCCTGGATATATCTCTTATATGGATATATATAGAACCACCACATGGTACAAGGACATTAAGCCATAAAGAAATAACCATTCAAAACTGCAGGCCAATAAATCTTTGAACATTGAACATCTAATACAGGACTTAACATTTGTAGTTGAGATATGGTATCCCAGAGTGAGGCCAAGCTCCTATCAAACACTATTGTGTTACTGCAAGCTGCTAGACAAGATAGTAAGGCATCTGAGGCGTCTGGATGAAAAAGGTCACGTAGGCCACATGCATGTCATGATCTCATAAGTCCTGAAATGCTTCTTGGCAAACCACATTGTGATTTTGGAATGTGGCTCATTGGTGACATTTCAATGCTGGGTTTCGTACCAGAGTATGCCAGACAGCCAATTAGGGCCTTTTTTTTCCTCATCCAGATCTTTCCGAACATTTGAGAATGCCAAAAGGCATTTAGGCTGCAGAGCATGTTGACATTTGAAAACACATGTTTTCTCCCCATCTCAAAATTCTCAGAGCTATTCCCTTTAATGGTAATGTTTCAGGACCAAACCAGCCTGGAGTAGCTGCTATTAACTCAGAACAACACAAGGAGATTGTTTAAAAACTTTAAATTAAATGAATAAATGCATATGAAATGAAACATAAAATGTTTTTCAGTAGTCCAAATGAAAAGAGCCTACCCAGCACTACGCAAATCCACAGCTTACATGCAACTTTTTCTTGAAATGGTAACGATGGTAATGGATCAACCCAAACTGGAGTAGCTGCTATTCACTCTTTGTTATTAAGAAGATTAAGTTGTTAAAAATAAAATAAATATAATATAAATATAAATAAATAGTATCATGGGGAATGGGAATCCACTGTTTCAAGTAAAAATTTACGTCCAAGACATGGAAAACGTCACATTAGCACACATGTGCTTCAGGTGCCCTCACAAACAAAAACCTTGGTCAATCTGTCAATTCGCTTCACCAATAGATTGATGGCATGCTAATACAACAATCAATGATGGCATAAGCTGGAAGTTAAACAAATAGTTGACTTGGTGTCCAAGTAATTTGTCAAGTAACAAGTAAGGGATAATCCACGGTTAGGGGCAAAGAACCACCCTACAAGAAGCAAAGGGTAGTTGCCTCTGTAGAGGGGATTCAAATCATTTAATGCACGCTTGTTTAATGAAGCTGTGAGTTTAACTACTTCATAAACAGTTGTGTTACAACCTCCTTGCTGAGTGATATAATGCAGCGATTCAGAAGCAATGTTAATTTATTAATAATGTTGCAGGGCAGCGTTGAAAATTTTCTGCGCCCCTGAATGTTTCTGTGTACACAATGCAATCTCTGATCTCTGTGTGTGAGTGGCATGTGTGTGTGCTTCAATGAAAGCAGCGCATTAATAAAGAACGGTGATTAAACTGACTTGGAACTCCCTGTGCATTAAACTGTTTTATTGTAGCCTGGATGCCAGCCGAATTTAGCCCCACCCACAACATTTGAGAAATTCGGTCTGGACTTGATCTGTTGTGGAGCAACTATGCCCGATCAGGAGCTGTTCGGACCAATCAGATTGTCAGGGCGGGCTTTATATGATGGACAGATGATAAACAGTAACGTAAGCATTCACATCACCAAAGAGTGTTTGGGTTGAATTAGTTCTAATCCTAAATGGAGAACTTGTTCGTATATGCATTCACCTTTACTATTTCTCTCAAAAATGATGATTGTGTTGGTAAATACTCTGTGTATCCTTAAATTCTTTTACAACACCGGCAAGATCGTTTACACTCATCTTCTTCTTCTACTTCTTCCAGCATGCATGCAGTTAAGTTCTGTTGACAACTATGTGTCACTCCATTGCTCTGATTGGTTGTAGGTCTATCCAATTGAGGTAATAATCACAGCCCAATGGAGCAGTATCAGACTCATATTCTGACTAGAATTGAGTATGATGATGTCAGGCTAGTTTTATTGCACACCTTCAAGTATTCAGACAGACCATGATATAAATATATGTTGAATAGGATTTTGCCATACAACCCTTTTCAATACAATAAAAGGGTATATCATAGTAGTATCATGTATTTTGGAGTTATATGACTGCTGTGACAAATATACGAAAATACTTTTATATGCTGTATGCTGGTGAAAAAGAGCAGTGTACAAATGTTGTGCTACATGGTCAAAACAGTTTGGGTAGGTAAATGACAGAATATAATTTTTTGGGGTGAACTGCTTTAGTTAAAGATGCTAAAAATAATTAAAGATAAAAAAATTAAGATACACAAAAATTAACTACTGAAGCAGAACATGCTTCAGTAACATGTACGGATAATTAGCAAACTGATCAGTGTTGCGTGTGGATAATTCTTATTGTGTGCCAAACCCATACTTCCCAAGTGAAATCACTGTTGACCTCCTACACCTGATATGGAGGTAACAATTAACATAATTAACCTCGCTGAACTCTCTGCTTGAGTGGAATCCACTGCTGTTTCAAGTCAAGACTATGAAAGAGAGTGAAAACAGACTGAGGAGGATGCCCAATTAGGGCTGAGTTGACAATATTTATTTCTTGACTTCGATTCTTGTTTTGATAAACCGCTATTGATTCTTATATCCTAAGAATGAATCTTTTAGTCTGCTGTTGAGTGAACAAATCTTCACTAAACATTATTTATAGTAATAAGCTACGTGATTTGTTACTTTTATATTAAAGTCTTAGCTTTCAAATGCGGTCAATTTTATTACAAAATTTAAACATTAAATGTAATTTTGACTCTTTAATCTGGCATGACAGATCACTGTAGCACTTCAGTTCAAGCATCACGTGAACACTTTACTGCTAGTTACAGCATGAAATGAACTTGAACATCAGAATGTATGTTGAAAGATACAGTACAACTTACTGAAATGTATCATGTCTCATGTAATCACTCAAGCAGTGTTTTAAATCACAGAAAGATGTCAATAAAACAGCTTGTAAACATCACAATGTTGTATTGATAAATATATGCTCTACACTCACCTAAAGGATTATTAGGAACACCATACTAATACTGTGTTTGACCCCCTTTCGCCTTCAGAACTGCCTTAATTCTACGTGGCATTGATTCAACAAGGTGCTGAAAGCATTCTTTAGAAATGTTGGCCCATATTGATAGGATAGCATCTTGCAGTTGATGGAGATTTGTGGGATGCACATCCAGGGCACGAAGCTCCCGTTCCACCATATCCCAAAGATGCTCTATTGGGTTGAGATCTGGTGACTCTGGGGGCCATTTTAGTACAGTGAACTCATTGTCATGTTCATGAAACCAATTTGAAATGATTCGAGCTTTGTGACATTGTGCATTATCCTGCTGGAAGTAGCCATCAGAGAATGGGTACATGGTGGTCATAAAGGGATGGACATGGTCAGAAACAATGCTCAGGTAGGCCGTGGCATTTAAACGATGCCCAATTGGCACTAAGGGGCCTAAAGTGTGCCAAGAAAACATCCCCCACACCATTACACCACCACCACCAGCCTGCACAGTGGTAACAAGGCATGATGCCATGATGCCTTGCATCACAGCGTGGTATGGGAACAGCACCAGTCATGACTGCAAAGCCCTGCAAAGAGTAGTGCGCTTATCCGAGCGTATCTCAGGGTCCGCTCTCCCGTCTCTGCAGGACGTCTACACCAAACGCTGCAAAGGTAGAGCTACCAAGATCATCAAGGACTCTAATCACCCTGCAAACCCTCATTTCACGCTGCTGCCATCTGGTAAGCGCTTCCGAAGCCTGATGGCCAAAACTGAGAGACTCAGGAGAAGCTTCTTCCCCCAGGCCATCAGACTCCTGAACTTAACGTCACGTGACTTCACTTCAGGATAAACATCGATACACTGTCATTGCACTGCACTTTCTGTTCTCGTTGTTACTGTGTAACAACCTGTTATAAACCTGTTTGCACATTATACTCTTATACATTTGTTAACCACATATTTATAAGTCTACAGTCTACTCACTGCAAAGTCTACTTCAATTATTTTATTCCACTTTATCCTTATTTGTTACCTTTTTTTTTCTCTTGACTTGATTATTTATAATTCTACAGATACAGACATGTATGTATGTATGTATGTATGTATGTATGTATATATATATATAGATATAGATATATAGATATAGATAGATAGAACTTTTTTTTAATCCTATTTCTATTATAATTTCTTCCTTGTGTTTTTAACTGTGAATTTGCACTGTCCATGGAGCGGACCTGTTTACATTTCACTGCCGGTTGTATATTCTGTATATAACTGTGTATGTGACAAATAAAACTCTTGAATCTTGAATCTTGATGGATCCATGTTCTCATTCTGTTTACACCAAATTCTGACTCTACTATCTGAATGTCTCAACAGAAATCGAGACTCATCAGACCAGGCAACATTTTTCCAGTCTTCAACTGTCCAATTTTGGTGAGCTCGTGCAAATTGTAGCCTCTTTTTCCTATTTGTAGTGGAGATGAGTGGTACCCGGTGGGGTCTTCTGCTGTTGTAGCCCATCCGCCTCAAGGTTGTGCGTGTTGTGGCTTCACAAATGCTTTGCTGCATACCTCGGTTGTAACGAGTGGTTATTTCAGTCAAAGTTGCTCTTCTATCAGCTTGAATCAGTCAGCCCATTCTCCTCTGACCTCTAGCATCAACAAGGCATTTTCACCCACAGGACTGCAAGATACTGGATGTTTTTCCCTTTTCACACCATTCTTTGTAAACCCTAGAAATGGTTGTGCGTGAAAATCCCAGTAACTGAGCAGATTGTGAAATACTCAGACCGGCCCGTCTGGCACCAACAACCATGCCACGCTCAAACTTGCTTAAATCACCTTTCTTTCCCATTCTGACATTCAGTTTGGAGTTCAGGAGATTGTCGTGACCAGGACCACACCCCTAAATGCATTGAAGCAACTGCCATGTTATTGGTTTATTAGATAATTGCATTAATGAGAAATTGAACAGGTGTTCCTAATAATCCTTTAGGTGAGTGTACATGACATATGCATTATGTTTTTATTTAATCTGTTCTTCAATATTTAATGTATGTTTGAATAAATCTGGCAAAAACAAGTTGACAGCCACTGTTTAAATGTTTATTTAAAAAAACAAATTGGAGTATAAGCAATTAGATTAATAAAAGTTATTATAAAGTTATTATTAAAAAACTTTAAGCTTTATGTGCAATTAAAATTTTTGTATACAAATCACTTTAATATTAAATGTACCAAATGTCAGGGTTCCCTGTATAGCATTAGTTGAGAGATTTTTTTTACTTAATACTGGCATGTACTGTACATGATATTTATCCAAATAAATCACTATCAAATTAAATCAAGATCAGAACTGAAAGCTTGTGCATCAATCAAATCGAAACATGAAATCGGTCAATAACCAGCCCTAGCCGCAATTAAGAAACCATTCATACCTTCTCAGAGTGATCAATTAACAGTTGCTTTCATTCAGGCCAACATGCTCATCATTTCATTCAAAAGGTTTTCTCAGAGCCTGTAATTAGTTTGTGTTACGAAAAGCTGTTTTGCAGTGTATGAAAGGAGAACATTGGTGTCCAGTTCAGAACCCCAGCATTTCAACAATTCCTACTTTCTCTGAGGAGCCATGCAAAAAAAGTACATATGAATGGTTCCCTTAAAAATTACTTTTCAAATAGCAATTTACGTTCAATTAAATTCAGCTTTGTCATGTATTAAAAGCCTGCTACCGCTCTCCCCACATGCTATATTTAGAAACTATTCTATTTCCATTCAGCAGGTTTAATGAACAAAGACTAACCCCCTCAATATCCCAATTCGCAAAGTCCCAGAATAATAATGCTGTGGTTTCCTGCACCTCAGTAGGGATGTCATATTTAGTGAGTAAGGGGGGCTATTCAACAAAACCCCTGTTATGCTGGTAGAACAATGGGGCACAAATTGAGCAGTGGCAAATTGTACCCATAAGTGACTTAGGGAGAGAAATGAGAAATGAGCTTAGGAATGGATACAAAAAAGGTTTTACATCCGTCTGACTGCAGTCTCCCTCTGAAAGGGCACAATGTGAACGACATTTTATAGGATTTCCATTTCGGGATATTTTACTGAAAGGGATTTACGGTCTAAAAGTCCTTAAATAGAAGGTTGCTATAAAGCTGGAGGTTGTTAAAGCTTGAGGTTTCCCAGTCATTTAAATAATAGATGCCACATATGTCACCACTTCTAGTAAATAGATAAATCACACTTCTTCATGAAACATGACCTTACATTTTTTTTTTTTTTTAAAAATGCATTATTTCCATACAAAACCACTCTGCATTTTAGCAACATATAATACACACTACCCTTCAAGTTTGGGGTCGGTACAAATTTTTTAAATATTATCCTCATTAAGGCTGCATTTTATTTGATCAAAATATAATAAAAATAATAACATTGTGAAGTATTATTATAATTTAAAATAAATGTTTGCTAAATTAATACATTGAAAATTTTTATTTATTCCTGTGATGACAAATCTGAATTTTTAGTAGCTATTACTCCAGTCTTCATTGTCACATGATCCTTTAGAAATCATTCTAATATGATGATTTGGTGCTCAAGACACATTTCTTATTATTATCATCATCATCAATGTTGATAAATAGATTTCAAAAGAAAAGCATCTATTTGAAATATAAATCAGAATATAAATGAAATAGGCAGTTGTGGCCTAATGGTTAAAGAGTCAGACTTGGTTGCAGGTTCGATTCTCAATACCAGCAGGAAAAATGCAGGTGGGGGGAGTGAATGAACTGGAGTCAATTCAAATCAAATGGCTGCCCGCTGTTTCAGGTGTTTGTAACCACGGTTTGCAGTGTGTGTGTGTGTTCACTACTCACTGTTCATAATGTGTGTGCACTAACTTGGATGGTTTAAAGGCAGAGGTCAATTGGCCTTCACATCACTTTCACTTTAATGCACCCTTGCTAAACAAAATAATTAAATTAAATTCTTTAAAAACAAAAAAATCTTACTGACCCCAAACTTTTGAAGGGTCGTGTATTAATGTATTATTTTTCAAACAGGACAATATTTGACAACGTAAAGTGTCAATCCAACAGCACAAGCTAATATGTGTGCTCAAATTAAACCTGTCAATGTGTCATGTTTTCAATTGTGAAATGAAATATTTAATTTCCTTTTATAGAATAAATGAATATTATCTTGGGATGCTGACAATCTCTTGAGTTAAACCTTGTTTATGTCTGACATATTCGTTTCTGGCATGAAGCACAGCAGACTGCATGTGCCCCTCAGAGGCGTTGAGAGGTGTTTATACTCTATCCGTTCACCCTGGCATGACTCTCAGAAGTGACAAGCAGCAGTGTGAAGAAAATATCAGCTGAACCAGCAAGATGTGCAGGAAAAAGTAGTAGTTTGCCAAACTTTACCTTACCAAGGTATTATATTACTTGTTTAAAGGCAGTTTACCGATCCCATACAGGCATCCCTATAGCTTAATTAACTAAGCATAACTTAATCGGGTTATAGGCTTAACTCCCAGAAAACACATGTAGCATATAATCAGTTGTCATTGTAAAACAATGTAATAAATAATAAATCATTTGAGATCTAAAATAATTACACACTACCGTTGCTGAAAGAAATTCCCATGCTCATCAAGGCTGCATTTATTTGATCTAAAATAAAGAGTAATATTGTGAAATATTACTACCATTTAAAATTTAACCGAATTGAATTTTAAAATATTCAAAAAGACAAATTTAAAGCTGAATTTTCAGCAGTAATTACTCCAGTCTATGATCCTTCAGAAATCTAAATGCCTTTACTGTCACTTTAATCCATTCAACGCTTCCTGAATTACCACAAATGTTTGAATGGAAGTGTACATTCATACATTAATACATTTCATGTATTTTAAACACATACATACTTTATTTATTAAAGTAGTATAGAAAATACAGATAAAAATATGCATTAAAATTTCACTGAGGATCATTAAATATTTGGGATATGGCTTTCAACTTTGAATTAGCAGTGTTTTAACCATCTGCTTGTTTACTAAACGCATGTGGGTATCACCTCCCTGCATCTCAAGAACTTAAGTTAGTGGATAAATATGTAAACGTATGCATCTAAACAAGAACAACTGCATGTAAAATGTAAATTTTAAAATGTCCCTATGAATGATCAAATCCCTTCCCCTGTGTAGAAGTCACTGCTGCGTTAAATAGTAAGACATGGCTTCGTTTCAACTGTCTGTGTGTGTGTGTGTGTGTGTGTGTGTGTGTGTGTGTGTGTGTGTGTGTGTGTGTGTG